>JAFBJZ010000660.1:5395000-5972111 GCA_016785225.1 Psettodes erumei
GCTTACAGTGCGTGTCGTTTTTTACACCTTTTACATATGCGTGTACAGAAAACTAGTTAAAACTTAAAGAAAAAGATCAAACCATTGCTATGTTTGCATGCATTCCTATGGTGTGTGCAATAGACAAATGACAGGTGTTACTAATTTAACACGCACACTCTCTCTGGCTCCTTTTCCTGGTGTCTCATTTGCAGGATAAACATGGTTTTCCACATTAGCATCGGCCTCTTTAAGTAACAGTGTTAATAGTGGTTATTTCTGGCGCCTGCATATACACAGTGTGGCGATAATGGTGCAAAAGCACAACATGGCCTGTGCTGTCAGATTTGTGGTCAGTTGAGTGAGTAGTCTACACTTTCAGAAGACTGCAGGTTTCACTGTGTGGTTTTCTACAGGCAAAATAATAAAATAGAAAAAAAGGGTAAAATACCTACTGTTGCCACGTAACTGCGTCTACAACAGCACCAGCATTCTTCATGAACCTGAAAAACAGAGGTATCTTTACTTGAGTGGCATTTTTTTATGAAAACAAATAGTTTTGTTTCTTTATTTCACACAATGCAGGTCTTATTTCCACCGTAAGTCAGCTGTTAATGGCCATAAATAATGTGATAACATTTTACCCACAAACTTAACTGTCAACTGTGGAGGTGGAAATATTGCAAGACCCTTTACAGCGGTCAGGCAGACAGGGTGCGATACATGTTCCCAACACAGTCTCATTTTGCTGCAAGTTATTTTAAAATAAGAGAGCAATCATTTCTACTGTAGTATAATGTCTATTAGATGCAAGCTTTGATTTAATTGCTTGTCTAAAAACCAAAGAATCAGTTTTCTTCTTCTGGCTACTGAGGTTGACAGATTCAAAATATTTAGGCAAAATTGTGGGTGATTTGGGGGGAGTGGAAAATGAGTCCTATTTTCTTTTGTACTGCACAATATCTGAAGATTGCTTTTTTGTTTTTAGTCATGTGAAAATATACAGTATGGATCTGGATCTGGATCTGGCTTACATTAATTTGTGGTGTCACAATAATAAAGAAAATGTTAAACAGTCGTATCTGCTATAAATTAGTTTATATAATGTATATATAAGTTTACCTTTACTCTTCAAACAAAGTGTTTTAGATTTTTTTTTAAGTAGAAAAAGTGCCCTACTTTGAGTGCTTTCTGGAGCTGTTTCTGCAGTACAGTTTCATTTCAGTTAGTTAAATACAGACTCCAAACATCTCTTGAGGACACAAAGACTTTTGTGCCCAGTGTACCTTTTAACCCAGTGTACCCCCCTGTTAATGGACTCATCCTGTACACAAATACAAAACTCTGCACATACACAGTCCCTCCTGCAGCCTGCCCTCCTCCTCAAGAGCGGCGCATCTGTGTGTGTTTGTCCTAGTCTACCTGACCCAAATCGCTCCATATTTGGGGGTAACATCTTTTCAGACTTGCCCAAAAGTGTGTCTCTAAACATCATGTCACAGAAACACAACTTTCACCGCTCTGGCTTGTTTAGTCTGTGCGGCTCTGAATTTGGACTGTTGAGCAGCTCAGCTTCTAATTCATCTTATTTCCTGAGAGCAGCAGAGTAGTCGGGCTGTCAAACACAAGAGCCTCCCCCTTGTAACAGTGTCAAACACACAGGAATCACCCCGTTGTTAAATGTGACACCCGTGTCCTGTGGATACTCAGCTCTTTCCTCCTCATCCTCTCAGTCCTCCTCCTATTCTCACCACTCATCTTCTACATCCTCCCTTTCCTCCGAGTCTGCTGCTCATCAGTCAGTCTGAACTACGCAACACACACACACACACACACACACACACCCCTTCTATTTACGAGTAAATTTGAACTGTCAGTACTCGGTGAGATAAACAGCAGTCCCTAATGGTTTCACTGATGTAAGTAGCTCAAGTACATGGAGAAGGGAGATCCATATGCAATTATTCTTTCTCCTCTGTCTTCCAACTATCTGTCACAATGTGTGTGTGGCTGCAGAAAGGAGCTGGAGACAGATTCCGGCTGAGATACACAGACATTAAACTGTTACTGTGCACCTTATCTGCACATGCACTTGCATACTCACTTGTATGAAAGCGCTGTAATCTTAGCAGACTTACATTACTTTAACTTTATGGACTCTCGTTTGGTTAAAAGGAACTGTGGTCCCTGCTTGATTAACAATGTTAAATCCAGGGCGATATCTATTCCATCTATGTCAGTTTAATTGTTACCTGTGTACAAAATTTTACATTTTTCTCTGGTGAAAGGCAAGTGGAGCTTTAATAACAGCTCTCGCTCGGCCAGAGAGGAAAGTGGGTGTTTAATGTTGATGGTTACTGCCCAGGGCCAATTCTAACCTGTCTACTCCAGAGTCATAAAACACACTGCAATGCTTCATCCGTACTATCCCAAACATTATCAATATTGTCATGCTTGTGAAACTTTCAATTCAATAAATAACATACTGAACATCTGAATGAAGTATTTAATCTTTAAATTCACATGCTTGATACACTGATATATTGACTTTAACACATAAAGCTGTTTAAGCAGATATGACATTATCTGTTTATTCATGTAAAATATTTATCAACTAAACTCCAATGACATATATAATATTATTACAGCTGTGTTTTACTATATTGTCGTCATCTGTTTGCATCCATAATCCTCCACTTCTGAGTTTCCGCAGAAGAAGTTATAGTTGTTGACAAATACATGAATGAATGCTTATTATCTGCTAACAGCCAGTGTTTTATAAACAGTTTGTTAAATGTTTATATGCTGCTTATAGCTAAGCTAACTAAGGAGTTAGGAGTTAAGCCTTGATAATACTGAGGTATTTTCTTATTCAGGAACCAAAGAATCCCCCATAAAGTCACGCTTTATTTGGATTGTCCAACATTGTTAGAGTTGTGTATATCTGTCCATGTTTGATTTTCAGACTGTGTTTGTTGTTCCGGCCACAGATGCATCTGTTTTAGACAAGTTTGTTTCCATGTCAACAGCCGAAAAAGCTCAGGAAAGGCTTAGCTTTTTTGGAAGTGATGAATATGTTAGAGGGATAGCATCATCTATTTGGTCAATAGAACCGAGAAAGCATTTCACGTGTAAAGGGGGGTTTTAGCAAACTAAGCCTGCATACATTCATTCAGCTTCTGATACCCAGTTAATCCGTGGGTTGTGGTAAGATTTAATGTGGTCAGGGTAGATTTAGTGCTTGTGTTAAGCAGAGATGCAACCAAAAGTCAACATTTTGCAGCATATAAGTATGAATCTGTAATTGTCACACATTTTTCTCTGCACAAGTTGGCATTTTATTTTTAATGCAGTGGTCCAGGGTAATGCAGGTCCTTGGGAAAATATAGCAGGAATGCTCCTTTTTGCCTCAACTGGCTGAAGGGGTGTGTCAGTGTCTGTGATTGATCGACAGCAGCTGGCACCCTGCCAGAGTGCCCGTGTTGTGTTCAAGCCTCTTCTTCCTTTGAATAATGTTTCTCACTCGTTAAAATGAGGTTTTCCATAGCACCTCCTGCCGTGGTTGGGGTTAGGGCTTAGCTTGGGTTATGGATAGTTGTAGCAGAGATAATTTAAGGTCAGGTTGAAAGCTGGGGTCAGGCTAGTCAGCTCAGAAGATGACTTGTTGGTGCGAGGGACATAGTTTGTTTCAGACTTAAGTAAGAAGACTTAAGGAAACACACATCGACAGGGAAATAGTGCAAGACAGAAAATCGTCACTAAGAGACAAAGTAAACAAACTTGTACTGTAGCCTGCATGTCATGGGCGGACGGCATGTTGATAGTGCTATTAAAGAAGATGGACCACACCAGCATCTAACTAGACCCAAGTGACTTTTGCAAGTAAGTTTACATGCTGTTTAATGTGTTGCAGCTGAGCAGCTAATTTGCTATCCAGCCTGCAAACTGACATTAGCAGCGTGCTTTTCCCTGGTGAACATTCATTTGGTCGCTCATTCAACAAGCAAGACGTGTGCTGATGTCTGATGCTACTGATAGTGCACCTTTTTGAAATATTTGACTGGCTGTATCAAAAATGAGGTCTCCATCTATGTAGAGTCAGATACCAGAGAGGTATTCAGTTGAATAAGGCAGGAGTGATTTACAAAGAAGATACTATTTGTATGCTGCAACAGACAAAAACACCATTTTCGAAAGAATCTGAATATGTTTCAAACTGATTAATTTTATCTCTTAAACTGACTAAACTGACTATAGGATGTTTCTCCAGTAAAGGCGTGACTTCAGATTATGACATTACAATGTCAGTAGGGCACAGGCTGCAGCTCAGAGAGAGCCATCAAGAATCCAACCAAAGCTGGTGGAGCTCCTGGGTAAAACCAGCAGGTGGGACATTGTGCCTTCACATTATCAGTCAGATGACACTTTATTTAGACTGACATGATCTAACTGGAGCTGAGACCCTGAAACCTACAGAGTGGAAATCCATAAACACTGAACACTGGTGGGTGGGTGCATTAAACAGAGTAAACCTCAGTAAAAAAAAAAAAAAAAAAAAGCTGCAGCATACTTTCCTCTACCGTCCCCCTTTTTTCCTACAGGATAGCCTAACAAGGAGTGGAATCCTGCCCAATTAATGTTTTATTTGTCGACTCACCCATCCAGCAGCAGGATGGCATTCTTCCGGGGTCGTCCTGCATTGGGGCCGTAGAGGTGAGCCCGCTGGTAGTAGCGTACAGACTGCAGCAGTGTCCGCAGCTTGGTGTAGTCCTGAGCCAGCTGGGTGCTGTTGACCACACGACCCACCATGCTGCGGTAGGCATTAGGCTCTGGGAAGAGGAGATGGACAAGAGTGAGCCAGAGAGATAAAGTTTATACAGGCAGCAGTGGGGACACAGCAGAGAATACTGTTGTTGTTGTAGTCTGATCTTACTCGCCAAGAGAGTATCCAACAGCCAGTAGAAAAAGGGATAATTGGGCAATTCGCAGTAATACAGACAGATGGACTCAGTGTCAGGGGAATGGTCCAAGCACACAGGGTGGCCTTGCAGAATCAGTAAAATAAAGACTGAGGGAGCTGATTTCCCCCAAAGCAGGAAAACTAAACTTTTGCAGGCCCACTTGCTGTTTAAGCACTCTACTGAAGAGAATAATGTTATCTGTACCATTTTTTGTTTGAACAGTAAAATCCATCTTTCAGTATGTATCTTGTGTGTGTGTGTGTGTGTGTGTGTGTGTGTGTGTGTGTGTGTGTGTGTGTGTGTGTGTGTGTGTGTGTGTGGACAGCTGTGCCTCTACTGTATTCCTGAAAACTATAAAGAGAATATTATTTGCAAATTTCAAAGGATCACCTTTTCATTCAACCTCTGCAAATTCGTTCAATCTCTGCACTGTTTGGACGATTTACTTGAAATTATTCTTTTTGCAATGGTTCAAACCCTCTCTAAAATTTTCACGTGGTCCAATCGCTGGATTTTGTATGGTACTTATAGGCTTTGACTAAAATAAAAAGATTCTTTTGTGAGCTTTATTACAGATGAAATGAAAATATGAAGCAGTCTGCAGCAGGCAAACACAAGGCTCTCTGCGCGCTGCAGCTCCCCAGGAACACAGATGGTTAGGATGACATGAGGACTAGCAGTTCCTTTCATCCCTGAATGAACCGTCGCCATAACCCATAGTCTGCTAGACACACACACTAAGTGTCCATTCATCTAAATAATGTCTCTCTATAAATGTTACAGTATGTGGACAAAATGTGTGACTGCTCATTAAAGTGAAAGCCTTTTATTTAAAATCTGTTATCAAGTATGAGAAGTGATAGGTTTTAATCATTGATCCTTCGTGTAAAAGTTTCCAGTAAGCCCATTGCCTCACTAGTTTTAAAAGAAAAATGCAGAAAGTTTTAGCCTGGATAAGGTTTTTACAGCAAAAGTTATTACTTAAGGCTTAAGTAAAGTAAGACATCCCATCAAGTAAAGTGAAGGTACCTCAAAATTGCATTATCAGCAGTCTATCATGTTATATAGTAGGCAGTATGTGGAGTACTGCTGTACTAACCATTGCCCAGCTCCCAGGAGATGTTGTACTTCTTGCCAGCGCTGTACTTCAGGAGGCTCAGGGTAGAGGACGTGTTCCAGGAGTTGTCAGGGTTTCTGTGCAGCGCGTTAAGCCCCAGGATCAGGTGCAGACCGGCACAGTCGGCAAAGTTGTACAGTTTGTCTAAAGACCTGGCTGGGAAAAAGCCACAAAGCAGTTGTAACTTTGATTCTTCGAGAGCCATGTCAACATCTGAACGTGCAGGAGAACACGTGGAACTCACTGATGTACTGATTCTCATTTCCATGTGTTTCCATTGTTCTTCATCTATACTGAAGCTGCACATCAGTTGCTGATGCTTTCTGAACCACACCAACAAATGTTTCAGGTAGCTTTGTCCTCTTATAATTTCTTTAAGTTTCATGAAATTCAAGAAAATGTAAATGGATATAAAATGCTCTTCTCTCTTTTGAGTAAAAACTAAAAGTCATGTTTGTAAATCATACTGTATCAGGTATATTGGAAAAAAAACAAACAAACATTGGCATTGTCCATTTAAAAAACAAGCACTTTCCCACTTTAGGCTTTGGCATCTTCTGAATTCTTCAACCTCAGTAAATTGTAACACACACAGGAAAAGAGGACTATATTTTTGAGCAATACTTTGGATGCAAATGTTGCAGATAAACTGCAAGCTACTGCAGGGATTTATTCTGCAGTCAGCTGTAACATTCCAGGTACTGAACTTTAAGTGAATGTGACATGCATCAATTTTTACACATGACGGCCAAGCCTCCTCCTCAGCAACGCTCAGTGAGAATTCAGACAGGCTGATTTTCCCATCACGGACTCCTGTGGTGATGTGCTCCTCAAAGCCGCAGGCACAGGAATGCTCTGTCCTGCAGCAGCGTGCTCACGTTTATGTCCACCGTCTCCACTGAACTTTGCAGTTGAGGATGAGGGCCTACCACAGATGTTGGCATATGGTAAGAGTGCCAAAGTTTGTTTACGTTTTAATGTGTGAAGGCAGGCTGATATCCCAGGCTCTTGTTTTGAAATTTGAGCTGTTTGGAGTCCTTCCATTAACGTAAATATTACCCTGAACTCTGACCCTTACTTCCTAGGTTCAACAGGAAACAGATGAAGACTGTGTGGCGGTCTGGTTCCTGCTAAAAGCCCTGCCCTCAACTGCAGGTTTGGCACCAGCTGAGTTTGCCAACTGATAGCTCCATCCAATGTAGTATGAAACAAAAGCGGGGTGCATGTGAGGTTATTCCTCTGAATACATGTCAAACTGTTAAAGCATGCCAGATTCCAATATATATCTATATAAAGATACAAGAGATGCGAATGTTTGGCCTTTAGTCAGAACTCATTTGAAAAGTGAACAATGCTCATTAAGTCACGCTTGAGCTCAAATGTGGTTTTTTATTCAGCCTTTACTGTAAGCCTTTGCTCCCAATAAAGCAGTGGTTATGTGTAATCCACAGAGCAAATAGAGAGAAAAGAAAGATCGCTCCACCTGGCATTAATTCGGTTTCCAGCAAGGGCAGGACAAAGCCTGAAAACAGAAAAAAATGCTTCAAGTAACAATGGCTTTATTGCACACACCGCTCTTCGGCGGTGTATTCCTCCCAAGTAAACTGTCTGTTCTCCATCTCATTAATAACTACCAATAACGTTATTATCATAACTACTATTATCATAACTCCTTCCCTCTGTGGTAAAAGCAGAATGGTGTCTGTTCGCAGGAGCAGAGTTGAGGGCAACAGCAGAGAGAAAGTAGCGCCAGATGTGGCTGTCAGTATGAGTGATTCCAGGCCCTTTCTCACCTGAGATCTGAGCAACCAGCCTTGCTCCAAGACACAGCGAGCAACCCTGCATACACATCATAAAGGCATCATGACGTACATCGAACTGCTAAAATATTGTTTCTCTGCTGACAGGTCAAACAGCAGCACGTACTGTATGAGCAAATAAATGTCTACGTGTTTATGTGTCTGTTTGCTTCTGAGGGAATTTTACAACTGATACTGTTTAACCGGCGGGAGATAAACTTGCAAACGTGTCTCTGCAATTTAAAGGGATTTTTTAATGGTGAAAGCAAAAGGTAGAAATATAAACGTTCTGCAATACTGAAAGTTTAATACTCCGCACTCCTTTTTTTGGCTTCCCAAAGATTTTCAAAGGTTAGAACAAAATCACAGTATACACATTTATCATTTCACTCAGTTTTCACTGGTTCCAGCTCCTTGAATGTCAGGATTTGTTGCTTGTCTTTGTCATACTATAACAGTAAATTTAATATCTTTGAGTTTTGGATTTCTGGTGAGACAAACCAAGGTCTCTGTGAATTTGTGGTAGGCATTTTCTTCATTTTCTTTTACATTTCATCAACCAAATGTTTGACCTAATTAATGTAAATTAGCAGATAAATTCATAAAGAAAATAATTAATTGCAGATGTAGTGTTGGGCCATTTTAACAATGTATTTATCTATTATTAAGAGCAGCAGGTACATATATATGCAGAGCTACAGTTTTCTGTGAATATGCCTTTTTCTGGATAAAGAGGACAAATAACAGTAACATTCCTTGGGAACACCTATCCCTTTAATTGGGGTTAATCTTCAGCTACCTTCTGTTGCACAGGCACTAAAATTTCAGTTTCGTATGGATGCACAAACAACGGCTATCAGCCCAAATGCTAAGTAAAGCGTCTCTGAACAGCATAGCCAAGCTCTCTTTTATCGGCTGGCAAGAACAGGGCATTTTTTTTCCTGAGAGAAAAGGATTGCTGGGTAGATCCACCCTCCAGGTGTCGGGACATCTGCAGATCACCAAGGCCCAACATGAAAGCGTTTGTACACGGACACTGGCAAGCCCCTAAGCTACAAATCTATAATCTCAGTCAGACCAAAATAATGACATTACCAAGACGCGGTGAGTCTGTGTACGTGAGTGTGTGCTCACAGGCACTCGTGTGTTTGTGTATGTGAGCTGTTATGTCTATCACATCTGTGTAACCCTGAAGAGGAGAAATGTAGTAGGACTCCCTTACTGTTATTGGACAGTCACTCTACCAAATGGAAGCAATACAAATGATCTACTGTTTCACAAACACAGACATAGGCAATCAATCAAGCA
Organism: Psettodes erumei; assembly: GCA_016785225.1. Lineage (NCBI taxonomy): Eukaryota > Metazoa > Chordata > Actinopteri > Pleuronectiformes > Psettodidae > Psettodes > Psettodes erumei. Next base: position 5,404,165 of record JAFBJZ010000660.1, read on the forward strand.
AATGTGAAATTGCCTTTACTTCTGTTAGACGTATCGAGCCAATAACAAATGGTGCACATCCCAGTGACACTGAACAATCTCTTAAAGTCAACATCATTATTCAATTTGCTGTTTCTGTGAGAATTACAGTTTCTCGTGTTGTAATATGGTTTAAAGTGGGTCTCAAAATTCTCAGTTACACACAACACAATGAAGCCCTGTCTGAGAGGTCAGACTTCAGTGGACTTGTTCAGCTACAAACTTCTCTTTTATCTTACAAACAGTCAAGCCAGAAACAAGCAGAACAACCCCAGAATGCTAGGCTGTGCATGCATGTGTGTATGTGTGTGCGTGCACATGTGCCTGTGTGTACACTGGTGTTGGCGTGCCTTTGTGTGTTTGTATGCAGCGGAAAGAGTGGGGTCTGGATACTGTCAAGCTGTCTATCTGATAGAAAAGCCAGCTCAGTGAAGCAGAGAGGCCGGCCAGCATCAGTCAGCGCTATGCCTCATTTCTGCAGCTCTGCATATTCCCTCAAATGCTGAGGTACACACAGGTCTATGAACACCGAGTCTGTATGAACTCACACAAACAGTGTTTGCTGGTTTATATACCACCCACATGAGCCAGGCGTCCATCTGAATTTTCCAGTGAAATCACACTTTTTTTTCTTCCTCCTCTTCTCTAAGTTGCTGTCAGCTAACAAGACAGGTGTTCCTCTTTGACAGTTTTTTTTTTTTTACTTTATATCATATATCGTCACTACAAAAAAAACGAAATATGTAGTGCTGTTACTTTCTAGGCAGAACTGTTATAGAGACCTTTGGAAAGTCTTCACATTTTAAAACATTTCACATTTGTCCTGGCTTAATATTATGTATGCTCAATAAAAAGTTTGAATGCAAGACTTGTAGCTGTAACATACTCTAAGTGAAGGCTCTGAACCCTTGTTCCCCCGCTGACACTTGGCCTACCTGTAGAGATGGCTGTCTTCAAGGTTTGAGTTTAGAAATGCTGATATATTCCGACATTCCCCGTCATTTATGCATTGGGAAAGAAAATTGGAAATGCAGAAAAAAAAGTCTGCTCTCTGTCTCTGGTTTCATTCAATACAGAAATACAATGACTTACTGCCACAGCAAATGTCAATTTGGAGGTTCAGTCCCATCAAAGTCACTCTAGGAGCGCACACACACAGACACACAAATAGACTTGAGCTGAGTTAGGGCTTGCTTTAAAAGCAAAATCAAAACCAAATTCTCGAGAGACATGTGCAGACAGGGGAGAAGGCTGTTTAGAGAAATTAATTCTGAGCCTTTTTTTCCCCGTTTATAGATACAATATGTTTTTTCCATATCTAAAGATGCACATGTTGCACTCAAGCTTACAGAGCACTTAAAAATGCATTGTAAGTGTCCACACTGCTCGTGAACACAATCACAAAGCATACCTCAAAATACTGGCATGTGAGACCAAGACCTTGAATTTTTGAATTTCATACTTTTTCATACTTTGTGGATTAAAAGCATTGATTCTGAGGCAAGAATACATGTGCATGAAATTACATCATAAGCAAGAGCAGAGATGCTTGTAATTTTCTCTGGCAGCTGTAACAACTCACATTACATCAGCTTGAACTGTACAGTGAAAACACACACACACACAGGCGCACAAATACACACACACAAACACACACACACACACACACACACACATGCATACACACAATCATTAAATTGGCATTGTGAGCTCAGTGGAGAAAGTATGGTGGAAACAGCTACTCTCCGACTGTGCATCCATCAAACTGTTCTTAACATGTTGGGGACAATTGCTGATGACAGTATTTAAGGTTTAACCAGATGGATTGCAAAGTAATTTAACATTTACACTTAACAGACACCACATGCACACAGGCAGTTGCAGACAAAGGGCATGGAAGTCATGAAATATTTTGAAGTAAACTACTAAAATATTCAGGAAAACCCCAATGTGGTTCTTTATCATCAGCCTCACCATCGTGGTTTCAATCTCTTTTCTCCACCAGCTAGCAACCCTTCTGTTTCTCATTGGACCAGTTCCTCCACTAACCAGATCCTCTGTGGCTGCAGAAAAAGGCACTGTGACTGGAGCAAGGTCATCTCAAGACTGACGCTTCCAATTCACAATTTTTTAGGAGATAGTCAAAAGTTTAAGAACAGCTATCGATGCAGTTTGATCATTCATCCGCATCGGTCAAAGCCAGAGCAGGATACTGTTACGGTCGCTGTATCGAGAGCTATTAAATGCGGTAGTTTGCTATGTTCACATGGTGTATCTGCAACTTGTCCTGATGTTAACTTGACACTGCATGTTAGGGTTGCGCAGAGGGAGAAATGTGGTTCCAATATAGTGCGAGTCTGTGCTGCTCCACCAGCATGTTGCATAGAACCCAGTGCCTCCATGTTTACACACACACATCTCCACATGGACTCTTCTTTCATACAGGGTGGCTCCACTCCAGCGAAACCATTCAGGTCAAACCACTTTTGTATTTTGGAAGAATGCAAGATATGTGGTGGGCACCTGTTTCCAATTCTGTTAGTAGAGGGGGACCGATGTGTGTGTGTGCGCTTGCACGCGTGCGCGTGTGGAAACAAGAGTGTGAGAGTGAGATTACCTCAATCTCTGAATTTGCTGTGACTAGACTTGTGTGTGGCCCTGCTCTATGTACCCACTGTAAGAAGAGTAAGTCAACAGAGCTTGTGACTGAGATGAGTGGTATGGTAAAACACACTGTTCTAGATGTGAAGTGCGTTTACACGCCACCCTGTGTATCTGCGTGTGCCCACATGTCTTTGTATGGAAGTGTGGACAAAAGTTGGTTCGAAACTATTGGTGAGGTGACATTGTGGCCGGTCCTGACAACCTCAAAGGGCAGTTTGAGGGTTAAGACTTGGTTTTAAGTTGCAGGTTAGGATTAGATTTTGGTGTAGTTAAGAGTAATGGTTAGGGGTTACACATTTAATTGTGATGGTTAAGATTAGAGCAAGAGGTTAGAGCATGCAGTATGTCAACGAGTGTCCTCATAACTAACATACGACAAGTATCTTTGTGGGTGTGTGCGTGTGCTCTCCAGCCAAGGCAACAGGCTGCAGCAGACAACAAATCAAAGACAGAGAAGTGGACAAAATAACATCAACTGCCTTTGGGCCATGTAACTCAAACCACTTGTAGGGGGAACAGAGTGTGAGGGAAATGTGTATGGGGTGTGAGTGGTTTTCACATCTGTTTGGCAATGGTCACTACCTATCATTCCCTAATGGGAAAAGTGTGCTTTTTAGATACTAATGACCTCACTGTTTGGTTTGTAAAGAAACAAGGTGTGTGGAATAGTTTGTTTCCCAGGAGAGAAACATCTCCATGTCTCTCACTCTGTTTGCATTGTGCAGCTACTTACAAACCACAACCAAACACAACCGATGAGCTTAAACTGTTTATGCATCATCCCGTTCGCATTAATTGACAGGCTGTTTCTTAACTCCAGAAGAATAGAGGTTTATCTTTGTCAAAAGCAGACAAATTTTCATTCATAGCAAGATGCTGTAGTTCGCCGCAAGTACACAGATTTCTGAACCCTTAAAGTCGAAGTACACAAAAGTGAAGGTAAGTTAAAAAATGAAAATAAAATGTAAACAAGCTTGTCTAAAAGTAGCTTACAGATCAAGTATTTTGTTCGCATCAGTGTTGAGCAATACACCCTTTACCCCTAAAGTGACCAGTCTCAAAGCTGCACCAATCAATTACTTTAACAATGGATCAAATGACTTCCTCATTTGATGGGATGAGTTGACACTAGCTCTACAGTTACACGTCGCTCTGCAGAGCTTCATAGCATCTTTTAGCTCATTGTTTTGGTTTTTCAGACCACAGTGGAACTCCTTTGCTTCACTCTCACATCTAACCCTAACCCTAATGCGAGTTTTTGTTTGAAGTCTTTCCAAGACACGCTGTGTCATGTCAACAACTGCTGTCTGGCTTTTTTGTGTCAGTGTCAGTCAATTACAGAATGATGACAACTTCATTGGCGTAATAGCAACTTTGACATCTAAGTAGATGCGCTTAACAGGCCAGGAAACCAAAAAAATTCCGATATAAAATTTTGGTACTGTTTCTATTTTTTTTTTTTTTTTTAAACAAGAGCACATGACGTGTGCAGTTATCTTTAAAGCATGCGGTCTTCAGCTGGAAATTGAAGGCTTAAAACAAAATCCACCGGTAAGTCTAGCAAACAGGATTTGAATAGCATTTCAGATCAGTTCTATGTAGTCTGTTTAAACACATAAAATATTACTACTGTGTCAGACAATAGCATTATCATTACTATTTGTGTTGGGTTTTTTTTTTTTTTTTGTTTTTTTTTTTAGGTGGGGCCATTTAAGACAGGGGCGTGAGAGCCATACCTGACATTTTACCAACCGGAGATTAGTAACACTGTCACCTCCAAAGAGAGGGTGGTTGTAAAGCCTCTACCTCTTATCTGATTAGCCATCTAGTCACACACCTCTGCTGATGCTGTAATTGAGCGCTGATTGCTCTGTAATTGCAGAGAAACAAGACTCCTCTGGTCAGACAGAGTGAAACAAGAGGGAGCCTAGCCCAGGGCTTTACTGCCCCTGAACCATCAAAGAGTTTGGACTTAAATATCTACAGCCCTTCTCAGGAAAACACCTGCATAGGCTACAAACACAGTGCAGATCACCAATTACTCATCCACAGGAGGGCCATTTTTTTAACTTCTTAACAAATGCCTCTTTTACCACCTTGAAATTCATTACTTTCAAAAATCGAAGGACTGCCAAACCAAGGGCAAACAGAACACTTGTTTTTGGGGGTACTTAAGACATTTACTACATTCCCAGCTCAAGGAAGGTATGTTTGATCCCAGGCCGTGTGATGGATGAGGGTTATGAAGACCAGATCCCAAGCAGGGCAGCAAAGCAAACACACGGTATCCCAGACTCCTTTTCACTGCTAGAATAATCACCATAATCACAGCAATCATCTTCCGCTCTCAAACTATATCCACACACATTACTTATGCTTCAGTTAAACTGGAGGTTCTGTCTTCCGCTGAGCGAGAAGAGCCAGATTAAACAGTTACAGAATCACCAGGCTGCATTACAACAGTTTTATAGGTAATTATATATTTGTAATATATCAGATGCTGGGAAAAGTTACAAAATGTTTTTAAGAATGCTGCTACATAGTGTATTGACCACACTGACCACATTGCTATTTGTTATTTTGTAATTTTAATATAATGATGGATAATTAATATAATTAAATATAATTGAATGACTGATGGAATAACATTTTAAACATTTATGTGATAATTTCATTATTATTAAAAGATAATATATTTACAAATGTGACCAAATATTTGCCAATGAGGTTACACCAAGGAAACATTTTTTTACAGAGTCCCCTTGTAAATTAGCCAGACTTATTACTACTTATTTGTAATTCACATTTTTTGCCCATGTTATTATTACTGTGGTAAAATAATGACGTGGCACTACAGCAATGTAGTGCTTGTAAAAAAAAAAAAAAAAAAAGGAAACGGGCTGATGGCAGATCTGGAACAAACACTACAGGGGGCACCTGCTTCAGCCAGTCGGACAGTCTTTCTTCCCATAACTCTTAACTTTTAAGTCCCATTTGAGTTTCTGCAGCAAAGCATTATGACAACGCTGGGACAGCACTGGGACTGGACCTTGATATTCCTGCCAGATGTTTGAGGAGAAAGAGAAGGCTTTTTCCAGCCATTCACTTTAACAAATACTGTATCTCTTGAAGTCTCAAACCTGCTCAGTTTTCCCGATTCTGTCTGTCAAACACCAAAAACTCTGAGCATATTTCCAGAGATGAAAACATATTTCTTTTCTCCATTTTTGCTTTCCAGCTATACTAATAAGTGTTGGCAGAGGTTTGCACAGAGATGAGATTTTGATTTGTTTCATTATTACATTATATTAAACTAATCCGTTTAGATTTTGATGTTTGAGGTTTGGAAAGCGACATGTTGCTTTCGTGCCTAAACTAGCTTGCGGTGGTGCTTTCAACTGATGTGAAAACCATATTGTGTGCTGAAAGGTTTGAAACCAATCACACACAGATTTTTCCAGTTTTCCAAATAAATACCAATTCATTTACACCCACTATGGGAAACCTCAAAAATACACTGATCTGTCAAAGTGTTACTGTGGACTCTCATATCTGAATAAACACTTGTAGTGCTTATTTATTTCATTGATTTGCACAATTTAGGCAGTAACATATCCATGAAAAAGCCGTCCACAAAAACCAAGTGACGTGACACACTGTGAAACATTAAAATTTCTAACCCATAATACTAATGTAGTGCTGATATATTAGTTTACTCTTTTTCAAGTCTTTGAAGCCATAGAGATTAACAACAATAAATGTAACAATAAGTGACAGAGCCATTACAGGGAATACTTTAAATAACCAGTAACAATACACTGTACATAGAAGAGAAATCTATAACTAATGTTGATGATTATGTTTGTTCTGCACTTTTTTTTACATTCTAGAGTATTATTTTCTGTTAAAATTTGTTTTAATCTGTAGAGAATTGAGCTGGAATGGAGCTCAATAAACTATACTAAAGAAAAATCGACAGACTTGAAGTACAACATGGACACTTTGCAAGGTTGTAAAAGAAGCAAACAGCAACACTACAGGTGACAAAGAATATATACAGTATGGAAGAGCCAGCTTACACAGAATAAGGTGCATTTTAAGAGCAACCGGTTCACATCTGGTGAGAGTAAAATGTTTTGGTTACATCTGGAGCATTTCAAACATGTTTCATGTCGGGAGGATAAGAACCTCAGGAGAGATTTTTATAAGATAAAAAGGCAAAGTGTCCTGTAATACCTTTAATGTCCACTGACACCTGTGATCCATTTGTTTCCGACAAATAAACAAAGCATTTTAACCACCTGTGGATAACTCAAAATGTTTATATCAAAGATGCTCTCTGTGAGTTTTATTATCTTTCCTTTTTAAAATAAATGTGTAGGAAGACCTGGAATAGAGTTCAATTCAGCCGTGATAAAAATCAAGCCAAAAGCAAAGAAAATCTATTATGCTATTGCACAAATGTTGTGTATGTACTTGTTTTGCATTTTGAATCACTGTTATTTCCCAATACATAAATTGTAAAATGTAATGTATTATCTCCCTAACAATGAACGAGGACTGAAAAATATTGCTAGTCTGTGCCAGGCGCCTGGTGGAAAACATCACTCTTACTTAGAAACTCCTGCTTGAATTATATCTCAAAGCTACACAACAGTTGCTCAGAACGGGCTTAGGAAAAAACAAAACTTGTAATGACTCTGTAAATAGGAGGATACCAGTTGTCCGCCATGACGACAGAATAATTTATGTAGTATTAAGATGCTAATGCTGATGTGAATTTGTAGGAGTTCTCCTTGGCTGTGTTCTGTTCCAAGGTCTTTCCTGGATCTCCAGTGAGTGAGGGATTGTGAAGGCAGCAGAGTTCAGCAAGGAGAGAAGGAGCGATGTAGAGCCAGGCTATTAGTGTTGCAAGTGGGGCTTGCTGGCTGCATCAGACCCCAGGTTTCCTACTCTGCCAGGGGAAGGACCAGGCCAAGGTAAGCCAGCCAAACATCTGCTCCTGGTTAGAGGTGTTGGCTCCTGCCATTCACAGCAGAGGTTCAGAACCTCAGGGAAAGGTTTCACTTGGCCTCTTCTTGCCTGGGCCACTGCAAGCAGTCCTGTATGCTCCCTAAGGGAATGCAGGTCTAAGGAAAATACCACAGAAAATTCAATTCCACTTCTCCTTTCCGTGCTTCACTCCTCTGACCAAGGCAAATTTCATTACACACTCATGGACTCATAAAATTCCCTCAATAATATAGCGCTGTGTCCTGCGCACCAGAGTTTCTTCGAAATGAAGCTGCTTTAGAGTGCAATGGCTTTGAAGGCAGCCAGTCACAATCCAGTCAAGAGTCTTGTGCAGTTCTTTCCTTCTTTTTCTATTTTTTTTTTTTTACTTCTTTATGACACATAAACAGCTGTATATAGCAGTTAAGACATAAAGTCAGCATGTTTTAAATGTGTTGCAGTGCTTAAGTGATGAAAGCCCATAAAATAGTTTACATATTTTCGCTGTCATCTTGTGACCATACATAAGCTGGCATCTAACAAAGTCTTCAAATAAAAGCCAAAGGCACCAATTACTGGATACTTAAGGCAATTAACAAAAACAGAAACACGGAGAGACTTTGGAAAACGAGAAAGAAAACAATTTGGTCACACATCTAGCATTAAGCTCCCATTACCCCTCTAATGAGCCAATAAACTTTCTGAGGTGACTGATCTCACGACGTTACCAAACCGTTATCTCTTGCTGGTCTCAGTAAAAAGTAAGTTACCAGCCTAACAGCCAACATGTGTGGGTGTTTTGTTGGATTTTTTTTTAGATTCACAAAATAAAAAACCAAATATACAGGCCCCGACAGAAATGTGGGTTCTGATTTAAAGACTTGTTCAAAAGTCCATCCGACCTAAAACAACACAGCATCATGCTTCTCTCACTTCAGTTTATAACATCTTTTAACTGAATACAAGTGTAAACAAAAAGCCACACGGTAATCCATTACTACCCACAGCTGTTGAGTAATCAGTACATTTCACAACAAACAGAAATGCAAAAATAAGACAATGCTGCTGTGAAGTCAGTTCCCCTTTCACACTTAGCATTTCAGCTGTTTCCCTGAACTCTGGATTATGTTGTTACGGTTCCGGGATTGTTTGTTATTTGGCTGTCGAATTGCAATGAATCATTGTTTTGGAGGACAGCACCTGTAGGGTGGAACTTTCGAGCAGAAGACAGGAAATCGGGCCCACGTCTGGATTTTTGTACAGATGCATTCGTGGACTGTCGTTGGGTGGAAAGACAATATGCCCCAAATACCTGCTGATTAAGCTAACAGGTATTAAGACTGATGGCATCTTCCCTTATGTAAAATTTCAGAGCACAAATGTGCTTTCAAAATGCCAAAGGGTATTTATCTCCATGCATGTGGATCATGATCCATTTCAATGTGGAAGCACTTCATTATGAGCAGCAGCACTGGAATGCTAAATGTAGAACCTATGTGCAACTGAACTGTCCCGGTTCTTTAATGGATCACCTCGTGTCAAGACAGGTCAGGAGAGGTCACGTCGATGCAGCAATTCATGACTTTGCAATCACAGCGAGACGCAAATTCAAACGTTCTCGTTGTTGATCTGAAGTTACATGCAGCTTTGGTGAAGAACATACAAATTAATGAAGCTTTTTTTCCCCCCCATCTGTCGTCCATCCTCCCCCGGGATGACATAGTGCGGGAACTTTCCCACCGGGTAATAAACTCGTGACAACACCGGTGTTACCGATTACACCGGACATTTTACGAGAAAAGACATGTGTCAGCTGAATATCTGTAGAGAGCTTCCTTTGATCTCTAATGTTAGATCTTCAGATCTTCCCCTTACTTTCTGAACAAAATGTGTTACCTCCAGATGCTGCCACCTCCATCAGACAAAACATGCAGATTGACTGCGGAATTCAGTGTAAATCCAAAATATAAGTTAACAGGCACTTTTGCTGTTTTGCTTTGACAGCAAATCCTCTGCCATTGTTCTGTCTGTCAGCTCTCATCTCGTCATGCACTCATCTGTGTCACGTGATCTGTCACACACTCTGCTGCTGAACAGAGCAGACGCATCTGACTAAGATAAGCAGCGATAAGAGTTTTCTTATTTAATGAACATGGGCACAACCACTGACACACAAACAGACAAAAAAAAGAAAACCCCAAATTGGGGTTTTGTCTATAAAGAAAATGAAAAAAGTCAGTTGAACCTGTGGGCAATTAAAAGATCTGTGTGTAACCGAAACTATGGTAACCCTAATCTCTCACCACACTGATATCCTGTCTGACTTTAACATCTCTATAAATATCAGTGATTATTTTGGTATATTTCATGATCCTAGAGTGACACAGAAGACACGAGACGAGGTAAAAAAAAAAAGGTCTCTGAGTTAAGTAATGTGCTGCATTGTTCATGGATATCATTTTACCATTTTGTACTTTCATTTGTTTTTAACAAGTAACAGACAGATGCTCTCAGAGCAGACACCATCTCACACACAGAACAATTAGGAAGTAGCTTCTTCACAAATCCCTCTGGGGCACATCCACGTTGCCGTTTCATGTGCGGGTCAGAGGACATGCAGGGCCAGCAGCGTTGCCTCTGGACCAGGTAGAGCTTTAGTCTCTTTCTCAACTCTTCAACAAGGGAGGACACGTTTTCTCAATTATGGCGCTTGTTGAATATCTCTTACAGAAGAATGTGAAACTCATTTAATAGTTTCACAGATGTCTGATTCTTGATTTCACATAAATGTAAGCTAAGATTATTTCATACAGTACATGGTGTAGTCTGTTACATTAAGAAATATGTACTTTCTGATGCAAGGGAAATAATATGAAACATGCTTGGCTCTGTTTTTCATCTGTCAGTGTCAGAGGTAACCAGAAATTGATGCAAATTTCAAAGTCATAGGCTTGTGAAAGGCTTTTGGAAACACCCTTTTCATTAGAGATGTTTTTTTCTAGGGGGCTTTGATGATACTATTTGTGCTCTGAAGCTGGTGGAGAATCTAACAAGTGTGAAGCTACTAAACCCTGAACACTTACAGGTTTGCTCAACCTTGAAAGCACAGTTTTACATCACAGGTGTCAGCTGGGCCTTGGGCTGGAAGCATCTTTAAACTGCCAGAGTCGGGATGGTAAAAGATGGTTTCAGAGAAAAAGTGCAAACTCCAACAATGAAAAATGTTGTATTCAACTTTACGTTTTCTTCTTTCTTAGCCCTTTTTCACCCTTCCTCTCTTTTTTTCATCTGTCGGTTGCTGTTAATTCATATTTTACTCCTTTCATCCCCTTTCCCTTCTCTCCCTCTCTGTCTGTCTGTCTCTCTCTTTGCTCTGAATCTAACTTTGTTCCCTCTCACTCTTGTTTTCTCATTTTGAGGGCTGAGAGCTGTGCTGTGAATCTCCAACTCAGCAGGACACCGTGGAGTGATAGATGGTCTCTGACAAGGTCCAACACAATCCACCCAGCCATATGCTCCGAGTGGAAAAAAAGAGCAGAATTAAAGAGGATTCACAAGTGGCCATAGGAGAAACACGCCAGACTCTTTTGCAAGTAACAGTTTCTGGAGTTAACAAAACTATATGGGGGGCTTTGTGAGATTAATGTCCCTGGAACTACAAACACTGGCCGGTATTTTCCCAGCAGGCAAACTCACACATTCAGGGAAATGATTTAAAAGTGGAGAAAGAAAATATCCATTTTATCAAAACAAATAATTCAAACCATGACAAAAAGAAACTTAAGATAAGCTACCATGCTAGACACAAACGAGACGAGGGACAGGTTGTGGTGAAGACAGGAGGAAGTATGTATACATGGAAGCAAGCTGAATTCAGATACTAGCAGCTACTTTGTTGATTGATGCTTTTCAAATCGCACACATCTTAAGAAATGTAATCTGTGCAACATCAAACTTCTTGGGGAAAAAAATGCGCTGTTGCAAATTAGTATTATATAAACATAATCTCTAGCAGACAGGGTTGCAAGGAAAGGAGTGCATTTACATATACATAGAGTTACTCTTACAGTTTGACTGTGGACAAAAAGTCAAGCATCTGGAATGACTTCCAAATTTGTGAAAATCACCCCATAAGGTTCCAGATATGGCAAAAGGAAAATGGCATATCACATATGAAAACTGTAAGCAATACGACAGTCATTATTAATGGTTAACGTCCAGTCAAATAACAATTAATTCTCACTTCAAACACGCAAAAATGAGAATCGAGACAGCCCCCATTTAACACAACTCCTCTGATCCGTAGTGAATGTGACTGATCAACTCTCAATAACATGCACACGCAAACATATGTGTGAAGCTAATGAGTGTGCTGATGGCAAGTGTAAGTAGTTGGAGGGAGAAACATCAGTGCAACATTCTTACATAACACTGGGTCATATCACCTCTCTATGCGGTGGTTACAGCTTCCTATAGCTGCCTACCGGCTCCTACTGCCAGTACAAACATGAATGAATACACGTGGACAGGCACACAAACATATGCACACACACACACACACACACACACACACACACACACACACACACCAGGCAATCCCATAAATAATAAATGACAGCCTGAGAGTCAAATTAAGGAAATAAAATGTGTCTCGCTGGTAATGAAGGAGGCATGTTTCCCCTCAGGGTAACAACTTCACCTGAACCCAACTGACACACACACACACACACACACACACACACACACACACACACTCAAGAGGTACTAGCATTCCTGCTACAGGTCCATCGCATTCGTACAAACTGGCTTGGAGCAGTAAATAGCACGGTGCCACGATTTGAAATTTGACACAAAACGTATGTTTTCTAACGTTCTGAGGAAAAATGTGGAGGTTAGATGTCATGCCAAACAATCACAGGAAAGGAAGGACTGCTTTCAAACATTTCCCATGCATCAGGCTATTAAAATGACATTCGTTTGCAGGTTGCTGGCACTTGTCTCAGAACATATTGCAAACACATGGAATCGCATGTTATGTCCATCCATGATTTAAACAGTCTAGGTATTCTTTCAATCAAGGAAAAGCAGACACTTCTGGATCTGTGCAGGCCATGTGGAAAGAGTAAAGAAAAAAAGCAGGCAACATGGTAAATGAAGAATTTGTCACGCAGAGCTTACATCGCTTCTTTTAACTGTAAACGTACAGGTAAGACTGAAATGACACGTCATAAATCATGACAAACCAATAAAAAATAAGGTAATTTTATATGTATTCATATTCGAACAGAGCTTTGTCTGAAGTTACTATTCTGGATTATGTTGCAAAAATCCTTCATGCATGAAACTCTAGTGAATACAATGATGTGCCACAGGACTTAATTCTTGGTCCAAACCTTTTGGCTATGTACATGAATTTGAATAATCTAATGATACGAGTTATTTCAAGGACAATTCTTATTAGAGGTACATTTCCAAATGAACATGGCTTTAAACACAACAGTGCTAAAAAGATGCACATGATGGCCAAGAGGACAATTGCAATGAATTAAATCCTTAAAACCCACAAATATAGTATAAGTCTTTACTCCACTGTGATTTAGTTGCACAGATAGTTTTGAATAAACCACAAAAAGGAGCATGTTTTGTTTCACATCGACAGATATCAGTGGATAAGATACAATTTCAGTCAGTGGACTGATATCGTGCAGAAAATTCACTGACAGAGATGATAACGTTTTCTTTAAGCACTGGATTTGTTCAGTAAGAACTAGATGGTGTATTTTCTCTCTATTGATATGCATCACACATTTCATTGCTCTGACAGATCGAAGGCCGATCCAATCCAATCCGATCCAATGAATTTTGGTCTGTGAACTCAGTGTGGCAGAAGGGAAATAGCAGAGATGCAAAAGGACATGCAACATGACTGTGTGACAATGGAGGAGCATGCACAATACCAGCATCCTGAAGCTGAAGCAGCTAAATAGAAATCATCCACCAATTATTTCATCACTTAGACCTGTGCTGTTCCTGCTGTGACATGCCAAAATGTCTTAGACTTAGAAAAAGTTTAATATCCTCCGAGAGGCAATTTGCGGTAAATTCACAGAACATTAGACACATTAAAAGCACATCAAATAAACAGAAACAACAATAATCCGAATCATCTGTAGCAGCCATCATAAATACCATCACAGCCACATCTAAAGTCCATAACAATAACTGTATACCTGAACATTTAACCGCAATAACTCAAAATCCAAAACGTCTGCTGCAAGAGAGGCCTATGACTACTCATATCCAATAATATCATTATGGATACCAATAAATCAAGGCAGATTATATTCATTCTCCTGCCGTCACGCATACCGGCTGTCCTGCAGTGTTACAGTGTGAAACTTGGCAGGGGAAACTCATAAATCTGCATTCAGCAGTGAGCTGGAGATGGACTGGGTACTGAAGCAGCTGCAGCACCGAAAACTGAATCCATCACAATTCAAGCTTGTGTCTGTGTGTGTGTATGTGTGTGTACATCTCCACCGGGGGGGAATTTCAAACAAAAAGATGAGGCAGATGTTGCAGAAACAATTCTGCTTCTTCCTGCAAAATTGACGGAGGAAAAAAAAGGTTTAGACGTGAGATTGAGAAGAAAACCGATTTTTCATTTGGACTGACAGCTGAACATTTGTCATGAAATGATGAGCAAACTTTAGAATGGAAAAGTGTCTGTGGCCCATTTAAAGAAAATGAATAGTACAAAAAACCAATCACACACACCTGCAGCGCTGATGCGAACAGAGTAACGCGGCTGAAAGTGGACCAATGGGCCCACACGAAATATATTTAACTTAAATAAATGTTTATGTGGGCTAAACAGCAAATAGTAGCCAGACTTTCTAATGAACAAAACAAAAACACACACCGAATCCTCCGGTGCCGAGAGCGATGCAGCAAAAGGCCTCCTCCTCCCCTCTGAGCTAATCGGAAACAGCCAACAGGTTAACAAAACACAAGACACTTTCTGTCACGTTTTTCAAACATCAGAACAAAACAAGCAGACCATCCCGGCTCAGTGGTCAGCAGGTTTTTGTTCGGAAATAGAAACACGTCAGCGTGCTGCGGGGTCGGTCTGGTGCGCAGTTCGCTGGGAGACGCACGGCGGGAAAAATACCCGCTCAGTTGGTACCTACATCCCAGGAAGTCAGGGATGGCGCCTGCTCGAGTGGTCAGCCTCAAAAGGTGCACCTGATTACTGCTCCACCAGTCAGGATTATTATACAATGACTGTCTCTCATATGGACATCTCCCTCTTGTAGCTAATAGCCTTTTTTCAGTGGAATCAGTCAAAATCCTTCTTGTCGGTCAACGGTTAAATGGTTGATCATGAATACCCCTGTAAGTACAGAGCATGTTTCCCACTGTTGCAAGAAGACATGTTTTGATTTTCATATGAGTAAAAACAGAAAAGTTATAACTAGAGGCCCTCTGACTAGTGACAGCTGTGCCAGTTTGTTTTGATGAAAACATTTTCGGAGCCATTCACAGATGCTTAATAAATTCCCCTTTCTGTGCCTGCTCCTAATGCGTGTCTTTCCAGATTTTTACCCCTCTGGATTTCTGTATGCCCCGTTTAGCGACTCATAACACATTCTCTATTCCTCTCTATTAACTGTACAACAGCAGGAGTTTTTCCTGCACTGAAATTCGGATAGCCAAGTTGAAATGCGCGCTCGTTAGTTACCCTGCAACAAATGTGTCAGCAAACAACATAAACTGTGGATTGAGGTGGAGCCCCAAAAGCATTATTCGTCCTACACAGTAGCTAATTACGATGCTACAAAACTGCATAGGAATATAAACATTCACACTCCTTCCTTTCCTTTCAACCTTGGCATTCCAACCCTATTCGATATTTTAATTGCTTTTTAAACTTTGGATGCAAAACCTGATGGAAAATCTGCACTCTGGCTGGCGCAGCTGCTCAGGATTGTGTAGCCACTACGTCAGTTGGAAATAATTGCCTCTCTCTGCTGCACTTGTGCATTTGTTGTGACAGCAGGGCTGCATTAGCTTTGCCTCGCACGTCTTACAGTATGTCTTTTCTATATTGTCGCTCTTCTCGTGTTTCCTTTCGGCGCGGGCCCGCAGCTCTCGGGGAGAGGCTCCTGGCTGGGACCGCCGCACCTCTGTGCGAGTTCAAAGAGAGGGGCTCAGGTAATAGTGTCTGATGTACTCTCGGCCATGTTTACTTAAAGCTAACAACTCATTAGACACTGTAAACATTCATGTCACTTGATACTACACACGTGAGATCAGACTGCAAAAGAGAGAAAGAGGAACGTCTAACTCATGACGTCAGGCTGCATACCATCTACCTGATCACAAAGCCAACTTTTGACTCATCTAACAATAAAAATACCCTCTTTAATCCAATGCCTCCAAACCAAACCTTAATATTATCTTAATAAATAAAAAGAATACCTTGTGGATCACGAGCTGTGTTGTTAAACCAGCCTCCTGCTGCCCTCCATTCTTCCTCCTCACTCATCCTCACATCCTGTTTCATCGCCGTCTATTAAAACTGTTAAGTCTCTTTGCAACACAGTCACGCAGGCTTTCTTTAACCAGGCATAACTCATTTGCTCAACAGGACAATCCATTCAAATTCATGAAACTGAACGTTCATGAATGAAAGTCTCCTATTTTCTATTTTATTTACATTTACATATATCTCATGAACCTGTCCCATTTTAAAACCCAGTGTAGGTCACTGCAGCTCCCTCCTGAGGAAATGTCCTACTTAGCCCCTCCATCTCGTCCCCCCGTCCCCCTCTTCACTGATCTCCCCCGACCAGTCGAGGCAGACAGTCATCCACTCCGAGTCCGGTTCTGCTCCAGGTTTCTGTCTGTTAAAAGGGAGGTTTCTCCTCTAACACTGTAAAGTCTCGATCTTCATTTGAAAAATGCCTCGAGAAAACATATGTTGTGAATTGGTGCTATAGAAATAAAACTGGACTGGATTTTCTTCTTTTCCTTGTTCACGAATATGGATTGGCTGGTCTTAGACAACGGGCAACAACACAGTTACAGGAATTCCTAAACTGAGCAGTGTTCATTCTTTGAGCCTTAAACACGTGGACGGACAAGTTGAACAGACCGACTGCCTTAATCTCTCAAGTATCAAATTAGCATAGAGACTTTCACATGAGGTTGCAATATATACACAGCTGAACCAACAGTAAACATGAAAGAGAAAGCGACCAAGAGGTGTTAAGTTGTGGAGAAAAGGGAGGGGATGGATGCAGGGGAAGAGAAGAAGAGAGAGCCCTGGAGAAGTGACTCCTGATGGAGGGATATGTTCCTGTGGTGAGACACGAAACGACGCTGACCGTGACCTTGTCTGAGTTCAGGGTATGTTCTCAACTTCATTCCCTTGCTGTGTGTGTGTGTGTGTGTGTGTGTGTGTGTGTGTGTGTGTGTGTGTGTGTGTGTGTGTGTGTGTGTGTGTGTGTGTGTGTGTGTGTGTGTGTGTGTGTGCGTGTGCGCGCGGACTGGCCCCATTATTGATAGCTCTAACAAGCCTGGGTCAAAGCTCAGACAGTGGTGAGTGGAAAAGGATGGAGCAAGACTGTTAAAGGTCCTTTAAACACCACCTGCCTTTCACACACACACACACACACACACACCCAGACACAAACACACAGAGACAGACACACAGACACACACACACACACACACACACACACAGTGAATCGTGGCTGATTGTTACCAGACCATATTTAAACAAATGCTTAGTGCCTCTGTATCCCTGTTACTCTCCACCAGAGAGATGAGAAGTCTTTGCACAGATTCTACTTCACACAAAAAGCTTGGAGTTCAGCTGAGTGTAATAATGAGACCGTAGCTTTTTTCCCCCAGCGTTATCAAAGCTTATTCTGGTGAGTTATTTCCTCACTAAAACACTTAATGTAAGTTAAATTGCACTACAGACAACCTTTTGTGCCATAAAAAGAAAGCAGCAGCTCCACCTTCACAATTGTTGAAAAAAAAAATTCCTTCAGGCCTTTGAACAACACTCCCCGCGGGCAGACCTGCAGCTCCTGTCTGAACTTGGGCGACTGAGAGTTTCTCTGAGAGCACTTCACAGTAAATCAGCAATGGGTAAATAAAGTCTGTTCGGTTTCACCCTCCACCACCCCAACGCCAACCGGCCTGATAACAACTATGGCACCTGCTCAAAAGCAGCACGGCGCCACTCTCTGTCTCTCAACTCAACTTCTACGCCTTAACAGGAACCATTACACTGGGAGTTCACCGGGTCCTAATCAATCAGTAAAATGAGGCAAAAGCGTCGACTACCCATGTGGGAAAATAACATTCAGTGGTTATTCATTGTCACCATAACTTGTACTGCATCAATATTTTCAAATTATATTTCATTACATTCCCACCAGTATAACCTGTTTTAATATTTACATTTAGATTTCAGGCGTTTAAGCGGAGTAATAACAGTCGGCACAACAATAGAATGATTCTTTAAAGGAGCTGTGCCTAATTTATCATCAGTAAATCATTACTATGTTTATTTTTACTTCACAAAGAAGACTTGCAGCCTGTGCAGGCCTTCGTGCTGCAGCAGAGCAAAGTGAGCCAAGTGGTAACATCCTCTTTGTGACAGGAAGCAGCAGGGTTTATGGGAAATGTGGTCTTAATTTTGAGAGACATTAGCACTACACCACATGTGTGAGACAGAAGCGAGTTGCCTCGGCCATGGTTTTATTAGTTTATAGTTATTTTTAACAAAATACGACTATTCAGATCTAGTGATAGACCGATTACCTGGTGGGTCGATTAAATGGGCCGGTACCTGGTATTTTGTGATAATCGGCATCGGCTGATGACTGCGATCACAATGCCGATAAAGAAAAAACCTCTGCAGACACATCTGCAGACATTTAAGTAGAAGTTTTTTGTTCTTTTTTTTTACAGTTTAGTTCTTTGATTAGTTGTGGACATTTTTTAAATTTAAAATAATAAGTGCAGTGCAGAGTGTAAATCTACTTAAGCAAATGGAGCAAATTATTATTATTTTCCATTCAACTGAATAATAAAGCAACGTTATATAAATGTTCATTCAAGTTCAGCAATGTTGTGCGTCATATGTTATTATTATTAAATTGTTTTTTCATTTAAAAAGAATAAAAATAAAACATAACAGCATTATATATCGGCCATCAGCCAATCAGCCGATGTGCTCCTGTTTCTCAAAAAATGTGTTTGTGTAAACGCCATCTAAAAAGGAACCAGAAAAGTCACGATCATCGCTACCAATATGTTTAATCAAAAATATATTTCACTGATGACAGGGGCAAACTGTAATGTTGATATTTCGTGAAACATCCTGAAGTTCCCGTGGAATTCCAACACCTCAGTGCCTTGTAGCACATTGGCACCACTGCAACATTAATGACAGGGTGCACTACGCGACCCCTGACCTGAACTAGTGAACTGACTCCTCACGTAAGCAGGTCCAAATTCTTCTTCTATGTATTAGTTTGTCTAGTGTTGATAAATGCAGCAAGTCCGTGTTTTGACTGTCACACTGGGGCTGTGTGAGAAGACGCAGCTGATACGTGTTGTTCATAGCCGCCTCCAATACACTCACAGCGACATGCAGAGGGGAACTTTGCTCCAAGAGAGGGAGACCTTCTGTAAACACGCAAACCACACTGCAGACCCACTCATGCCACAGGTTCTGTGTGTACAATGACCAACCAATTTAGTGACATGCTGAACCAGGTTCACTTGAGATTTGGATTCTTTGTTAATTTATCAATGCCTTTTCAAAGCGCATGGCCAAATATTTCACATTTCTCTGGCTGTACAGTGCACACAGAGTTGTGCACAGTACCATCCTTGAGCTTCCAACAATTTGAAGGCTTCCTCAGTCTAACATTTAGTACCACAGTGTTAAAAATCTATTTATTCTATCTCAATATAATAAGCCCTATATGACATCAAACAAGTAGTACTAACTGATCCTTTCTGGCAATAACTTGGTCTCTTTTGACAACCCATTGCTGAGCCCGGGTTTGCGGACAATTCCCAAAACTGCAGTAATTTTAACAGATGAATTTCTCATTTACTTTCTTCTCCTGCAGTTCCTCATTTCCATCCTAGTCAATCACAGTAACAGATAAGAAATGCAGCCCACCCAAAGTCAGGACTCCAGAGTTCCTTCTGCGGTCAGGTTGAGTTAACTGTTACCAGCGAGAATGTCAGTGCTCTGTTTACTAGTCTCTGCTGCTGCACCCCTCTATCCATCCCCGCATTCCTCCTCTACAAATTACATTTGTCATTCTGAAAGCTGATGGTTTACATTGGCATGCTTTGAACCTTGTGTGAGTGCACACGCGCATGTGCATCACACAAAGCCCAAAACATGCTATGCGAACACGGACAATATGTTTCTGAGAATGCGTATGAACCGAAAAGACAATCTGGCTTGTGCGCGCGCGTGTGTGTGTGTGTGTGCGTGTGATCTCCTACCTGTTATTGTAATGTTGCTGTAGATGTTGGACAGTTGCTCTTTCAGCAGGACGAGCTGCGTGGTGGCGGCTTTCTCCCTCTGTAGCTCCAGCATTATGTCAGGATGGCTGGCCAGTTTGCAGCCCTTCTGCTTGTCCAAGGCAATGTCACTGCGCACTATATCTGCAAGGCAGCCAGGATGTAAGAAACGACTGCAGCTTTATCGCTTTCATTGTGGAGGACTTGAGCAGCAGTTTTGATCAAAAAAATCATATTTATCACTTAAAGACACTTTCACTCTGTTTTGAAACCTAAAAGATGCTGTCATTTCAACAGTGTCTGTAAACACACATTTGCTACTTTTTTTAAATACAGAGTGAGTCTGTGGTAACTGTAACAGGTAACTTATCAGTAAATGCAGTTACAAAGTAACACAAATGTACCCTAAAAGGAAATCAATCTATTTTCTATCTTACAAAAACGACAGTCTTTCACAACTTGGTGTCCTACAAACAATCAGCATGTTACTGTTATACTTAAACTGATGCATAATAAGTCCTACTTTTCTTTGTTTAAAAAAAAAGTTGACTCGGTCTCACGGTCATTTCGGAGGTGTCGAGGGGCAGTTCAAGTGTAGGCTTTTGTGCTGCGCTGCGAGGTGTTTCTGACATTGCGCCCACCCCGTTTAGTCAGCGCAGACGCAAGCGTTACCTCTCCGAAACAGTTTTCAGTCAAAAGCCAAACATTGTGAGCTGCGTGAGCGTGAGAACTACCGCAGGGCCGATGTCCAAGCGTTAGTTTTAACGAGGTGCCGCTGATGAAGGGGTGACTTTGTGTCATACACAGAAATGGACTCAGTGTAAAACAAGTAAACACGGGAACTTTTAAAGGAAAGATTCATTCTGCACTAAAAAAAAAAAATCACTCGGTGCGTCTGGTAGTCCACGCAGAGGGGGGTGGGGGGTGGGGGGCACGCGTACGCACCCTGTTTAAGTCCGTCGAAACACACACGCACACGCTGTAAAGGCAGAGAAAAGTCGTCTCTTATTACCGTCTTCATAGTTCTTCAGGTAGTAGTCTGGTCCCGGCCCTCTGAATTTGGCGAGGTTCTTCTGGTTGTTGAACTGAAGGAAGTCGCTCCTCTTTCCGCCGAAACGGAGAAAGGCGGGCGATAGGCCGCGCGCCAGGGTCACCAGCCGCTTGGAGCTGGGGGACGCACAGGAACAACAAAAAAAACAAACAAAAACACACACACTGCATAAATATCAAAATTATTAAAACGTTATACGCGCTTGGAGCTTCATCTTGTAATCACGGACGTAATTCCGAGGGGAAAGAAACCGTGAAAACGTGTATTTCTTAACAGTTCTTCGCTTCGCTTTATTCCAGACCTGTGGCCTATTTAAAAACAAAAAAACGATTTCACTTTGTTGTAGCTGTTGAAGCACCACAGGCCTAATCATAAAACATCAGCCCTGTTTTTCTCCTTGACATCAGCGGCCCCAAGAAACACGCTGCGACCTCAACATGTGTCATCCGGTGGAAAAAGCACCAGGAAGCGGCCACAGCAGGTACAGTACTACCTGGGGAACGAGCGATTAAAAACGCACATATGTAGCCTAACTTTTAGAGGATACACGGTTTTACTCTCCACTGATTCAAATCGGATTGAGTTAACTATTCGTAAAGATACGAAATGACCATTTCCCAATAATCTGTAGCCTTTTAACTTTTATTCTTAGATGTCACTGTTACTGAAAAAGAGGGGTTTTTTGTAGTTTTCATATAGCATATACACTATTGGTTAAAAGTTTTACACCACCAGATTTTTTCCCACTTAAGAGAAATTTAGTAGTGTAACATATCCGTGTAATCTGAAATTAAATCATAGAACAAATGAATTATTATAAAGAGAAAAGGGAAAGTCACAAAATGAATCATGAAATCTTTTTTTTTTTAATAATTTAATTTAATGTAGATTTTGACACATTCAGCAGCTGAACACCTTTGTTACGTTCTTTCTACAGTGGAAATGAAACATTGGAAAATTTGTCTCACCACTGTTGCAAGAATTCCCACAAATGTGTTACACTTTAGTGCAACAAATTTAGTAGTTTGCTTTGCCTTCACTCTCCTGTTCAGTTTATCCCAAATCAGGGTTCAAGTCTGGAGACTGTGCTGGTCTTCCATTATGTGAAACCACCGTCTCCTTATTTTCCTCTCATGTTTTTGGTTATTATCATGCTGTATAAGATGAACGCCAGACCAACCACTGTCTTTGCTACCTTCCCTTTTCTCGCCATTCCAATAGCAGTACTACTTCCTCTAGTATAGTCCTAATAATGTATCAGAGGGGGTAGGAGTTTGTTCCAACACTGCCTTTGTACAGACAGTGTGTTTTTAAGTCATCAACCTGAATTGTTTACATTAACTTCCACTGCTGCAGAAAGACTGTGAATTAACTAATTACTTAATGTCTGAAAAAAGACTTGTTTTCTATCAAATTTACATGTTTTTCCTTTTATAGTGGCCTAAACTTTTTGTTTTGTTTTGTGTTTTAACTTCCCGCTTACCATTTTATTCACTGTACTTAAACTATTTCAATTTCAATTTCAAAAACTGAGAAAAGGGGGGTGTTTAAATCTTTTGACCACAAATGTAAATTGTTACTGACAAATATAATATTAAAAATTAATAGATACATATATCTACCATTATACTACGTAAACTGAAACGCATGAATTCAACATGAAAATATAGCACTGAGGTTGTAGGTGATGTTACAAAATTTATATTTAGTTCATACCACGTTTTTAATCTTTTTTAAATTAATACAAGTACACTGAGGACTTTTATTTTGGTGTAAATCACCAAACTTTTCATTTCAAACTTGGTGGCAGTCAGCTCGAGGACCATACAATAAAATGATCTAAAAAGTCCCAACCGACAGGCCTGTAGACTACAGACCACCTGTTGTTTATCTTATTTCATCTTAATCAACCATTAGTCAAATTGCAGTTGATGAAGGCACTTGTAGATATGTATGTGAAAAGATTGGAAAAATAAAGAACAAACCCAGATCAAAAAAGATACAAAGGAGGTTATGTGAAGCATGTAGCCTATAAATTGTCATGTGATGGAACTGAAAATTTTAAATGTTTCCTATATGTTTACTGTACAATATTATCTGGAGAAGACGAGTAAAATGAACTCTGCTCACTTTTTGCCAGTAAATAGTTTCCAGTATGTGGAAATCTGCTGTAGAAAATGATGCAATTGTTTGCTCTGCACATCATCTTCAGTAGACGTCTTTCAATGTGATTTAGAAGCTGAACTAAACTATTTTCTTAATACTGTTAACTCCAGTCCAACACACAAACCATTAGTGTCCACATTGTTGTCAGCTAAGAGTTTTGTTAAAACCTCAGTGTCTTGATAAGTTATTTTGCCATCTTTTGAATTCAAAAAATAACTTCGACAGTCCTTGGACAAAACATGAGCCAGGTATAGTTTGTGCTGCGTCTCCAGTGTGATTTTCACTGTTCTCAGAAAAACGCTGAGGTGAAAGGTCTCAAAAATGAAAGAAAGTCAGTCAAAAACTCACCCTGTATTTTATAAAAAATATTAAAACAATGTGGCTGGCATTGGACATGAGGGATTTTTGTGGTTTAAAAAAAAAATAAAACTCAAAATTAATAACTTGTGAAACTGACATTCTGCATTGTAGACAAGACATGAGGGGCACATAGTTTAGTCAAGTGTTAACAGGCGCACTGTAACATACTCTCTGTGTACAGTAATAGCGAGCAGTTACAGCAATATTCCCAAAATGGATTGCCTTTACACCAACCGTTCACTCGCAACGCTGTCTTATTAAATTACAGGAATGCTCTGAAGTTTGCCATTGTGGTGGAAATCATTCAGTACTGTTGATCATTGGACCAGTCAGTGCCCTGGCTGAGGAGGAAACGTGGTGGCTCACTCCATGACAATTTAGACAACGTGGCTGCGTGCGTAATGAATAGAACGCACTCTACACAATTTAGAGCTGGACAGCGATACAGCTCGGAGTTACTGGTCACACAGGAAAGCTCGTCGGTACCTCAGAAAGTCCAGCCAGCCGTCTTTGATGATCGAGGGGTCCAGCTGAAGGGAAAGGAAGTTCTCGTTGAGTACTCTGATCGGACTGCGGGTGTTGACATCCAGGAGAACCAGCGTCCTCTCCATGAAGCCCGGTCGCTTCCCAGGTCCAGGTCTCTGATATGCGGATGAGGAGGAGGAAGAGGAAGAGTAGGAGGAAGAGAGCACTGACTGAACGACCAGAGTAGCCAAAGATGCCAGCCACAGGGAGAACCACGGGAACACGCACGGTGAGGATTTGGGCATCTTCTTGATCTGGAAAAGCAGAAGGATCCGTGCGCGTAATGAGGTTTACATGTGAGAGGAGGAAAAAAACAACCAAACAAATGTTGCTATCGCAAAGTTCGGTGGTGGTTCTTTACCACGGTCTCATCGATCTGGATACCTCTTCCTGTCTCGTTGTCTTACCCCCTCTGCCCCCCGCCCCTCTGAGTATTTTTGGGAGCTACTCACAAGAGCGCACGCCCCGAGCCAGCCTTCCCGGTTGTGAAAGCTAGAAGCTGGGAGGAGAAGAGGAGGCAGCACCGCCCCTCTAACGTCCTCTGAGGTTTGAGAACAAACTGCTCAAAAGCAGTTTTCTCAGCTCACATGGCCAACAGTTTGATTTTCGGAGGCAATGGTGTATTGTCTTCCAAATAATGAAGATATAATTGTTTACTGATAAAATTTCTGTATTTCTTTTAAATCATGCGTGAAATAATACAACAATCGAAGTGTAATTTTGTAGAAAATATAAGTTGAATTCAACAATAAAGTGAAAACCAAGGACTACTCAGCATCAACAAGTGGCTGCGCACATTTACTTATTATTAGGTTATTACGATGATGAAGAAAACGCTTTGTGGCTTGAAAAATGAGAGGGCCATGTTGGCGAGCATGCCAATAATTCCCTTTGTAAAGATAAGAATCAATAATTAATGGAAATATTGTTACTCATTTGATGAAGAACATGACCGAGAGTTAAATTATAATACTCCCATATGAAAAAAGAAATCTCGAACATGTTTGTAGCGCAAGTCAAGGCAGCGTAAAAGGCATATACGCAGATGGAGTTAGGTTAACAGATCATGTTTACCCATTACAGATTCACTTCGATGGCATAAGCTCAAACGCACATCATACGTCAGAAGTGATCACTGACCAAAAGTCATCGTGACCTATTTTCAACACTACATCTGCAAATTGTAAATGAGATGTTCCAACAGAGTGTGTGTTGTTAGGCCTCCAAGAATCTCCAGGCGACACGGTCCAGGAGACCAAAAAGGAGGCCTGCTTCAAAAGATAGAATTTTTAAAAAACAGGATATTTCATGTTCCTTGGCTGTTCTGACAAACAGCTAATTGATTGCACAATTTTTTTTAAAGACCACTGACATTTGGAGATGGCAAGACGAACACTTTGGCCCGTTTTCAAAAACATTCAAAACTAATTTGGGATTTACGTTCCTACACATGGAACTCACCTATAAACTCTTTATATGACTTTTTCTCTCCAGATGTTCTTGGGGCGCTCAAACACACCAAAGTCTGTTGTGATTTCTCCAGAGTCCCAAGTCTCCTCAGGCGGTCAGTTTAGTGGTCGTATAAGGTCACTGCTGTCTCACAGATGAGTAGCAAACTACATGGAAGGAAAATGTAACGACCAAAGTCCAGGTTTAATCGTTTTTATCTCAGCCCAGGACACCTACGCATGGATTTATTAAACCGCAAAATTATCCAAGGTGTTAACGTTTCAGGTTTTACGCACAAAAGGTTCCTATTAAACGCACTGACAGAATCCAGCAGGCTGTATTTTCCTGTGACGCATTCTGTGATTCCTCAGCTAAAACATGAAAAGGTATTTTAGGCGCAGCTCGGGGTCACTCCTGAGTGTCACATACACTTTAGGAACATTGTTGTGATACAAAGATGAAACCGGTACGTTTATTCGTCCCATTACGAGCAAAGGCCCATACAGCAGATCAACAGAAAACTCAAACTCCGCTGCTTCATGTTATCATTTTGGCGCAGCTAGTTAACATGTGGTTTCAATAAAAACTCAAGTTTTTTTTCTTTTGAGTCGAAAGGTATTTAACTGTTATATATTTGCAAAGGCCGTAACAGTTCTTGAATTAGCTTTTAAATGTTAAACGGTATCATGGGACAGCTAGCATGTCAACGCTTTTATTTTGGGGAGGGTGTTTTTCTAAGAACAGTAAATAGAAACTTTACCCTAACGAAACATCAATATAGATGTGTAATGTTTCAAAAAGAAATTCAATGTCGGTCTGTGCGACGAGCATTTCTAATGACACTTGTGCTATACTCTACAAATTGTTTTGCTGTGGATGTTGCACCACCTTTTTTTTAGGGATCAGTGTTATTGATCGACGGCAATGCAGAAAATGTTAGAATGAAAGTTGTGTTTTTTTGTTTTGGGGCAGATCTGAGGCTCAGATTAAAACCGAATCAAAACAGTGATGTTCCACACACACACACACACACACACACACACACACATTCGGCTTTCCAGCAGAAGGAGCTGCATCAGAATAAGAAGGAAATACAGTGAGATAAGACCGTCAGTTTTAAACTCAAATCCTTCGGTTCAGGCAACATTCCAAACTGAAAGTTATTTCCTTTAACGAAAAATGCCTTATTCGTGTGAAATATGTTTAGCCAAAAACAAAGAGAATCATGGGTGATTTTCCTACGGGAATAAAATATTGCTCTTCTTTAATTTTTATTTAGCGAGCTGTGTTTCAGCCAACAATTACATCTATTATAACACAACAATTATATATCGACAGAAATGTGAAAATAGCAGAAAAGAAGTCAGTTTTCTTTAAAGCATCGCACAAGTTGCCCGGTATTTTATACGATTTATTTTTAAACAGATGTATTATAACACGGGACTTCGAAGTTATCTTCGACTTTAAAATCGGGTGAGCCCGGTGTGGTGGAGTGACAGCCTGATCTCAAGCGCTATGTTTTCGTTTTCCCGATGTGACGTAAGACGAAACAAGGTAATCCTCATTTCACAGGTGATGCCCGGAACGCACGTTGTTTTGTGTTCGAGTCTTTTTTTCTCTCTCCAAATGTTATGGTAGATGTGTGTCTGATGGAAAGCAGAGAGGGGGTTTAAGCGTTCTAAACTTGGACGGACTTGGAAGGACTCACCTTCAGTTTCACACCTCGTAAATATGACAAACTGTGGTCATCCAACTCAACTGTATGGGGGGGGGCATCTGACCGATGAACTGGAGAACTGGAGTTAATGATAATTATAATAATAATAATAATAAGAAGAAGAATACGAACGATAATTATAATACAAAATAACAATAATGATGATAATAATATTAATAGGATCCTTTCTGACCTTGTATAATTGAATTTATATTTCATGCTTTTAAGATTAACATTTACACTGCATCTGTGTTAGTCCGAGTAATAGGTCGGTTTTATATATATAATATATCACACGAAATATGAAAGTTTTATACGACAGTCCATTTTAAAGCTACAGGATCTGGGATGTTATTGTCGAATGTGTGGAGAGATTACAGCAATTATTTGTATTTGTGAAGGGACGTGAATTCTGAAAGCACAGCTGTTTTTCTAAAGCCCAGAGAAATAAACCCTGTAACACAATACTCCGTGTATGATTCTTCAGTCTGGAGTCGACCAGGCTGCGTGTGGAGCACTCGTTCAGGATATGGCTCCACTGAAGCGGGTAATGTTGCCATCTAGTGGTGATATCAAAACAGGAGGAAAAGCATCTCGCATGTGATATTTTCGACTCCCAAACCAATGTTGGAGCGCACGCAAAAGGGGATTTGTAGTCGTTGTTCCTTAAAACTCCGCAATATATGATCGAAACTGTGTTTGTTTTGAGCCTCTGAGTAAAGCCTTTATACTTTTTCCCATGAGTTATATAGTCGCTTTGATATTCTGTGTCTCACATTAATAATTTATGACTGGGCATTTCCCGCTGTCTATTTTTAGAAAGTGGCAGAAAGCAAATAAGACAGGCCTACGTCACGGTTTTTCACGTATGCGGAGAAACACTCTCTCTCGCTCTCTCTCTCTCTCTCTCTCTCACTCTCTGTAACATACCCATCCTCTTCTACATGGATATGGCCACCCAGCTGCTGCTCCATCCATCCAATCCGCAGACCACGTGACCCAGTTCTCTCACGTCCTTCACTAGTTCATTCAGCATGATGGCTGCGGATGCTGCGGGTGCTCTCTGCTGCATCCTGCATCCTCCGCGCCGGCTTTCTCTCATCTTTCTCACCGTCACCCTTTCCTCTCTGCCGGCGCCGACTGCGGCACTGCTCGGCGTCCGGCCAGAAGACACCCAGAGCGGAGAGCTGTCCGTGCAGCACGGTGTACTACGGGCGACCGAGGGGACCCGCTTCATGCTGAGGGTTTACTACTCCGTATCACCGGCAATGGAGCATCCCAACAGCCTCAACATCACCGGCAGACCTGACGCCGCTCCGTGGATCGCGTTTATAGAAGAACCAGGTGGGGACAGCGCGGAAGCGGAGAGGCGGCTCCGGTCCAGAGGGAACCCATGTGAAGAGGAGAACGCCCGAAGCTCTGATATCGAGCTGCTGGGCTCTTTTAGGTCCGCCTCAAGTCACAACTCAGTTTTGGTGGAGCTGCTCGCTAAAGACCTGCGCAGAGGCGAGGTGATCAAATACTACTCAATGTGCGCGTTCGATGGAGTGAAGTGGGAGCATTTCAGCACCAAAGACTTCTGGTTGGCGGTGGTGGAGAGACCCCCAGAGGCAGATGTTTGGCTCCAGGCGGGTGTTTCGGTACTCTTGTTGGGGCTATCTGCGCTCTGCAGCGGTCTGAACATCAGCATGCTGGCTCTGGACCCGGTGGAGCTGCGGGTCTTGCAGAACAGTGGCACAGAGAAGGAGCAGAAATACGCACGGAAAATCGAGTCAGTGCGTAAACATGGAAACTATATCCTTTGCACTGTGGTGCTGGGCAACGTGCTAACAAACACTTGCTTTGTGGTGTGGATGTGCCAGATTTTAGGAATGACAGCTCTCTCGACTGCCTTCTGTACCTTGGGGATATTCTTCATTGGCGAGATTTTACCTCACTCCGTGGCGTCCAGGCACAGTCTAGCCATTGCCTCCAAGACCCTCTGCGCGACCCGCCTGCTGATGCTGGTGTTTTTCCCCATCGCCTACCCAGTCTCCAAAATTCTGGATATCCTGCTGCACCAAGAGATCAGCAACTTTTACACTAGGGAGAAATTGGTGGCTATGCTGCGCGTCACAGACCCTTACCACGACCTGGTCAAGGAGGAGCTCAACATCATCCAGGGAGCCCTAGAGCTGAGGACCAAGACGGTGGAGGACGTGCTGACCCCGCTGTCGGACTGCTACATGCTGTCTTCGGACGCCGTGCTGGACTTCTGCACCATGTCCGACGTGATGCAGAGCGGCTTCACCCGGATCCCGGTATACGAGAACGAGAGGTCCAATATTGTGGACATCCTGTTCGTCAAAGACCTGGCCTTCGTGGATCCCGACGACTGCACTCCTCTGAAAACAATCACTCAGTTTTACAAGCACCCCATGCACTGCGTATTCAATGACACCAAGCTGGACGTGATGCTGGAGGAATTTAAGAGAGGTAACTGCTTTGCATGTTAAGACATTACAGGTGACTTTTGAGTACGAATTCAGTGTCGAGTGTGTGAGGCACCATGTGTTCTGGACCAGTCTGGAGGCTACCTCCTGATACCTGGGAGTTAACTGTCCTTTGAAGTGACTGCACTTCATAGCTCACGTTTGCAGAGCAGAAGTTAGTGCATACATCAGACTTCTAGAGCCACATGTGAAATCTGATACAGTGACACACAGTGAGTGGGGCTCAGACAGAGGTTAGAGGCTACCAAGGACCAGATTAGGGTAAGGCTATCCTAAGGATTTATGAAGTGCAAGTAAATTTCCCAAGGCAACAACTCAGTGAACTTAATCAGAACATTACTCGTTTCCCCTTTCTACATGTGTCAGTCATCAGCACATACAGTGGTAGCATCTGTTCACTATGGAGCAAAAGTGTGCCACCTCTCTCCAGGGACCCTATTTGGTCTTGGTGGTAACAGTGAATATGACCCTGAATCCATGCTCTGAAGCAAACAGCTCAGCCTGCTCCCCAAAGAGCATCACACAGTAAAAGGGAGACATAGGAGAGGCTGCTGAATAAACTGTTATGTAAGGATCTCACTGACATTGGTTCATGTTGTGGGGATTAATATGTAAATCTGTTTCATTGACAAAGATAACTCAATAGATGTCAGTTGGAGGCAGCAGTTGTCCAGTCCAGAGTGAAAGGGGACACAGTGGTGACTTTGGCAGGATCCTTAATTAGATTGCTACTTACAGGTCAGGAGGTCCACCCCTTCATCTTGTCCGGCATTATGAATGATAGCTTTGTGATCCACGGGCTCCAGCGTGACCCCGTGCCTCCATATTGTTTGTATGTTTCATAATAAATCATGAATAAGGTGGAAAGGTCAAGCCAGGCGTCACCTTTAGATTGTTTGTGTGCACCTAATTGTCAGCGGCTTTGAAGCTTCCCCCACTCTGGAGGTCGCCATCTAAGCCTGCAGAGCAACCATGAAAAATTCAGCTCCAACCTTTTACTAAACTCTCTCTCGCCTCTTTCCTGCTTTGCTCCCACGGATTAAAGAATCCTGCTGTTCAGGAAACGCGGCTGGAAGCCATGAGGATGTCTCACTGAGAAGGGCAATGGGCAGGGGTGAGGGAAAAGGATGAAAATGTCACCTATACTGTATGACTGCAAACATGATGTGCAGTGGAAGCATATGTTTGGCAAGCTATGCTGTTAATACGTTATGTATTTATGCATTCATGGTAGGAAAAAAAGTTTTATGGTTATACAAAATCTGGTGTAAATCCTTTAATTTATTGGGATGAGACATTCCTTCATTTTCTGAAGTAAAAGTAGCAAAGCCCACTATAAAAGTGCTCCTAAATCTAAATTTTACTTGAGTGTAGGTACAGAAACATTATCAACAAAATGTGCAGAATGACCCCTGTCTGTGTTATATCATGATGATATTGGACCATTATTATCGGCGCATGAATGTGTAAGATACTGTATTTTTGGAGCTAATTTATACTGCTGTTTGATATCTTAACTTATAATATGCTTCATATTTTTAAAAAAGTGATCATATATTTGGTACAATATGATAATAATCTGAGTAGTAACTATAGGAGTTAAGCAATTGTTGGGGAGTTTAATAAATATTTCTCCCAGAAATGTAGTGAAAAGGGAAGTATGATGTTCTCAAAATTATACTTAAGCACAGTTAACATATTCACAGGAGATTCTTTCCACCACTGCATACAACTCTAAAGTTACACTAAAGAAACCCCCTTTAATACACTAAGCAATACACAAAACAAATGTAAACTTTGAGTAACCCCCCAAAAAAAAAAATAATCATATACAGCAGCCTTTATGGTTTTTATAGATTAAATGTGTAATGCATGCATGAGCTGCTGTGTGCATGTGTGTAAAACAGGAAGGGAATAGATGCTGCAGAGACATAAACAATGCGTAAAAAATTCCTTCTATGCCACTGCGAGGCTATAATGTTTGCGGAAAATGCAGACAGCAACTGTGCACATAATGGACTATCATATGCAAACGCATTATACATGATCTAAAACATCACATGGAGTTCAAACATAGGCTGGAGGAGCCTGGGAAACTGGCCAAGCAGAAACATTTGAAAAAAAAAAAAAAAAGGGACATCCATGGTAGACCCAGTTTCACCTCGGGCATGTGCGTCTGCGTGTCTGAGTTTAAGTGTGTGTGTGTGTGTGTCCTCTTGCAAGAGTATTATGTAACATATGAATGATGTAATGCCGTGCCAGGGCACATCAGCAGCTGAGAGCAAATCCACGTCTGACTCACCTGAGCGCTTCAGACAAGCTGACCTGAGCCATCTCAGCCAATCTCACGCAGAGAGAGTTTCATGTTTGGAGATGGCTGCCTGTCAGTCAGTCAATCAGCATTTTTTTTCATGTTGCAGTGGATTAAAGCATTTGATCCATTTTATCCCTCTGCGGTGATCCCCTAAATCTAAATTTGGTTAGATAACTTATTTTGTCATCAAACTGACTTATGCGTGGATGTCAGTGAAACCAAGTAACAGTTTACATCAAATGTGTATTAATGTATAATTCTTGATTTTTAGTTTGTGCTGTATCTCTTGCAATGGCCCCAGCCATTTTTTTCCTGTTCTCTCCTTGTGATGTTTGAGTTTGGTGGCAACAATGATTTCTTGTCACATTTGTTTTAGCCACTCGTCACAGAGATGCTGCTGGCGAGCTGTGTCATTGTATCTGGCAGGCTTGTCATGTGCAGCCAAACACTAAGTGAGTAGGAGCGCTGGGTTTGCTCATGGATGTCTAATGTGTGTGTGTGTGTGTGTGTGTGTGTGTGCGTGTTTACAGAGGTGGCAGCAGCATGGGCAGTTTTAGTCAGCAGATGCAGGCATCCCCAGACTGATTGCATAATCTCAGTGTTTACGTAAGGGCCAAGACTCCCAAACTGTCCAAGTGTCTTCAGACTAATCCCCCAATGCCCACTTACATCTAATCTCGTCTGAGTCATAAACACACACACACACACACACACACACACACAAACAAGGGCAGTCCCAGCGTTGAAATAATTTCATATTCAAGCTCCCATGTTTAAAGTCTCTCAGCTCCAGTTGGCGTATTCATTCTGATTTTCATCTTGACTGCACAGACCCAGTTGGAGGCTGTTGACTCATGTTATTTTTAATCCAGTGACGTTGCATCTCAGAGCAGTTTTTAGGACAAGCTTGCATCTTTGAAAACTTTTTAACTTGTCCTTTTTCTTCTTCTTCCTTGATTTTTTTTATTTTTTATTTTTCTGACGAACGCAGGTAAATCCCACCTGGCTGTGGTGCAGAGGGTGAACAGCGAGGGGGAGGGAGATCCCTTCTACGAAGTGATGGGCATTGTCACCCTGGAGGACGTCATAGAAGAAATCATCAAGTCTGAGATTGTGGATGAGACCGACCTGTACAGTATGTATGATGTTGTAAACATGCTGACTTTTAAAGTGACGTTTGTTTTTGCTATGAACCAACTGAATTATCATACTTTCTCCCATACTGAATAGGTTTTCACTCAGTTTGTGACAGAGTTTTATTTAGCTCTGTAATCCACAACAACAATGGAAATATATTCACATGAACTGTATTCACATGAACTGTATTCACACAGCATAACAGTTGCTGGGATGCTACTAGTAGAACTGTAGTATGAATAGAACGCTGAAATTTCCTTTCTTCGCCATCTCCTCTCCTGTTTTCTCATTAGACTATTGATCCCACCTTCTCTCCCCTGCTGTTCCCAGCTCCTTGCTAATGCATAATTAAATAACGTGAATAAATGGCCCAGTCTCACAGTCAGATAATCAACATAATCCGCTCATCTTTAATTGGCTGGAAAGGCTCTCCATGGAGAGGAATTCAAACTGTAAACTGCCCGCATTTCACATCTGATCTGGTCTGTACTTTCTTGTCACACACTGAAATTTTCCTATTTGTGTTCCCCAACTGGGAAGAGATAACTTTATACTATAGACTATATTCTTCCACAACAAACCCCTTCTCCCAAAAGTGCGCTGCAGTTTTAATTACACACAGTGTGCCTGGCAGTCTCTGTTATGGGTGCACTTGTGTGGGTGTTCATAAACTCTGGGGGTTTTTTGTGTGTCTGCATGCATATACAATAATTATGTGGGTGGATGTGTGTGTGTGTGTGTGTGTGTGTGTGTGTGCATGCACGATATAAATATATATATATATATATATATATATATACCTCATAGGGGAACTAATCTCTCCAGACTTTGCACTTGAGGCATTTACAGCACCAGCTGTTCCTGCTGCAGCTATGATACATTAATAGCATATAATAAATGTAATACCCCTCGCATGTGTAGATGATAAGTCAATTTATCATTCAGAAGTATATTTACACAGCACTGGACTAATTTAAGCAATTTGTAGCAGTAGATATATTTAGAGAAATCATGCTTGCACGCAGCACAGGAAGTTGCATTGAAATAACGAGGTCGCTGGCACTTCAGTGCAGTCGCTAATTCCTTGTAGTGCCAACGAGAGTACAGTACTCCTGTGAGGCTAAACAAACCTCTCCCTCACTCAGCTATTATCAAAGCATACTGTGTATATCATATGTGAAACCTGCAGTGTCTACCGTTCACATGATATGCTTTGCAATCTGTGTGCTTTCATAGCTGATAATCGGACCAAGAGGCGAGTGTCCAACCATGAGAGGAAGCAGCAGGACTTTTCCATCTTCAAACTGGCAGAGAATGAGCTGAAGGTGAAGATCTCGCCACAGCTGCTGCTTGCGACGCACCGCTTCTTGGCTACAGGTAGCAGTGCATGTGTACACGTGTTAGATGCAGAACGTGCATGGGTGAACACTGGATGCCATTATGAAACGAGGATAAGGCCATGTGACAAGTACTTTGGTGTTTTTTCTTTTACTCTGGTTTTGGTGTGTTTTGGTGTGTGTGTGTGTGTGTGTGTGTGTGTGTGTGTGTGTCTATATGCATCCTTCTTGTAGAGGTAGAACCTTTCAGGCCATGTCACCTGTCAGAAAAGATCTTGTTGCGCCTCATCAAACATCCCAGCGTTGTGCAGGAACTCAAGTTCAACCCCAAGAACAAGCACGCTTCTCAACACTACCTCTTCCAGAGAAACAAGCCCGTCGACTACTTTGTCCTCATCCTGCAGGTGAAACTCACCAAAAGGCTGTGAAAAATGAATTACTTAAACCCAGCGATAATCACAATCTCTGCTCTGTGTCGCTACAATTACTTCACTGTTTTGCATATTTCCTGTGTGGGCAGTTCCATTAGATGAGTAATGATTTCAGTGCATGCACCATGAGTGCGGACCTCAGACCTCATGCACGTAAATGGCTGTTGTTTATGTTGCAGGGACGGGTGGAAGTAGAGATAGGAAAGGAAGCTCTGCGCTTTGAGAATGGCGCGTTTTCCTATTATGGCATGCCGGCGCTCATCCCACCCCTGCCTATCGGTGAGTAAGCGTGTGCATGAAACAGCACTTAAATAATTCTAGGGGACTCACAATGAGCACAGCGGTGACGGTGATGCTGACGACAACAGGGTGAGTTTCTGAAATAATGCTCGTAAAAGTAATGCAGTGCAGGTGGTGGATGTGTTTTTACGGGCTAAATCCCACCCAGAGTCTGTGCAGCATCAGCCCGCAAGAGCAGCAGCGGCCGTGGGAAGTAAGTAATTAAAAGAAGTAATTTCAGAGAATTTCCCAGTGGAAGGACATGACCTGCACAGGATTATATGAAATCCAGCTAAGACTGCAGAGCAAGCAGAAAGTCTCTCTCTCTCTCTCGCACGCCCGCTCTGGCTGTGCATGTTTTGCATGTGTGATGTCCAGGGTGAGCATAAAGCAATTTTCAAGACCCTATTAAATACATGAGAAATCCCTTCTTAGGGCTTTACAGAATACAGAATTTTCTCTTGCGCAACTGCAGAAGCGTCATATGTCAAAAGAGCTGTTTTTTTGCTGCTGTAAAAAATTGCTCTCTCTCCAAGTCATTGCTTTTTGGTGGACTTGACAAGGACCTCATTTCTCGCCACTCAGCGAGGCACTGCTGCACTCGAAACCACGCAGAACAAACGTGGAACGGAGCTCGGAATTAAGACTCTGATTTCCGAAATGATAGAACATTAGACAGATTTGGCAAGTACAAATGAGATTGCATTAATGCAGACTGAAGACGACGTGACCAACAGCTATGATGCATGTGTGAAACACACGAGTAAAAGTGTTCCCTTCCTGTGTTCTGATCAGGTCACAGGTATAGTTCCCGAGGCAGTGGCCTGAACCAATCAGATTCATTACTGAGCGGCGGCAGCGTGGGTCAGCTCACTGCAGGAGGAGGGATCTATTTACCAGACTACTCGGTTCGACAGCTCACAGACCTGCAGATCATCAAGGTCACGAACATGAAAGCCTACAAACACACACACACACACACACACACACACACACACACAGCACAGAAACATGTGGGAAAAATTCAAATTGCTGTATTTATGTTTAAAATTAAACTACAATTAAATGTATAATTTCCTGCACAAGCAAGCCACTGCACTTTTGAGCTCCCACAATTTAGTCATAGAAATTCCCCCTCAAAAAATGCAAACTCTTCCTCTGCAGCAGTATTTGCCTTTGATATGTCCTAATCCCTGATTCTGACTGAACACAGACATCCTCTCCCCTCCATACACCCTCTTTAATTATTGGGGATAATTGGGCTCCATTTCCACCATGAATATTTTACCACTAGATGACGGATGTGTCCTCTTAATTCACCTCTCCTCCCCTTTCTCTCCAGTACAGTCCACAGACAATACTTGCTTTCCGCTTCCCCTGCAGATCACCAGGAACCACTACCAGAACGCCCTCACGGCCACCAGGATGGACAGCTCCCCTCAGACACCGGACCCGGTGGATCCTGACGCCAAAGCGAGGCCTCCGGTCCCAGAGACTCGATCGCACAGCATTGCCCTCCCCCTCACACACGCGTACACTCGCCTGGGGCTGGCACGCCTCGCGCACCTCCACCCCCACGGCGGCCTTCGCAACACCTCCCAGCTCAACGAGCGAAACCGTATAGTGCGTAAGTAGCGTAGATGTTCACGGATCTCTCACGGATCCAACACACTGATTGGAGAGCTTTGTGGGCCAAGGGCCAAAAACATGTCTGACAGGACCAGTACATTAATAATGATCTGATTACTGGCAAGTCGAATGAAAATAAATTCTATGAAAAGCCCTAAAAGCATTCATACCAATCCTGTCAACATGGAAATTAAGTTAAAAAGGATAAACAAAATGAAAATGAGTAGCAGTGAATATTTAATGGGACTTGATGAAAGATTCCCAATGTTCTTCAGGTCACTAAGAAGTAAAAAAAAAAATAATAATAATAACCTGAGAGAAATAGCAATTTTCTTGTTTTTTTCCCTACAATATCAATGAAGAATGAATCCTGCAAGGTCAAAACACCCGCAGCAACTTCCTTGCAGAACTGGTGCAGACGTGGCATCAACCAATCTGCACTGGTTTCAGGGCTTAAAGGATTTCTCCACATACCATCTGTCTTGCACCGCATGTAACACACAACAGAGTCTGTGTGCGTTTGAGTTAGTGACATAAAGACAAATGGCTGGGCAGATGGTTCCGTTGCTCGTCAACAAAACATTAATGTCCGGTTCTGCAGCACCAGGTTTGGCCAGTTAAGTCCCCTCCGTTCTTTGTAGCCTCTCTTGGACTTTAAACTTCATAAAACTATCCACCGCTGTTATATTTAACCTCTAACTGAACCCTAAGAAACCCCCCCACTGGCTGAATAAAGAGCTCTAAAGTTCTCTACCTCCCTCTATAGGCAGAGCTTCAACTTGCTGTGACACGTGGCTGCTTGCAGCTGGTTGTGAGCTGATTTGGTCCAATTTTCTCTCCACAGGGAGTAAGTCTGACGGGCAGAGGAGTCCAAACGACACCGTGTTCCTCCGTATGGATGAGATTCCCTACATCCACGAGGACCGACCAGAAGACTACGGAGAGAACGGCGAGTGCTGTCCCATGCAGCTCGGTGATAATAGATTCTTAACGAAATGATCCAATTCATCTGATATAATTTTCAGCGGTTTTAATGACAAACGTAGGTTGAACCTGGTTGTCTCCTTCCTGTGGTCCCATTCGACCAACCTCAAGTCAGATGTTAGTCAGTGTATGTCAGTTATGATGTTACATCGTCTCAGTTTTGTCTACCAGAGTGAAAACTGCAGTAAAGTACAGGCTGTATACCTGCATATCACTGCAGCTCCTGGAGTCACATCACTCCATCTGCTCCGCCCGCCATTTCTGCTGTACCCCCTCTGTCTCACTCTGTCGTCTGTCTTTCAGATGTGCCTACAGAGTCTCAGCCGTCCACCTCTCCCTTCATCAGCTCGCTGTCTCTGTCCAGCCCCGAGGAGAACATCGGAAAGAAGCTGCTGCGCAAACTGAGTGAGTGAGGCGTTTTGTCACAAACGTTGATGCGACAGCTCGCCCACACACACACACCGTCAGATGTGCCCAAACTTCCCTGCCAGACGTAGCAACAGAGCTGTGTGTATCTTAGCAACAGGTGATGTGTCGTGTCCCTTGCTGCAACCTACGCCTTCCTGCGCAGTGCATTCTCCAGATGTAGCTGTCCTTGTGGGCAGGGATACACTATGACTCATTTATTCTTATTTACTCCACAGCAGCTGCGCTGCTTAGTACAGCTGGCCTTATTTCACTTGCTAGCAAACCTGAGGTAGTTTAAAAATGATCACAAGTGAGCAGCGTTCACTCAAAGCGGACAGCGAGAGTCAAAAAGAGGAGAAGAGTTTGGCCACAGTTTTCAGGCAGGTATTTTATCCAGCCATGACCTGAATTTCAGCATGCGCTGTGTTACCAGGCAACAAGAGGAGGAAAAAGTCCCGCGACGGGGAGAAGAGTTTGGAGGAAGGCTCAGAGCAACCCCCAGTGACGAGCTAGCACAGTGGCACCGGGGAAGAGGGATGAAGCACACGCCTCCTTCCTCCTTGTCGCAGGTGTCCTCACTAAACAACCGCTCCTTCACAGACGCCCTCCATGGTCCGACACAAGGAGACTGAGCCATCCTATCTGCTGTAGCCGCCAATAATACTCAGGTCCCCGCCTCTGCCTGACTGCACGTCCCTTAAAATCACTGCTGACTACAAGAGGGGGGGAAACTTGATTGGACAAACCTAAACAACATATTACCGTATATAGCCAGCCTTACACTACACTTTATGGATTCCAGCAGGTTTTTAAATCAAATTTTGTAGCGAACGGGGCAAAAAGTGTCCGTGTTAACTTTTATATGGTAGCTCTGTCTGTGATGCTAACATTCTCATTTATACCATAATGTGAAACAGCAGCATAGCTTGTCATGTAATAACAGACTATGAGATCAGGCCCAAGGTGATCCTTAGACGATGTCTGAGCCAGCTGTTACTTGATCAAACAACGGATGCGAAAGTATTTATTATTCATATGTTACTGTGAGGTAGTTCCCACTCACCGAGGATGTTTTTTGCACAGGGAACCGTCCTAATGTTGCCACAAGGGTGCCACTTACTGCCAACACAACCCGACACACTCGCCAGGGGCCTGAGAAAAAATAGCTCCTCGACAAGAGCACAAATTTTACACCGGGTTAGGAGAACACACTTGTTTCTTTAAAAAAAAAGAAAAAAAAAGCCATAAATATAAAATTTGGAGCTCTAATGACTTCTTATATACACTGACCTCTCAGTTTCTTTATATACATCTTCTTTTATATACAAGTGACAGAATCGACCCAAAGTAAATTGAAGATAGCAATATGAGTCATTACTGTAAATCACCACACCACCGCATACATTTGTCTCTCTTAACTTAAACGCATGTTTCCTACATACAACGTTTTCTATCCGTCTTCCCATTAAACCATGCCCTTCTCTCGGCACGTGTAGCTGGATGGACGTAGTTTCAGTGTCTCTCCCAACACACACACCTTTCCCTTAATGTTACCACATTTTTAAAAATCTAATCTTTCAACTTTTTACTGTTTGCTGCAGTATTTTGCCACTTTTCAATGTACAGTTAGTCTCGAACAGGGTCAGTCACTAAAGCTGCATACACCATTTATGAATAAGCTAGGGTTTGGGGGGGGTTTAGGATCTCTGGGGCTCGGGGGTGCAAATGTATATTATGAGCATTCTTGAAGAAGAGTAGTTGCTACCTGCATGTTCGTTTATGCTGCTTTTACCTTAGATTTAACCCGCTGTGGAAATCCCTGTTTTTCCATGTGCATGCTTATGTGAAAAGGATGCATGAGAAGGCTGGTACCAGTCTGCATTAACTTCTGATGCAGCGTGTCCTTTAATAAATCTTACACTGCTGTCACTCTTAAATGAGCCTCACACAGAAAACAGGAGCCTGGAGGCTTTGCTGCTAGAGCTGAGGAAAAAGCAAGACTGCAAGCGAACGCTTTCTTTAGAATAAATATTTTAACTGCTATTCACACACACGGGGGCGGGAGCGAGGTCAAAGGTAACTGTACATAGTGAGGAGGGTGGAGGAGGCCATAGATCGCTGCTCACTGAGACGAAATATTAAAGCCATTCTTATAGAAATAATAAATAGTATTGCAATAATTAAGGATTTGTCAGATCCTTCATACTGAAATAATGAGTCGATTGTTTCTAAATTTCTAAAAGTCGCCACTGCGACACAGGATTGGGAAATCCTGGCAGATACACTGCGATGGAAAGAGACATGAAAGGGGAAAGCAATATGACGCACGCTGACGCCAAGCCACCACCTCCCTTCAGACACACACACACACACACACGCACACACAGGTGGTGTTTGGGGGCACTCGGTGATGTAATTCTTTTCATTTTGCCTGGTAAGGCTGGGGAAGTACAAAGGCTACTGCACTGCTAAGCCATTCACAGCAACCCCTCTGCATACACAGAGCACACAACGGGAAGTCTTTTGATGCGACAGCTGACGGGAGCGAGAGGGATTTGCGTGAATCCAAAACTCTCACAGCTGAATGCTTTCAAAAGGTTTCACAGTTGGTTCACAATGATATTTCTATCTGTAAGCGACTGGTACACTGTTTGGGATAAACAGGTCGCGTTTTGTAATGTAACATTTAGATGATTATATACACTACCCAAAGATATGAAGAGACAGCTCCACAAAAGGGAAATTTTAACTATTAATAAAACTGACTGAGATACTACTCTTGTCTATTTTTGTTTCTTCTGTTTCTAATTGTGCAAATATAACTACACTGGATGTTTTTTTTCACGGTCACTCGCTTCAAATGATTTACACAGAGGCATAAATACAAACTTTATGGTTAAACCATTATCAACTCCACAATATATGACAAAACCAAAAACATACTAAAGGTAGTTCTTTATTAGAATAGTCAATACTTAATTCATGTCATTTGTCTGAGGGGAGACATTGGGAGTACGGCTGCTCGGTGCACAGTGTTGCAAACTGGTTGATCGTTAGTTTTTTTTCGTGCCACTGACATGACATCTTACATAATAGTGCAGGGGATCACTGTGCAAGCTCAACATTCACTGGCAGGTGCCCGGCTGAACCACAAGTAACACAAAGGGGCTGGCAGCAGAGAGAACGGCGAGATCGCTCTGGAGCCACGGCGCCCGTTTGGATAGTTCAGGACCATTTGTGCTCATGTACATACTGGAGGCAAATAACCCCATAAATACTGATTGAAAGTGAGGTAATGAGTAAGACCCCTTTGGGCAAAAGACAGTATCGTTCATAAATTACACAGTTGAAGTTAGAAATATCTTCCTGAGAACACTCCTCTCTTATTCACAGTTCATCCAGCGAGAGAGGCAGTACAGCTACTTCATTCGTGACAGAGCTGGTAAATACTTCCTCTGATTAAAGCGACACTGACTCAGTTTATAGCTAACAGCTGTTCTTCACACGTCGCGCAGGCTCATTACCGCGGGCTAAACAATACTGCACATGGGTTATTCACACCTGGAATGGATAAGTCATAACAGTGAGACGTTAAACATTTTTAGTTAGCAGGGTCAGCACTGCTGACAGAAGGTAGGTGACCAACACAGAGCAAATATTTGCTCCAGAAAATTTGCTGGATGCAAACACTGTGATCAGGACAGCTCAGAGCTGGGCTTTGGGGGTGGGGGTGGGGGTGGGGGCGGGGTGCTGAGGAATGCGGGTAGTGCAGTCTATTACTGGACCTGGGTGACAGCCTCATGGATGGACTCAGCCACGTAGTCGATGTTCTTGGTGGTCAAACCGCACATGTTGATGCGACCACTGGCCATCAAGTAGATGTGTTTCTCCTTCACCAAATACTCCACTTGTTTGGCTGCAGGAATTATTGATTACTTATTGATGATTGTTTCGTTAGTTTACAGATCCGGTAAATATTTGTGTGTGTGTGTGTGTGTGTGTGTGTGTGTGTGTGGTGCTTGTGCTGAGATGTGTATGTGCGTGAGGGACAAAACGCTGGCTCTCTGTGTATATGGTCGTTTGTACTCACAGTTGAGGCCTGTGAAGCTGAACATGCCAATCTGCTCTGTGATGTGGTCCCACGTCCCCGGTGTCCCCAGGGCTTGGAGCTTAGCTTTCAGCTGAGCCCTCATCAACAAGACTCTGTCAGCCATGGTCTTCACGTTGTCCTTCCTGGAGCCAAAGAGATTAACTCGGCATTAGAAAACACAACACAAGTATGACTGGTGCATGCAGTGCCTCCAATGTTCTTTTGTGCTGACCATTCAGTGAAGAGCTCGGGCGAGTTCAGAGTGATGGCGACAATGCGAGCTCCCTGAGACGGTGGGTTGGACCAGGTGGTCCGGACGATCTTCTCCATTTGGGACAGGACTCGCTTCAGGTTGTCTGCATCACGAGCCACAACGGTCAGGTTGCCCACACGCTCGTCTGATGGGACAAACACATCACACAGAAAACAATATTGTAGGTAGCGCTTCTTTATCTACATTTTGATGCTGCAACCTTTCCTACAGATGGTATGTATTAAAACTGCTCTGAGAAAGACTCACACACACACACACACACGCACCTGGAGGATGCAAAATGACTAAATGAGAAAACCTCTTCTTGGCTTCTCTGAGCAGATTTTTATTTGGTGCTGCACATAATTTCATCTCTTAAGTAAAATTTTTTTATCGGCTGTGTTTTTCTTCATACAACAGTCTAAGTAAGGGGCTTGTCCAACAATCTGCTGATAAAACGAGGCCATATAAAGCGCTCTGATGAAGGACGAGGCGACCGCGGGGGTCACTCACTGTAGAGGCCAAAGTTCTTGGAGAACGACTGAGCGCAGAACATTTCAAAGCCCATGGAGACAAAGTAGCGCACTGCCCAAGCATCTTTCTCCAGACTGCCTGAGGCGAATCCCTGATAAGCTGAGTCGAAGAAGACAAACAGCTTCCTCCTCTGGAAAAGAACAGGACGGAAGATCATTCATCACACTGTGATAAATAACGAGAAGGCAAAACCATGTCCTGCTTAATCTCATGTTAGTGGCGATGCTGGGGCAAGAGAACGGATAGAGTGCTAGTAGTATTGTATTTGTGTGCAGGTATGTGGGATAATACCATCATAACTTCAGCAATCTGCTTCCACTGCTCTTGTGTGGGGTCCGTGCCCGTTGGATTGTGGGCACAGGCATGCAGGACAAAGACGGAGTGTTCTGGACAACTCTGTAAGAAACAGGAGAAAAGACGACGAGGTAATGTAAACTCCTAACGGTCGAAATGAATTAGCAGCAGAGTCCCTGTCACACACCGTTTACCTCCAGGTCACCAAGGAAACCAGCCAGATCAAGGCCCCTCTTCTCTGCATCCCAGTACTTGTATGGACGGACATCCTCGAAGCCAGCATTGGCAAATACGGCATTGTGATTTTCTGCAACAAATAAAAAAAAGGGGGAGAAAATCTGATCCAAATGTTCTCATTCTATTGTTCATAATTCCTCTGGATACAAGCGTGAATATTGTTTAATTTATTCTCACATCTGAACTGACAACAAGTCCAGCTCAGTGATAATCTATGGCAGTTAACAGGACACCCATTAATAATACACTCTACTAACATCCTGGGTCTAAAGTCTACTGTGAGTGCATTGAACTCTGTAATGGATTCAGAGGTCAAAGTCCAGGAATTGGGAGCTACTTTGGAGGAAGCGTGTTCATTTCCACTGTGTGCTACAGCTTTGGTTTGTTGTTTTGTGTGTTCATAGATGTACCCCAGGTAGGCGCAGACACATAGACGGGTGTTTTGGTGTTGTTGTTTCCATTG
This sequence comes from Psettodes erumei, assembly GCA_016785225.1. Taxonomy (NCBI): domain Eukaryota; kingdom Metazoa; phylum Chordata; class Actinopteri; order Pleuronectiformes; family Psettodidae; genus Psettodes; species Psettodes erumei. The sequence continues at coordinate 5,448,556 of JAFBJZ010000660.1, forward strand.
TAGAAACGCCTGAGAAACTCTGCACCCATCTTCAAAGCACCGGTTCCGCCCAGACACTGGACAGCTCCCACCTGGCAGCGACAGAGGCAGACAGGCAATATGGGTCAATTTAAATGGCGAATAGATTAGAAACTGACACACTGTGTGGTCTTTGGCACACAAACCCTGTTCTCCTGTATGGCAGGACTTTCGTCTCCCAGTGCAATCTTGGAGGCCGCGGATCTGAAGTCAGGCAGGCCCAGGATGGGCAGGTACTCGTGGTTAAGCCTGTCGTCGTGCACGATGATCTTCTCCACCTTCTTCACCACCGGCAGAACCCACGGCTGGCCTTCATCTGTCCGGTAGGCTGCAAGACACGATGGAAGGAAACAACTATGAATTTCAAGTTTCACTTAGTCTCATCTTAGCATCTTGACTCACACTGAGATACATAAACTGCATGTTTCAAGCAGTACAACCAACACAACTCTTTCTCTCATTTTTTCCCCATTTTTAGAATCTTGATGCATCTGAACCTATGTAAAAAAGTTAAGATGACTTCAAGGGTGTTGCAACAGACATGCACTTTCACCTCCTGTATGTTTTAGCTGAACTGTATGTCACCACCTGATAAGGGCTGAAGCATACATTAGCCTTTATACCTTTGGAACAGAGGCCGACAACTTGCTCTACGGCTCATTAATGGGTCTCAGGCTAAATGTCATCCACAGTGAGGTTTTTCCCATCCAGTGTAAAAACTTATCAATCTTGTTAATTATTGTTAATTGTTATCAAGCTAATACGACAACTGAAAATTACTTTGATTAGTACTTAATCTGCTGAATGCCTTCTAGGTAAATCAATTGACTATTAGACCTGTGACATGTCAAATAATGAAACCTGACACTAGGTAATTTGTAACATAATCATTCGGCTCTCACTCCAGCTTGAGATTTGACTCTTTATGGATGCGGCACTAATGCCTGTGTGGCCTACATTTCCCAGCTCCCCAGCGGCTGATGACCATCTGCAGCACTTTGTGATCTGCAGATAGAAAGGGATTAGGAGGCCTCTGTCTTCTGTACTAATCATGGGACTCAGGTGGCCTCATCCTGGTGAGCCGTACCATTAACACAGCACCGCAACGGTTTTCCCCCACATCATCCTTTGCAATTGCAAGCAAAAAAGGATTACTACTTGTAATAAGATTAACACAGTAAAAGGTGGTGCCGATGACTGAAATGTGCTATTTGCTTGCTTTGGCAGAAAGCAGGACTAAGCCATACATATTTTAGGCCCTGTTCTGGCACCACGAGGGAACAGTAATCCAATCGACTCTTTAGTCCGCGGAGGGAGAGGTGATTGTGCAGAGTTGCAGCAAGATGGGGAAAAGATAAGAAACCCTCGAGGACAGCAGCAGAGATCGGCTTCAGTCACTAAAACACTATCAATAACGCTGCGGCGTGAAATCACTGGAACGAGCAGTCGTATTTACTCTGAGCGGGGTCTGACGAAACAGGGAGGAGGTGGGTCTCACGATAGTTATCCGCGCAACCTCCATGTCGGTCGCAGAGTAAAAAGAGACAAGAGACACGTCCATAATAGCGATGTAACGCTACGTCATAAGCCTTACATCGAAATCTGTGGCCCGTTAGATGAGGTGACCTTAGACGAAAAAAAAAAAACAATCCAATTGCAGTGACTGACCGCAAGTCTATGCTGCCAGGTGTTTGTGAACTAACTATCGGTCTAGCTTCGTTAGCTAGGCTACTACTTGCTTGGGGCGGTTGCTCCAGGATACCGTTTCCACCTTAACACAGGCAACTTACCTCCCACTCCGAGGTTCACTTTGTCGGGACACTGGTCGTTATTGAAATCCTGCGTTAGCTTGAAGACAGCTACAGGGGCTGCCTGTGGGACCTCACTGAATACCGACATAGCTGATGTTTATTTTACGCCAGACGGCGTACAATGAGCAATAGCCTGCAGCCGGGGCAGTTAGCGGGATGAGAGTACTTTTACCTTCAACTTGGATTTGGAGAGCTGCGTAAAGTGGGAGTGAGTCGGCTTTACCAATAGAAATCTTGGATGTGTCTGCCGAGCCAATCCCTACGCCGATTCGGGTCAGGTCAAAGTTAAAAGGAGACACACCCAGCGGGGAGCTTTTGACCAATGAACAGCTGCGTCGCATGACTGACATATGTCACAACAAATGCCTTGCACTAAAAGTGGGTGGTTGGGATTCTGTTGCAATAAAGGATTTCGCCACAAGATGGGGCTACAACCTTGCTAATGATTGCTTCAAGAGCGTTCCAGTGGGCACTGACTAAACTACTGACGACTTTCTTCTGCACTGTTAGGTCTTTCTCTCACACGGCTTCATCTTTAACAGTCGAAGCTCTGTCTCTAGGCCGCCAGACGACTGCTGTGCTTGGGCTCCACGCTATTTGAGTAAACGCATGCACGGCTGCATAAATGAGCATATGTGAGAATCTTAATCTGTTGTGTCCTGTGGGCCTCGGGCTGAGCTATGGTGTAAACACCCCCGGCTCCTCTGTACGCTTCCCCACAGCAGTCTGCGGGAGAAGAAGTGGTTGATAAATGAAGGCCGCTCCAGCCTGCTCTTCGTCGACCAGGAGGACGACTTTTTCGGGAAGGCTTTCAGCTACGCTGGAGGCAGGGCTCAGTGCGTTTGAGGCCTCAGATCTGGGGCTTAATGTTTCTGTCGAGTGAAGAAGCAGCAAACGTGCAGCTCAGACATTGCACGCAGTTTGCGTGGTTCCAGTCATTCCTACCTTCTAAAATAGGGATATTTTACATGGTTTCCAACTTTTAATAAATGGCTTCCAGTGGTGTAATTGAGCTAAATGCCATGCACATTGACCTGAATATTTCAATTTTATGCCACTATAGACTTTAAGTCCACTACAATTTGGAGGGAGAGCTACATTTTAGCTACAGTAGCTATAGTTACGAGTTAATTTGCACAAGAAGCTTTTACACATATCAGATTCATAGACTACTTCAGTGAGTGAGAGGAGTACATCTAATTTGAAGAATTGAATTAGGTGGCTAAACTTTTTTTGGGGGGTGGGGCCATGTTTGATAATGAATGAATGTATATTTAAAGCAGCATATTTTGGGGTCTTAAAACATGTATGAAGGGGCTCTCTTCAATTCTCCACAGATCAATTAGAAATCTGTGATTGCTCTTAATATTTCTGTCGCACAAACACAAGGTGTGTAGGTGAAGTAGATGCCGCTCACAGAGACAGATCATCCACCTCTGCAGGTCCCCTCAGCTGCAGCTCATTGTTTTGCTTTATAGTCACCTGGTGAATGAAGGCTGCTCCATAGCCACTGGCTGTTTAAAAGTGTTTATGCTGCTTTTATAAACTGCTTTTTAAAGGTTTTATCGCCCATTATTAAAGCATCAGTTACGCTTTAAATAGTATGCCTTCCAAAAGTAGTACAATCAATCCTAACAGCAGTTATCATAGAACAGTAAGTTGCTAACCCCCCGTTTTGTCCCAGATGTTGCTCACTTTCCCCATACCTGTTACCACCCCCACTTATCTCCTCGCCTCACTTTGACAGTAGATGTTTTCATTCTTTCCGACCAGGTGAGGTTGTCTCGTATGTTAGCTATCACTGTCAGCCCTGCAATTATGGGATTTGAGCTCCCAGAACAAGGCTCGGGGGCCCAGAGCAGGGTTTGGTGTGTGCGTAGTGGGGAGGCCCCGGGGCCACGGTCTGGACTGTGATGTGAAGTGTGAGTCAGAGCAAGGAGTGACAGGAGTAGCCTCTGGCAAGACAGTGCCCAGAGGGAGGAGTGTGTCACATCTAAATGAATGCATTAGTCAGCCAAACATTCACAGGCACCTTCTCTGCATTTCCTTGACATTGAGAAGTGGAACATTTATTTTGGCATCTGGCAGTGTAATGCAAATACGACAAAAAAAAAAAAAAAGAGCAGCGCCAACAAAGTTTCTTTTATCACAGTGTCTTCATTTTGCATGGAGGTTATCGTTACTGCTGCAGGACGCCGATGTCGAAAAACACACAAAGGCACACATTCAGGCACAAGACAGTCACATTCCAGCTGTGGTATCGCTGAAACACAAACAGCAGCGTGTGCGCGCACACATACACACACACGCTGCAGCACATTCCAAGGGGGACGTTGCAGCATTGCTCACATGTTGCAATGGCCTCTGCGTCTCTGGGTCAGAGACTTGTGGTGAGTGACCACCTTTTTAGCTTCCCGCCTTGTTTGTTTTCCAAAGACAGTGTCATCAATTCTCTAACAAGGGACTAGACACAGCAACAACAAAGAGCACAGGACCTCCCTGTTGCTCCTTGTGTAGTCCAGTGACTGATGGAGCATGGCTGCAATAACAGACACCAACGCTCTGTGTGTCTGACTGCATTCCGACCGGTGTATTTGTGCGTGTGTCAGTGCAAGTTTGTATGTGTACATACCTCGGTGTGCTCCATTTGATATCACGACACGAAATCTGTTTGGATTTTTTTTTCTTTTTTTTCCCCCCCGCATTCACAGGTGAACCCTTTACTCTCGATGTACATGTGACAAAAGAATATACTGCTTTCTGTAGACCTGAAATTCGTGTATCAATACTTGCATGAATAAAAGGGACAGATTCAAGATTTGGACGCTACTTAAAATTCTTATGGAAAATGCTAATTCTCAGACATCCCGTCAGTAATTCACCCGTGGCTGTTTATATTTCAGAAGTGCAAGTACGTGAATGTCAAAGTGGCAACCACATTGTTTCCACAGCTAAAAAAACATAACACAATGTTTCTGTTTAAGCTAGCTGAGACAAAGAAGACGATGCACCATCTGAAAGGGTTTTACGCAGATCTCCCAAAAATCCTGGCAATGTTGCTACATGTGCCACTCATATCAAATGAGGGAGGAGGTGCCTTTTTTTTTTTTCACCATGAGTTGGATGAGACGATCGATGCCAAATCTGCACAATAAGACTGGAGCCGTGCAGCCAGCAGCCGGTTGGCGGAGCCTAGCTCTGCCCAAAAGTAAGAAAACCACTCCCCCAGCACCCATAATAGCTTGCTAAGTGACACGTTATACTCAGTTTGTTTTATCTATACAAAATCCAGAGTCTTAAAAGAGCAAGTTACCGTGTTAATGAGTGAGCTTCAGACGTGCTACTGGGTGGATTGGGTTACCTTGGGACAGAGCCTGTCTCTCAGATCTGTTTCCCCCTGTCTTTAGTGCTCACCTCACTAACTGCAGGTAACCTTATATTTATTGAACAGAGAGGAGAGTATGCGCAATCTGTGATATTACTCCTTTGAACAAAAATGCTAAACTATTTGAGAACACTCTTCAACGAACATATAAAGTGCTTTAATTTTCAAAAATAAAAAAGCACATGCTCGATCTTATCTACTTAGCTACTAACTCTAACAATAAACTGTATAATGTATTTATACATAGGTAGTGTTCACATATTTGACTTTGATCGCCTTGTTTGACAAGGACGATAACATCTATAACGGCCTGTTTGTCACTCACTGCCTCTCACAGATACTTTTACCCTGTAAGTCTGGGTGGAACCTCAAACACCAGGTCTACAGTGTGCTATTTCGAAATTGATTGATGTTGTCTTTTGGCCCACTCAGGCTCTCCAGGCCTCAGCTTTATACAAATATGCATGCTAAGAAACAAAGACGGGAAGTGGAAGATTCATGCCCGATTTTCAACCGAACGTTTACTTTTTCGCCAACAATAAAGCAAACTGCCGCAAAAAAAAATGGTAGGTGACGAGCAACCTGACAGTGTCTTTCATGATCTCTAACAATGTGATATTTTATTAGGCCGTGGGGGGAAATCATTTGATTTCATTCGCCCATTCAAAGAGAGGTCAGAGGTCAGGGTCCGCCACAGAACAGGGGCTCGGCATCTTTATGAGGGCAGAAGTCCGCCAACATTGAAAGACATCCATGTGTTTGATCTGAGCTGCAGCCATTGCTATAAACACAGCAGCAATGCAGGACAGTCAAAATGCATCGCTTGGTATCTCATACAATAACTATTCACCAAAAAAAATAAAAAATAAAAAAATCCATAAGGAGGTTTTGCCGATCCAAATTGTCACGCTGATACAAATACCACCATGGTTGCTGGACATTCAGTAGCATTCTCCCTCAAGGATGTTTACCTCTCGAGCCAGGATGCATGCATGGTTTTATTTCACAGCAACATTGTCTTCCCCAAGAGAGCCATTACTGCGTGCGCAAGAAAGTCCCTGCGGTAGCAGGCTGAACTTGGTTCAACCTTTGATATTTTTAATTTTTTTTTTTTCGGCCAGCTCTGGCCAAGTAGGACAGAACATGCAAGCGGCAAGAGGGAATAAGAGGGAATATTCTTCTCGGTGGAAGCCCGCCTCCCGGCAGTATCTTTATCTACGTGGCCTGCGAGGCAGTGGGGAGGATAAGCGTATTTAGGTTGCATGTTTCCTCCCAAACTGCATTCCCAACACCGTAGATCACGGACATTACAGCCCTTACATCCCCCCCGTTAGCGCTCATATATACAAACACACACCTGCTGGGGCAAGGCCGTCTGGGAGAGAATTACAGCGGGCTAATTTATGAGACCCAAGGGAGGCCAAAGGGCAGGGGACCCAGACTGGCCTGACCTCACTTCCTCCTTTCATGGTCTCCCAGTTGGACCCTTCATACACAGAACAGGGTTTGGGTTCTCAAAAAAAGCACCCTCTCACAATCACAAACCAACTCCCTACAATTTTTCGGAACATGCTAAAGACAATGAACCTTGTGGGACTTCTGCAGCATGCAAGCTAGCGATCACCTTTGGCCCACCATTGTGGAATATCTGGCACTTTCTGAGCCAAAAGGTAAGCGGGTGAGAGCAGGGTTTTGGTTAAAAAAAAAAATCTGTCCCCCTGGGGTCGCCTCTGGCCTCCTCATTTCCTCCAGTGAGAAGGCGCTGTCATCCGTCACTTGGGCCCAGGCAGGGGCACAATAGCAAGTCTGGGTCCTGGCTACTGACACCATCACATGGGCTGCTGATAAGACTCACCTTCCGGGAACCCAGAAGAACTGAGCCATTACTGACACACAACAGCTTGGTCCTTTGCCATTCTTACTGATGACCATGAAATAAAAGGAAAACGGAAAAGTATGTTATGAGCCTCATGAGGCAACGCACGCTCTGCATATAATTGTGCTCTCTATGTGATCCTCTAATCTTCATGGCCTCATCACGTTCATGTTGTGACATGGTCTCCTGAAGCAAGATGCGGGGGGGGCTATCACACCCAGCTAGATGACCCTCTCTTGTACAAAAAGGAAAAAGAGATCGTGCAGACACACTTGAGCTTATCCGTTCTCCTAATGCAACAATCTGTTGGCGTTACGAGCTTATTGTGAACGCTGGAAGACAAATGGGTAAATCGCACTTCAGTTCCTCGTCACAGGTCCAGGCTGCTGTGGTAACACCTGTAAACAGCCTCCTTTGTAGGAAGACGTTAAGTGCAGCTCTGCAAAGCTCTGTCATGTCAAAATAACTCAGGCCTCTAACTGCACCTACAGATATAAGAGATGTTGATGCTTCCTTTAAACAGTTTACTGTAGTGTGGTGAGGAACCATCTGATACCAATCACGTCTTTTGGCTTTAGGGAAGCAGGGGGAAGGTAATTGCAGTCATTACCAAGTCATCGAACTTCCATCCCGAGCTCAGGGATCCGATGTCTTTAGAGAACGTTGGACCCTGTATCCTGCTTCTCCCGGGAGGGCTGCTTTCTATGTGTGCCTGCAACCGCCAATACAGCCGTACACCTGCCGCTCTGCAGGGAAGACACCGCTCGGGGTAAGCCTGCCAGAGACGTGGGGAGCAGGAGAACGAGAACAAGAGGAAACATGTTCAGCGGCTGCCTGGCAAGACACCAGCTTTAAACAACTCACCTAACGGAGAGGTAAAGGAGGAATGTGTCCAACCAGCCCTGTGTGTGTATGTGTGTGTGTGTGTGTGTGTGTGTGTGTGTGTTGAGAGCCCGTCCTGCCCGCGCTGACCTGCGCTGCGGGCCTGACCTCGCCCAGGCTTATCGCGACGATTCTGAAGCGAAGATGATGTATTGGAGAGAGTCGCGTTCAGCACCGAGCAGCTCCTTGACACCCCACTGGGAGTCTGGGTTTTGTTACAGGCAGGAAACAGACTCTTCCGCTAGGTAAACACACGCTTCTCTCCCTCGGTCACTCTCGGGCTGCCGGTGGCACGCGAAGACCGCTGCTGGTGGTCAGCGGAGGCTGAGAGCGCGCGCGCGCGCGCGGGGGGGCGCGCACCGGGTGCGATGAGACGACCGAGCCGCGACGCTTTGAATTGACACGAGTAAAATGAGCGGATCATTTATATTTATTTTGATTGACATAGACACGTGTGAGAGGAGCGTCGCATTTACAACCGACAGGCTCCTAAATCCCCACATTAACGCCGTTTAACTAATAACAAATTTGCCCTCGAAGATTTTCCCCACATCTAAAATGAGCCCTGTCGGTGTGTAGCCTAACATGTGAGTGATTGCCGTGTTTGGTCTGTTGTCTTGTCGGATCTTTCTGAGTAAATATTTGGGGAACTAATTAGTAAGTAATAAGTCCACAACCTCCCCTCCCCTTTCACTCGTGCACCTCCACAATGTGAAAATAAACAGATGAGTAAATACTGTGAAAGGCTATAATAAAGGCTCTTAGAGCGGTGTCTCCGGGCGCAAACTCCACTAACTATCCAAAATCTTTTGTTTACTTTCACATTTGGAATTGCTAAAGCCTCCTGCTGAAGAATGTCCATTTTCTAAGCAGACCCAATTCCTTTCCATGCTTTCCCCACTCCACTTAAATGGCATTTTAAAGGCACATTCCCTCAGAAGAAGTGGTGTTTGTATTTGTGTGTGTGTGTGTGTGTGTGTGTGTGTGTGTGTGTGTGTGTGTGTGTGTGTGTGTGTGTGTGTGTGTGTGTGTGTGGAGGGGGGGCGCTTCTCTAATCTAAACAGCGCCACATTGATGGTGAGCGGATGAGATTATGTCGGCATGCTCTCCTTTTCTTTCCACACGGTTGAGGAGCAATGGGCCTTCAGACCCTGGCGCCTGCACTTGGCCACATAGATAGACGACCGGCAGAGAGGGTGTCCCGTTTCAGCGCGCTTGCCCTTTGGCACGCAGGTGAAATTAAAAAGAAATGGCACATATTGTATACATATTTATTTGTGTGCGGGGATTTTTTAGCCTCTCTATTAATTTGGACAAAACGTGAGAACACTCGGAAATGATTCTGTGACTGCCGTTACTGGAGACCAAGCGAAACTTAAAGAACATTTTCTAAAAAACTAAAATAACTTTTAAAGCAGGTGTCTTTTTACTACTACTACTACCATTATTATAATTATAAAACTATTGAATTAATTATTAACTATAGCATTAAATTAATAACACCAAACTTCTTTTAATAGTTTACCACGTTGTGTTTCGAAAAAAAAAAATACTGACCTAATGTCAAGGGAAAGCATCGTCGTGGCCAAATTTTGTTGGGGAAAAAAAAAAAAAGAAATCACGCTGCGACCCTCTCAAATTAGGGAAACATAAATAAACGACAAAGAACTAAATTTATATTCTTCATGCTTCTACGGGTTGCCAATTTGATCTCATTTCCCACAGTCATCGCAGCATATTAGGATATCTTATCCATGGATTGCCGGGACAGGAAACGAAGATATGTCCTAATCTCAAAACCGTCGCAGTGATGATTGGGGGAAAAACTGTGATGTCCTGGGACCATTTAGCAGAGACAAGAAAAAAATAAAAGCTTTTTCGAGTAAATGAGCAAGCGGCGCCAGTGTGTGTGCATCAAATTAAGGATTTTGCTGTATAAACTGTTTAATTAGGCAAAGTTAAAGGCTTTTGTGCTGTTACCGTTTTCTGTTGGACCAACGTGTAACAAAAAACGTCCTTACTTTTTAACACCTTTAACAGTCTGAGGGGGGATCGACGCTGCTAATACTATGTCAGAAATTAGGCCTATGTAGGCGCAGAGAGAGAGAGAGAGAGAGAGAGAGAGAGAGAGAGACGATCGCTCCCTCCCCTGCTTCTGAACGTCACGTCACTGAAAGGGAGAGGACAGCATCTTGGCTGACCCAGCTCTTTCTGGATTCAGCCAACCAAACAGGATCGACCTCTCTCTTTCTCTCTCTCTCTCTCTCTCTTAGCCCTCCAGCCAAAGACGCACAGCTAAGAGAAAAAAAGAGGGATGTCACAGCTGAAAGAAAGCCAGTCCTCCTCCTCCTCCTCGGTCTGCATGAAATACAAGGAGTACGCGACCGTTCCTCACGTTTACGCACGGGGTATTTACTTCTTTCGCGCGTTCTCCGGAGACAAATTGGTCCAGTTTTGGACCTACTGACTATTTGTCTGTCATCTCTCCGTTGGCGGTAATAATGCTTCCCAGTCCGGTCATAACTTCTTCCACCACACCTTTTTCTGTGAAGGACATTCTTAAGTTGGAGTTACAGCAGCAGTCTCAGCAGCACCAGCTCCAATTCATCTCCCGCTTCGGTCTCTCCGGCGCGCTGTCGCAGCCGGGTGCTTTCCCAAACAGCAACCCCCTGCGCTCCCGTTCGCCTCCCTCCTGCATGCTGGCGGGCAGGGACAGCCCGAGCCCCATCAGCTCCGGCCTCTCCGAGAGCGAGGAGAGGCTGTCCTACTTCAACGCGATGACGGTACCGGAGCGGCTGGCGGGGCCCGGCCTGCCGGTGGAGATGTTCGGCAACCCGGCGGAGAGCAACTCCGCAGACGCCCGACTGGAGACCGAGCAGGAGGACCCGGATGGCAGTGAGTAAACCGAAAGACACGCTCCATCCAAAACCGACCGAGGAAGGATGGTGAAGCTGTTGTTTTAATTGGTAAAGAAATTGCACAGCCGAAGATAAGCGAGAAGTAAATCAAAATATCAATTTTAATATAAAAAACTGGAAATCCTTGCCTATCTTGAATAGTAATTACAGCCGATTTTTCTGAGCAGATTTTATGGAAAAATAAATACTGTGAATTCATATAATAAATACGCTTATTCTGGTATAAATGATTGTAAAACCGAATAAATAGAGAGGGAACAGGTCCTTAGTGGGCACTGGAGTAATTCTTCATTATTATTGTTAACAGGCTAATATAAAATACAGGCGTTTAATTGCTTTTCGTTGCTTATTTTTTTTCTGTCGTGCTACTATAATGTAAAAACAAAAAAAAAAACAGCCAGTTAAGTGACACACCTTGCACAATGGACGCCCATAAAAACGGCTCTTTGCTGTTAATTTAGGTGCACGAAGCTCGCAGGATTCTAAATGTTAACGATTCGTGTGTTTTTTTTAACAAGCCTTATAAAGGGCTCAACAGACTTTCTTATAGTTTCGCAGAGTTTCTCAGATTTAGCCGAAGGAATTCGCATTTAATCGTCACAGAAGTTGGAGAGAATGTTGGTGTTGAAAATGTTCGTGGCTTAATTTGGAATTTCAAAAGGAGGTAAACATTCGTGGTTGGTTTAACTTCGCGCATTAATTGTCAAGTACTTTATCAAAACTTCATTGTAATTTACTTTTTCGGTTACGTCCTCTTTGAAACAACCTTTTGTGTATTGCCTTATAAATATCGGTAAATAAATAACTAACAAAATTACATGTTTTACTATATTTATATGTGTGTGTGTGTGTGTGTGTGTGTGTGTGTGTGTGTGTGTGTGTGTGTGTGTGTACATAATAGTCAATATTATGGAGAAATAGCTCTAGCAAATTAAAAGGGAATTATTTTTTTAAAATTCACAACAAAATGTTTGGTCCTTTTTATCTTTTTTTTTTTGCTTTAACATTACACAGAAATTCAGGTTTTTAAATAAATGAATCTGGTACTGTAATCAGTGTATTGGGAAATCGTGGAGAGTTGGCTTATTATTTAAAAACGTTTTGATTAAGAACTGATGTAATATTTTTTTAAAAATTAAAAATTGGTTCCCCTCTATGCAGATGGCTGTGCCGTGTTGCGGAGCGAGTGTGACGATCCGGATACGGAGAAACCCTCCACCAAGCAGCAGAGGACCAGGAGGAAACCCCGCGTCCTCTTCTCCCAAGCTCAGGTGTTCGAGCTGGAGCGGCGCTTCAAGCAGCAGCGCTACCTGTCCGCCCCGGAGAGAGAGCACCTGGCCACCACCCTCAAGCTCACCTCCACCCAGGTCAAGATCTGGTTCCAGAACAGGAGGTACAAGTGTAAGAGGCAGCGGCAGGACAAGACTCTGGAGTTGGCAGGTCACCACCACCATCACCACCACCACCATCCGCCGCCGCCGCCGCCGCCCAGGAGGGTGGCTGTACCGGTGCTGGTCCGGGACGGGAGGCCTTGTCTGACTGGATCCCAGAACTATAACCCTTCTTACGCGGTCGCAGCTCCGAACCCCTACAGCTACAATGGCTGTCCGGCCTACAGCTACAACAGCTCGATGTACACCAACACGTACTCGTGTACGTATTCGGGTTTACCCGCTCTGCCGCCCAGCAACACCACCGCCAACGCTTTCATGAACGTGAATTTGGGAAACCTTGGCGCACAGACTCAAAGTCAGGCTCCCCAAGGACCTGTGGTCACACCCTGCCAAGGAACTCTGCAGGGCATCCGGGCGTGGTAGCGTAGTCTTTGCGCACAATCACAACCTGGGAGAGGGGGGGGGTATTTTGTCCGGGATGGCCGAATGGACTAAACGCCATCGACTGATGCGAGGAGAGTCGAATTCAGAACTCTGTAAGCGACAGAAAGTACAAGCCGGTTGGCTGGAACTCAAGGCAGGCCTGTGAGGAAATCCTGACCCCGCTGACTGAGAAGCGAAGCCAGTATGCGCGCTTTTCTCTGAGCCACAAGTAGAAAAACTTCTCAAAGCGACTGTTGAAAATTTGATTGACTGAATGTGGTCGATGCGCAAAGATAAATGGTAATGTTGTGGTGCAGACGCAACGCCAGACAAAAATTAAGGGGAATCCGTATGGATATTTTCATACAAGCATGCATGTTTTTTATGCATAGGCTATAGCCCATAATTAATTAATTAGTGACTGAAGGGCCCGTACAATTACATGCCCAAAAGGCATTGAAAATATCAATATGGACCATAAGTGCTAGATAATGAGATCTTATAAAGTATTATTTGGGGTTTTTTCTTTCGGACAGTGTGATATGTTTGGTCACTAGCCTTTGCTTTACTATAAAAACAGCTTCTTTTTTTTTTTTTTTTTTTTTTAAAAGATCAATAATGGTGGAATTAAAGGATACATGTGGTCTTATTGTAATGTGCTGTGTGTTCCTCTTCGTTCTACGCCCATCTACACTGAATTTGAATAAAAACCGCCCGCGTTCAAAAAGGCACATTTTAATGCCCAACGAGATGTTTCCGCTCTCGTTTGCGAGCACGTCCCATTACAAGTCAACATATGCGCGCGGGGAACTCTAATAGATTCACATTGAGTTAGGTTTATTCCTCGAGCACGTCGTTTTTCTCATCGTCTCTATTCATTTCTCAAGCCAAGAAAGTTTTTTCCCCCCTCTCTCTCTTTAGCTCTTGTGAGAAAGCAGACTTTGAGTCTGAGACGAGAACCAGAAACAGAGAGAATTCGGAGGCGAGCTGATGTCCGGTCAGGATTCACAGATGGACATTAACCAGACAGCCAGCATCCTCGGGACCCACAGAGCGAATAAACTCTCAGAGCTTTGGGTGATAAATATTGTTGGAAAATGATGCATGACGCCGAAATGCCAAACTCCTATTTTTAAAACAAAAAATCAGCTCAAGTCATAATAATAATAATAATAATAATAATAATAATAATAATAATAATAAGTAGTAGTAGTAGTAGTAGTAGTAGTAGTAGAATATGAAGGGGAAGAAGGGTAATCAGGATATCACCAGTAAATTTATTAAAATCTTCGGCATAATTACCCACTCACTCGAGGACACACACACACACACACACACACACACACACACACACACACACACACACACACACACACACCTTTGATTGGAGATGGCCTTAAACAAGAGCCTTTCACCTTCCATGCGGTCGAACACGCAAGACACTATTAATGGAGACGGATGAATGGCAGCGTAAACCGAGCGTTCGTCTCCGCCGATCGCCTCACTGGCCACTTCCCCTGGCTACCGCACTGCCGGTAGGACATACCTGGTGTCAGCTCTAAGTGCTGCAGAGTCACAAGTGTAAATAGAGCTGGCGACAGGACGGCGATGCCTCAGGACGCGGCCTGGCCACGGCTGCTCTGACAGGCGCAGCGATCGCTATCTCGCGCTTCCAAAGATAGCAGCCCCGGCTCATCGCCGCTGCTAGGCGTGGAGCTTCCCCAAAACAAACTCTCCGATGGCAACCACTTAAGGAGCTGCACGAAAGAACCAGGGGCCCAAATATAGAGAGGAAAGAGTGCGCGGAGGAGCCGGAGGGGAAAAGGCTCGCCCATTAGGTGGCCCTGGCTCCGAGTAACGTCCTGGACACTGGTGTGACATCGGACGGCGGCCAATTTATCTCATTTTTTACCCTGTATACTACGATATCAGATTTGAGTGGAGCGGTATAAAACGTGTTACATTAAACTACAAAATACTGACTTAGCTGGGCTTCTGCTAAGATGAAAACTGAATCTGAAGTGGTTTAAGGATAGACGGCGTTCATGTCGCAGCCCAAAGACCGAAGGGAGTTCAAACTTGTGGTTTTGCGTTACATAAATAAAAACGGCCTGACTTGACTTGACTCAGCGTCACAGGATTTAAGCAACGTGTGTGTGTGTGTTCTCTCCCACGGCGCTACATTTTCAGGGATTGTGTTTAGTGGGCGCACAGAAGGGAGACAGACGCACGGGGTTATAATGCGCTGAGATTACAGAGCAGCAAGTTTGCTCATAATTACAGATGGATCCAGACATCAACAGCAACGTGTTCTGGCGTAATGAGCCAAATTCGGAAGACAAACGTTAACATTTTTGCAACTGCGGTGACGACATCCCATCACAACACGTGTAAGCGTGCTACGACTTCCGGGTTTCCCATCCAGATACGTCTTGACACCCTGAGCTGCGCCGCGCTCTGTGACAAACGGAGAAGTTTCTCTCTCTTTGTCAGGAGGAGGAGGGAAAGCAAAACAGCGCGGAGGAGGCAGATCGCTGCGTCTGTCACCACGTCTCCCCATTGAGGGATAGGCCTTGCTGATTGCGTAATGGGCCTGTGTGTGTGTGTGTGTGGGGGGGTGTCTTGCAGTCTTCTCTTTTTAACGCACCTCTCTGGAGATCATGACCACAGGGCGGCGCTACTCACCTGTCTGAGTCACGATAAAAACGCTCCGTCTGCAGTATCGGCATCCAGTGAACATTCTCACACGTTTTGTGGACAAATACTTTCGTTCAATGGCATCATGGCCCCAAATGCTAATATCTCCCATCTTTGCAAGAATTGCACGAAAAAAAAACCAAAACAACACATAAAGATGGTTATGAATGGTTTTGTTGAATTCGTTTAAGATTGATTAACAAATTGAAGCAAATTGAGCTATTTTAAATTGGGATGGTAGCTACTGTAGAATGAAAGGACATCTGAAATTGTTTGTTGACCAGCATTCACTCTGAGCCTCTAACCAGGGTAATACTTGCTTGACTAATGGCTCTCCCCGTCTCTGCATGGACTACTTAACCTGGCTCTGACAAATTGACATAATAACCCTTTATCAAAATGCTTCCTTGCCTTGGCAGAGTAAGCTAGAAAAAAAAAATCACGTCACCGAGGTAAAGCGCCACTTGTGTAAAATCACTGTAGTGAGAGCGCAGACACCAGGCTGAAAGCTGGGCGGTGCGGAGGAGGGACCAGGCAGTGAAAAGAACCTATCACGGTTTAACTCGAGCTGCTGCTGCTGAGAGTGCTGGAGTGGACTTGACAGCTCCTGACGCGGGCTGCTCATTAGCAGACAGAAGTTTTTTCGCCGCAAATTCAATTAGAACGATCACGGAGAGCAGGGGAGAGGCCGACTCGGCGCGGGCGTTCGCCTCCGAGCAGCTAATCTCTTGATGCCTCCAATTAAACCGCATGCGAGCGCCGGGGACCGTCCGTGTTCTTATCTAAATCGTGATGATCAGCTTTTCGTCCTTCTCCATTAAAGACATCCTCTCCGGGCGTGATGCTCGGAGGAAGCCCGCAAGCAGGGGCGCGGAGGAGCCCTGCGCGCCAAAGCGCGACATCGGCACCGCGCAAGTTGGCACCACGGTCCCTGACGATCCGTCGCGCCAAGACGCGGAGGAGAGCCGCATCCGTTCGGAGAGACTTTCTCCTGATTTCGGACTGACTTTTGGGAAACTCCGACCTGATGCCGACGGCGAGGAGGCAACAGGGGAGGAAGCTGAGCACAGAGAAGGTGAGGAGTTTGATTCTGTTCGGCAGCATGAAAATGCATCGGTTTCAATTATCTCAAAATTCCAAAGTAATAAAAAAATCTTAAAAAGTATAAATCCAAAGATCTTAAGGTCATATTTGGATCAGTGAGAGAAAACTGAGGGCCAGTAATAATATTCTAATAGTAGTAGGCCTTCTCTGGCTCTTTTGTGTGTGTGACTAGAAGAGGAAAACCTGGTCTTGGCCATTGGCCATCATCATCGTCACACTTTTCAACTGTTTTTCCCGTAGGCACCGAACACAGGCAACCCCACTGCGCGGAGCTGGACCAACGGCAGAAGGCGGAGGGATGTCCCCGCAGCCGGGAAACGGTCAGCTGCTCGTCCGACGAGCATAACGCCAGGTCCTGTGCCAAGAAGCGCTCCAGGGCAGCCTTCTCTCACGCTCAGGTCTACGAGCTGGAGCGCCGCTTCAATGCGCAGCGGTATCTTTCGGGGCCCGAGCGGGCCGATCTGGCCGTCGCTCTGAAACTCACGGAGACCCAGGTTAAGATCTGGTTCCAGAACCGGAGGTACAAAACCAAACGGCGCCAGGTGGCGGCCGAACTGGCGGCGTTCAGCTCGCCGAAGAAAGTAGCCGTCAAGGTGCTGGTGAGGGACAATCAAAAGCAGTGCCACCACGGAGTACACATCCCGGTGACTGTGCCGCCGTACCAGGCCTACCAGTACAACCCCTACCTGCGCTACTACCGCCTGCCCTGGGACGTGAGCAGCATCTCCTGCTGAGGGATGCTCCGGTGTTCTCTCTCACCTTTTGGAGAAGTAACAACTTCAACTCTTCCAATACAGGCTGTCTGACCGTTTCCTGTCAGCAGCTCAGCCAGTGCACCGTGCAGCACAGCAGGCGTCTTTGTTCCAAGAATCACTTCTTGACAACTTTCTGTAGCCAAGTGCTTTCAAACTGATTGGCATTATATAAGTAATCTTTTTTTTTTTTTTTTTGAAGAAAATACAAATGATTTTTCAATTCTGGTTATTGTTTTGGTTGTTGTCTTTTAACTGGAGGTCAGTTCAGCGTTTTGTTGCGTTTTAAAAGCAGAACGACATCAGAAGTTGGCCTGCTGTTTTTTTCCTGGGTTCAGAAAATGCCGAAGTTCCTCACAACGGTCATTTACATTTAGAGATAGTTAAGATAAGTTGTTACAGACTATGGAAATTTAAATATTTATATATGATATAGCCTAACACTGTAAACATCACATAGTGTGGGCATATTGTGAAGCACTTTGGAGACTGTCAACTGATTCGATTATTTCTGTTTTTAGCTTTAAGTATTTAAGATTTGATTGCGGTCACTATTTTGTAACAAGATACAAGAGAGATTTTTTTTGTGAAGTTTGAACCTTTTTGTCTGATCTGATGGGTAATTTTATCATAATCTCTTGGGGGGTCTATATTTTTTTATTTTTGCTGAGGGGAGGGTATTCTGACACAGCAAAGAGTTCTGTACGATTTTGTACAGTCCCTAAACAACACAATGGGGGGGGGTAGTTTAAAACTGTTCAGTGGGGAATCTAAATCATATTGCATACAGTTAAGTGCACTTAACAAAATGTGCTTTGTATTCATCAGCACAATTCACTTAAATTGGTGAATTTACACGTACACTTGAAATGACTGCAGTGGGTCTGAGAGGATGTACGTTATTTATCATCCAAAATTATTTACAATATATATCAAGCTAAATCTATTGGATCAGGTCACTTTTTATTCCAAGAGACAGGTCCTGGCTGGGTGCCTTCCAGAGATGTATATGTTGCCCCCCCCCCCAATACACACACACCTTTAATGACTGCCAGGGACAGTCCATTTTAAGCGAGCAGACAGAGGAGAAAGGAATCCTGAATTTATACAATCCCAACGAGAGAAAGTGGCTTTCCTGTACGTGTGAGAAGCACGTCTGAGACCCTGACATTTTTAGTAGGTATTTATTTCATTTATGGGACATTGTCGTCGATCAGTGAACTAAAAATGACACCCGCACGGGCACATTCTTTGCAGGAGGTTGGTAACCTTTTGGAGAGCGTGTTCCTGTGTGCGCTGGGGTTGTTTTCTTTGTCGCACAATATTAAAGCAACAGATGAAGAAACAGTTGGGCTGGGTGCGGACGGCGTGAAAATACGACTTACTGTATTGCCCTCCTGGAATAGGAGCTCGTGACAGCCATCTAAGCAAAGAAACGCATACAATGGCAAACGGGTTTTGAACTCAAAAGTTTCACCGACTCGGCCATATTCAGAAGGAATGAAGGTGAACGTTCGCTGTTGTGTTGAAAAAGGCATGTGTTGTTGTGTGTGTGTGTGTGTGTGTGAGAAGAGTCCCGTGTACAGGCCCCACTCTCTGCTGTGTGCTGCATGAGTCATAGAGGGCCAATAGACCGTGGAAGTGTTGCACCATCAAGCTGGGCTGCGCAAGACAGCACACATTAATCATGCCTTACAGAAAGACTACACCCTCATCCCAAAGTCGAGTACACAATGGCCGCACTTGATAGGAAAATAAAAACACGATTCCCGAACAAGGTGGCAAGCTCCTTACTGATTGCACTTACCCTCCAGTTGGCATTAACGGCCAGAGATTTGTGGCACAAATAGAGCGCGCAGAGCGTACGGACCGGGCCTGACTGATGCACTGCAGATACGCAGATGACGGCATCTCTGTGGCCAGGAACCTAAAAAAGAACCCATTCTGTTCTTGTGCAACGCGGTATCGCTCCCGCATCATCGCGTACAAAATGTTTGCCTACAGCGAGGCGGGGCATGCCCGCGTAAGCCCGGCAAATGTTATAATTACAATATTACAGCTTTAAACAAAGAGACTCGTGCAGTTACAGACACGCGACCTAAAAATCAAACACTTCAGCGTCGCGTCTCCCCACGAGACGCGCCGCTGGCCAGCGGGCTGGCGCCCGCCCAAGCCTCGTTCGTCTCTGGTGTCAAAACACCACTTCGCGCAAACCCAAAGTGGTTGGCATCGCGCACAACGGGTTTCTGTGCCGAAGAAATAAAACATCTCCGATCTGATTGCGAGTCAGTTGTGCACCATTAGTTCTAATCATTTTTTTATTTACACAGTGGGGATTTGTTATTCAAAGCCTGGATGAGCGCGCTCCGAAGTATGCCACTTTCTATGAGCCCTGATTATTCGCATTGTGCTGGTGAATGGTTGCTCTTGTCATTGCCGTCTACCGTGACCAGATAAGAATTTTCTTCTTCTTCTTCTCTTGTTCTTCCTGCACCCACTCGGAGGTCACACGGGCGTAAATTTCCATAGGAGAACAAAAGAAACTGAAGTACAGCCCAGGATGATCTCAATGCCGGCAGATCTCGAACCGAAAAAGGTGAGTGTCTTCGTAACAAGGATGGCAAACGTGGTCAACACCACCATCTAAAGATCAGCTTGTTGGCATTGCCACGTTAGCACGCCGTTAGCCGTGCGGCAATGCGGCTGGCGGCTCATGGTCGGGGTCACTGTCGATTGCAGGTGATGCGGTGATTCCAGACACAGCCTTGGTCTTGTCACCTAAGGTTCAGCAGCTGTGGACCTTTGTCCGTTTGCCACGCTTCGTGCGTCAATAAGAAAATCTCAGCACAAAAAGGAATATATTGATGAGTCAAAGGGCGCCATGCAAAAACGTGAAACCTTTATGCTAAGTATCTCCAAATCACTTTCAGGTCACAGCCGTGTCACTCCCCTACCTGCCAAGGAATGTGCTCACTGAGCATTAATGAATGTATGAACGCAGTAAGTGATGAGCAATATTTGGAGTTGTGCCTCATCAGCGCCGCCCGTGAACAGGCTCAGAAAGCAGAGAGAGCGTGAGAGCGAAAGCGGTTGTGCAGAAGAACTCGTTCCTCCCTGAACTCTCACCAGCACCGGCTTCCGCGATTTTAACAAAGCCTGAAAAGGCAGATTTAAATGGGACTTATTGGTGCCGGTGGAAAGACGTAGCCTCCTTTTGTTTTTTTTTCTGCCGTGGCAGATTTCTCAGCGGGGGAGGAATGCACCGAGGGTGGGGCAGCGCCGCGGAAAGCGACAGAGGAATGAGGAGTCCACGTTTGGCTGCACTTCTAAGATACTGATCTATTGACGGGGAATTCTCACGGGGCTCCTTAGAAGCAATTACACATGCATTTGCCACGCACCTATTGTAACAGGGATCATTTTCTCAAGGGCCTTGTGGATTAAAAAAAAAAAATATCACATTCACTTAACGGTCACGGGCACCGAGGCCTCTGGGTAATACGAACGGATTTAGAGCTCACACGGGAGCGAGCGCGGTGACGACTCTGCCGATTGTTGATATCGGAAACGACTGCAAGGGCAATCTATAAATGTTTCTGCTTTGGGGGAAAAAGGAGAAGTGGTGCGCGCGTTTTGTTGCCGCTAATGCGTTGGCCCTCGGCAGACGGAGGGCATGACTCAGGAAGGAGAGAGGTCATGGTTAATACCTCTGTTTAAAGACAGATCTGCTTCCCTTTGACCTGCTCACACACACACACACACACACACACGCACACACTCGCACACTGCAAATAATCCCACCCAGAGGACTCTTCAGGCTTGTTCCAGAAACTATTAGCAGATAGCATCAGTGCATGAAGGAATGTAAACATTTACAGTAAAGATATAAGACATCAGCTCCCCGGGGGGGAGGGGGGCATCCTCCATCACGTGACAACTGCATCAGCACTCACTCCACCCCACCCCCACCCCAGTTTCAAAAGGTAACAGACGTCGCACCTTTGCGCATCATTTGAATCACTCCCCATAATCAGCACACATTGTTCTGTTTGGTGAATTTACGAATTAAAAAAAACAAACAAGCGCTGCTGATTTCATAAAAGATTCTGCTCCTCAAAGTCAACACCTTTTTACAAAAACTGCTTTATACAATTCAAACTATGCACCATTCACGTCCCTACAGTTCTTCTAGTTGTAGGGCGAGTAGAGAGCACCCGGCACCCGCTGGTCACAGTACTGTGCAGGAAAACGCACCGAACCTGGGCCTGCGTTTGTCAGAGCGGGAGTCAGGGCTCAGGAGGGAGGATTAGGACAGAGTGATGAGCCCACCCAGGACCTACACAGAAACAGGCGCATTTTAAAGGAAGCGGCACAGGCCGAGTCCGAGTGTGTGCATTAGGAGGCAGACTGAGGCAAAGGTGAAGGGAGTGGAACCTAAGATTTTTTTTTTTTTAAACTAGAATATAAGAACATTAGCTTATAATATTTTTGCACTGTTTTGAAAACGTTCCCTGTAACACATACAGCGAATACAAAATTTTGTGTGCAGCACGAAATGAAGTGGAACAAAGCGAAGAACGAGGCGTGTTGCCTCCGCAGAAACAGCGTGTCTTCTGCTAGCTGCTGAGGCCGGGCGCTCGTCCCAGGTCCCGTGTCCATAGATGGACAGGAAGTCTTCGTCGCTGCTCCATTTCCTTCCTCTGACTCCTCTCCGCTCTCATGTCTCCCACACACATACACACACACTCCTCCAGAGCCAGCCAGAGGAATCCAAATGTTTTAATTAGCAGTGATAAGCCGGAGACAAGGAGAGCATTGAGCGCTCCTCTATCAGCAAGCTGATAAAGGAACTACTCAGTCCCCACTTATGGCCTCTCAAATGTACCTCCTCCTCCTCCTCCACTTTCTTCGCAGTCTACACCTCCAGCGAAGGAGACGCTCATCGCTGCTCGGCGGAACAGAAGGTATTGGAAGCGCGTTCTCTTCTTGTTTTGTGAGGCCGGGTGTCATCTTTTAGCGAGCACCACGCATCTCTGACACATCTTAGACCCCTTATCATTCATCATTAACTGCACATCAAGAGAAAAATATATTTCACACGGCCACAGGGTGAGGACAAAGGCTAAAGTCCTAACCTTCAACCAATTATGTAGTTGTGGAGGTCTAGAGACACACAAACACACACAAGCCTCAAATCTACCTGATACACATGCAATGTGCATTTGGGCAGATCCTGCCTGAAGCAGTTGGCCAGAGAGCAACACAACGCTGGGATGCGTGGCTAATAAATTCACACTCTTCACTCTTCTCTGGACTGTCACAATAACTTTTGCAGAACAAAAATTTGAATTGATTAAATTAAAAACGGGTTTTTAAAAATTAACCAGACAGTAATTAAGACAGGAACGGCTCCGCCATAAATCACAGCCGATCACGCCTGTCACTGGGGACGGCTCAGACGAGCACGCAATAAAAAAACTTCTGCAGCGGGACGAGCAGCTCGCAGCGAATAACTGAACGCCTCGCAGCTTTTCCACCGGACCAGTTTGTGCCGACTACCTCGAGCTGCGAGGCATAGCAGTTAAGCTCTTCTTTGACAGGAGGGGAAGACAGCTTTCTTTTCAAGATCAAGTTCAAAGGGCAGGAGGCCTGTTTCTTCCTCCGTGTCCCTGACTGCACCTGTGTCGCTTCCACAAGCGCACACGCGAGGAATCTTATCCGCGCCACTGACAGACGACTTGAGTTTCGGTCGCGGGGCTGTGTGTGAACTGTGTGTCTTTGCAGTGGCACAAATGGAGCTTGATGAGCACTGAGAACGAGTGTGTGTGCGCGCGCACGTGCGTGTGTGTGTCTAAAGTCGTGGCCTTCTAAAGTGTTTTTAAGAAGATTTTGTGACCTCGCTTACCTCTAAAAGGATTTGTCTCGACACTGAGCGGGTGGGGGGGCAGAGGAGAGAAAGTGCCGGACACCTGCAATCATCCATAACAATGCTGCAGTTCATCAGATCCTGCCAAGACTTTACTCCCAAAGGCTTGGGGGTTGATAAGTGTGTTTGTGTGTGTTGCTGTGTGTCTGCAGGCACTAATGTGTATTCCTTTTTTTTTTCTTGCTTTGATCATGAAAGCGGTGTGGCAGAGTAACTTTTCAATCAGGAATCCTTCCTCAGGCAACAAAGTTGAAATATTCGTCATCTACGCATACACACAGTTCACACACAGAGCCGAGACTGATGTTATGTTTGTTTGGGTTTTTTTTTTCCATCATCACACTTTGACCATGTTTGCGCGCGCATAAAAAAGGACTCCTGCCACAGGAGTATTATTCCCCGCCTCTCCCCCTATTCTCGCCCATTAGCAAGGACACTTCACTGTAAACACTCAGATTTATCGAGGAGCTTTCTATTCAAAACAAGTCTTGCGTGATGATTTTTTTTTTTTGCATTGCGCGAGAAGCGTCATGTTTCACACTCGCGCGCACGCACGCCATGGCCACACACACACACACAAACGGCATCTCCATGTAGTCCTGCAGCCTCTACAGGCTCGACATCACATATAAATGCTAATGGTCGAAACAGCTGTTTTGTCCTCTGTTGCAGCTTACTCCCACAGAGGAACTGCTGTGTGTGAATGAGTGTGTGTGTGTGTGTGTGTGTATTAGCGATCATCCTGTATCCTTGGTGGTGGTGGGAAGAATTCCTCCTCCCCAACTTGTTCTCTTAAGTGATGACAGGAGGCGTATCTCCCCCACATCCTCTTTCTCCACAGCACGGCATCATGGGAGACATTCAAGCCACAACTGGCACACTAGGTTAATAGTCTTTTTGTTGTATTGTGTAATTGGCCCTGAAACTGGAATTCACATTTTGCTATGCTTCATAAATAATCATCTGACGCCGCCTCCTTAGTGCCGTCTTTGGAGTCACGCCGGAGTTAACAATGAATAAACAGATCGTAAAAAAAAAAAAAAAAAAATAGAAAGGGGCCATTTTTCACTTGACTCTGAATTTGGAAAGAAGCATAGACAGACCTATTGGAGAAAGCATGGGGATGAGCAGGGGCAAGGCGGATATATGCAAAGCAACGATGAAGCATTTCTGTAACCTGGTATAGTTGCTGCACAGCGAACTGAACCCAGTGCCAAAGCCAATGTCAATTCACTTACACAGCATATGACGTGATAAGCGTAGGCGGGTGAGGCGGAGGTTTGGGTAGGCTAACAACTGAACCTGATTAAACAAGTTATCGTATTCAAAGCAGCTGATCCTGACCACAAACATTAGCACACAGCCACGTGGGAGGTGTTCGTTTTGCAAATACAGCGACGCTATTAATGGACAAAGCAGACGGTCGTGTCATGTAAACACAGGCGACTCATATGAAGACGAGACAGTCAATTAAACGATTAACCGCAGTCTTACCTTAATGCGGCAACATGCGACTCTTGCTCTCGGTATTGTAGACTTGAATGACCTCCTCCTCTTTGACTGTTTCCCCGTGATGTCGCGCTTAATGTGAAGCCTTTTAGCCAGCTAGCCGGTTAGCCGGATTCAAATAGGCCGCACAGCTGGAAATGGTCGCCGACACGTTGCGGCGCCAAAGCGGAGCAGGTGGAGCCGACCGGAAAAGTTTGTTTTGGCTAGGATAACGTCCAGACACACGTTCGTTTTCGATGCTTAGCGGATTCGCTTGGATTCGAGTATTGGCCAAGCTCTCCGCAACTCTGTTATCATATTTTACGACTTTGCGTTGTAAACCTAGTTGAGCGCTCAACCGGAAGACTATCCAAACAAGACAGCTTTCTGCCGCTGTAGCAGTTTGTTGCTCCAGCCATGGCTAACCGTGAAGCTGCAACGCAGATGACGCATGTGCCCGCCGGCGTTTGTGATAGGCCGATTGATTTGCGAGACCGGTATTTGCCAAACCAATGAACAGCCACGCCCAGGTGTGGCGTGGCGGGTCTGAAAAAAATGGCATCAACATAATGCGACCAAGAGATGAATTACGCCGCCTTTTTTTGTTATTTTAGCATAAGTGTATCCATTGCGGTGCGCAATACAATAGCCTTCGCAGCGGTTTGGTAAAACTTCGCCGGCCTATGTTACCCTCGGCCTTCCTGTTTTTTGTGTGGTGTGACAGAGATAATGAAATATGTTTGACATATCTGACCTGACACTCCACACTCCAAAATACCATCTAATGATGATGCAAACTGGGAAGATTTTAAATCACATTTCACAAAAAGGACGCAATATACCTCCAATTACAAAACATAATTCAATGCTATATTAAACCACTCTTCAAAGGCTTAGCATTTTCCCGCTTTCAGGCTAAATTCTATGGGGCCCAAAAAGTGCCCAAGTCAGCAGTGCGACAATATGTGGGTAAGATAGAGATTATTATAAACAAACTTGCCTGTCATTGGACCACAGCCCTTTTCTAAAGCGAGACCCCTAGTGTTTTAGTCTGAGTGAAGGGGGTTGGCTCGAGGATAATATTTCTGCATCTCATACACCAAGATCAGTTGATATCATATTGAATAAATCCAATTAGCACTTTGTGGTCAATAATGGAAATGAAACATGATGAAAATCAGTCTCTCCATTCTCCATTCATGGTTATCTTGCCTGCAAACAGTTGTGTGGGATCAAGTTTTACAGAATGCCAGTAAAAGACACAGTCTAAACAAATTACATCAGGCATGAATTTTTATCACAAATTCTCACATTTTCTAAATTTATTCACAAAAAAAGCTTTTTTTGGTTTTCTCTCTCTGAAGCTTCTCTGCTTTAGTCTCTCATCTCTTCTCTTGGCTTCTCTTCTCTCAAACTCGCCCTGTCTGCCTTGAGTGGGAGAGACAGCAGCAGCCAAAGGGATTACAACAACAGCTCCTTTATCCAGCAGCACCCCCAAGGAGCGTGAGATCACAGCCTGTATGTGTCTGTGTGTATCCCAGTGAGTTAGACGAAGAGCCTGTAATCACACCTCATCCATTAGCTGCTGGCAAGGGTGGAATAAAGTGGACATTATGGCATAATCCTTTATCACTCTGTAATTCATGCTGAGTGGTCCAGTCATGATTTGGCTTAATATATGGAGAGAGATCTGACAAGAGAAGCAACAAAAGAGCCATAAATATGTGGAGAGGTAGAGGCGGTGAACGACTGAGGAAGAGAGAGAGCTGCTGTAGAGGACCTGAGTCCTTCAGGCATTCACATTCCTAAGTACCTTCAGAGTGTGTGTTTGGAGTGTGTGTGTGTGTGTGTGCAAAATACACCCTTCCACAGGTGCTTGCTGTAAGGGGCTTTGACCGAAGGCTTGAGTTTCCAAAACATGGGCTTACACCAGTACACAAGGGAGTGTATGCATGTGTGTTTCTGCCAGCCCTTCATCAACTTGTAAGTTTTCCACCACAAAAGTTGTAAGCAGTGTGTGTACGTACGTTTGTTATTGTCCAAATAAAGTCAGACAAGACGGCCTTGACATGTGCTGCTAATATTCAGCAGAGAGGAGAAAGCGTTCCAGGTTTGGTTAATGCTGCAGCCACAGATCTACTCACACATACGTGAATATTATACACACAGCCGCCGGGTAAAAACCACAGAGCAGTTATGAATGACAATACACAGCATGCCGCTCTGTGAGCAATAACGCAATCCTCTCTCTCACGTCTCTGTATCTATCTACAGCTGTCAATTTTAACAGTACATTGTTTAGTTTAATTGCTGTGTTAAGATCATCACTCACTACCATAATTGTTGATCACATTTAAGAAACATGAGGGCTGAAGAGGTTGAATAAGTCTTTGCAAGTTTGGCTTATTGATTTCCAAGATGGATAGATGTTTAACGCTAAACATTTTGGACATTTAAATCCCCCCCCTTTTAAATCAAAATATATCTAGATATATTTTGACTAATCTGTTTAATGAGTACATTTTGTTTGACTGTTTTATTGTTTTGGTATGAGTGGATTTCATTAAGCGTATGTCTGTATATATTTATATACAGACGCTGTTTTGGCACCTCTGTCATCTGCCAAGGGGAATAATACTGTGTTCACACACACGCACACACACACACACACACACACACACACACACACCAAGCTGCTGGAATTGTGCCTTGACACCACTTAATTTGTTTAAACGTTATTCTTTACAATAAACCCAAGGGACCAGCCAGACATGTGTAGACATTTTTAAATGGCCTTTAGGCCACTGGTCATCTGGTACCAGTATCAGAGCTCCACAACTGAGCTCTTTGCTGATGAAGACAGTGAGGTGAAGCTGAAAGCGTCTCAGCTCCAAAGCTAGTAAGTGGGCCTTTGAGTTGAGCTTATTCTGTCACACACACTGTAACATTGCATAATGCAAGCATGCTCACTCTTACACAAGCAGAGTGAGAGAGAAAGGGCCCAAAGACCAGACTAAATAGTTTACTCCTCTCAGACTGCCAAGACTTGGAGCGCATAGACAGGCACACTCTCCCGCACAGACAGACAGACTTAGACGTCCCTCTGCATTCTTATCACAGCATTGAGACGCGTGCCGTTTCAACCAATAACTGTCCTACTCGCGTAACACCCCAAGCTCGAGCCGGCTGAACAGCAGAGGGGCACACACACAAACAAGCCATTTTAAAGGCGTAAACTACGAGAGGCCTCGCATACTGTCCACATGCATGCAGATAGTGGGACAGACACTGCTCATTCACACTCCATGTTTGAACAGGTGTCTCACATGGGTGTGCGTGTACATCGAGGCCGGGGTGGGGGAGCTGTCACTCTTCACCATGCTCTGTTTGACGTGTCCACAGCTTCCAACTAAAGGATTTTGGCGTTTGCATAGAGCCAAGTCCTTCGCAACCTCTGCCCGAAGTAATTACCCTTCAAAACAGTTAACACAATTCACAAATCAGCTCTGATATGTCACTTTGTACATAGGTCGAAATGGCAGCCATTTGACATTCTTATCAGTAAGATAGATGTTTGCCGCGAACTGCAGTAAGGGATTTAATTCTATTTCTACTTTTTATTCTAAAGAGGACAATTTCAAACTAATAAACTGACTGACATACACTGATAAAGGTAAAATATAACCAGCAGTCAATGGTCTAATTTAAGAATTTTTGAAAAGAATTTAAATATACATAATTTGCCAACATCCAATCTACCTTTTGGTTCCACACCAACTACTACCAACCAGTTTTTCTTTCTACAGTTATTGAAGTTAGTATATGAAACATCAATAGGTGAGGCTCTCTCCTATCTGTTTGTACGCAGGCTGCGTGTCCACAAGTTCAAGTTGTGTTTTCACTTTTGAGGGGTCAAAGTTGAAATCTGCACCTGTGTCCAAGACTAAACAACTGTACCTGTCCCAAAGTAAAAATAAATACGTGGACAAAAAAAACAAAACATGCACTCACTGCCTCCTCTGGCTATTTGACAAGAAAACAAAGACGAAATCTGCTTTAGCTTTATACGAACCCTTGGTTAAAATGACCAAATGTAAGATGTTTGTATGAATGTATGCAAAGCATTCGGAAAACATTTGAAGAAGTCAAATTGAGGCTCCCATCATTTATGAGCAGCGAGTAAAGCCCCGCTGTTCAAGTCTTTATTCAACGAGTGCAATTCAGTGTCAGAAACAATCAGACATCAATCAATAAGAACGACAGCTTCTGTTTACGTGTACTCAGTGGGGGAGCTGATACATATCTCAGGGGATACTGAATCCTTGAAAAGTTAAATTTCTCTCGTGGGCACAGTACACTGTACACAACATTTGCTGTCAAGCACATGATATTAAAACTCAGTAGTTGCTACAGTTAATGCACAGAAATGGCTGTCTTAATGTTGCCCTGGTCTGCTCTGCCAAACAGGTTACACAAGGCATTAATGGCAAGTATTTGGATGATCCAAACACATCAAACACATGAATGGGGACAACAAAGGAAAAGAATAATAAGAAGAATATATTTGCTGGAAATTGGTATTTTTCTGTTGTGATGCATCATAGGAACAAATCTTAAGCATTGACCTTTGAAAAAGGGGCAACATTATGAAGTTGTATTAATCCCTTTAACTGCCAAAAGCAAAACAAAAATGGAACGCTAAATCTGATCTGTGGCAATTTTTATTAACCTGTGGAATCATAAAAATTATATTGGACTATATTTCAAATTATGCTGTTCAATTAATCAGACTCTAAAATATTTCTACAAAAGTATCAAGGCAGCGCTTCGTACCATGAAATGAATGCGTTAGATCATTGGCAACATATTCTCAGCTACGCTCAGTTTTCTTTTGATTCTAAATGTCTAAATGCCTGTGTGCAGGTCAAACTACACACCAAAATGAGCTTGTCTTGTTCAGGATTAGTGAGAACTGTCTGATATGACAGAAACGGTTTGTTCCTAACTCTACAAAGGGATCTCTGTCTGCTTTCAGTTATGATGTTTATCTGCAAACTCAAAGTTTGAATGGGTGAAAGTAAAAATCTGCTCCAAGGGCTGCAAAGTTTATGAAACGAAAAAATTTAACAAAGAAACACTACCGCCCTCTGCTGACTACCTATCCAACTGAAAACTTCTTGACATTTCTCCTAAGCATGGACAAATGTAGTGGCCACTAGAATCTAGAATCAAAAGATTCTCCAGATTACCTAGTTCTATAATAGTGTGTAATTGCTGGGAGAAACTATGCAACTCAAACCATTCCTAGTCTTGAAAGAGTGTAGCAGAAATATAACTATTCATTCTGTCTTTGAAGATGTCTTTCTTATCTGCTTTGTCTGAAAGGGATGAGACAACTGAGGTTGAGATTTGAGTCGGATTCTATGTGCGTATCGACTTGATTCTCCTCACAGGGAGGGCAGAGCAACATTAGAGGAGATTAAACTGAGGGGGAGAGCTACATCTCAGCCTCCATGTGCTGCATCCTCCTCTTGTTGTGCTGGTGCTTGGTGAGTCCATATTTGAAGAACTCGTACACCGACCAGCTGATGGCTGTTGAGGGCATCTGGTAGATGACCCTTGCCTGGACTCCCTTGAAGAAGCCCTGCAGGCCGCCCAGCCTGTAAACTGTCCGGAAGGCGTGGGCCAGGCCTGAGATGTGTCTGTGGGCTCCTTGGCCTTGGCCGGGGCCCTTGGTGGGGCCTTGGCCAGAAGACAGGGAGCTGAGGGTTAGAGACTCCTGGGTGTTGAGCAGGGTCTTGCAGACATCCAGAGGTGTGGTGGCTGCGGCTGCTATGGCTCCGGCCAAAGCTCCAGACAACATGTGGGACGAGGGATTGTAATGTCTGTGGGGGTTGAGCAGCTCCTGAAGGTACTCGTAGGTCATGAAGTGGAGCGCCTGGAAGGGCACGTTCATGGTGAGCTGGGTGGTGTAGCTGCGGTAGAAAGCAGCGGGGCCCTCTTTCTGCCATACAGCGCGTACACAGTCCAACACGCCGCGGTAGGGCGAATTATACATCTGCATGCGTTGCTTCACAACTACAGACCCGTGGGCAGATGCAGTGACGGAGAAGAAGACCAAACGTGACCAAGGTTGGTCAGAGCAAAGGTGGAAAAGATGGAAAAAGACAAAAAAGAAATTATTGAGCTATTACCTGCACTAAAGTACAGTATGCATTTCAAATAAACACACAGGAAGATGTGCTGTGTCGTTTTGATAGCGTGCAGCTCAGACAGCTGCACCCCATCCAACAGCTGCACATGAGAACTGTGGACCAATGTCCTTCTACTGACATGTTTGGGCAGGTGGACTAGAGGCAGCTGTGAAAGACAATATGTGAGACAAGGCAAGGTTAAGGCCAACATGTGTATGGGGTTGGCCCAGGAGTAGCACCTGTAAGTTGCCTGTAAACTTAATACTCCTAATTCTGTGGTCAAAGGCAAAGCGGTATCGTACAGCAAAATGTTTCCCTTACCTTCGGATGGGTTCATGGCTGCGTCATGAAGCAGTGTGGCCACACACCCAGCTGCTCCTGAAATAAACACACCTCGGAAATTACTTCACATCGATAAAATCCTGAAGAACGCACAAGGGAGATGGCAGGAAAGAGGCAAAGAATGGAAAAAGAAAAAAGCATTTCCACTTGCTCACAGTAAGAACCCCTTTCATCATGTCACAGCCTTCGCTGCCTTATCCATAAGCGCTGCAGATGTCACGCTCAAAACTATTTATCATGATAGCAGAGCTGGGGAATACTCAGCAATCTGCACAGGTGTAAACTCGAGATCACTCCTGATGCCAATTCAGAGGGTCGAGCCTGAGCAAAGAGAGACACCTGGTGGACAAGGCAGCTCATTGCTCCCTTTGAGGTATTTAAACTAAGCCCATAAGCTTTAAAAGAGGGGATCAATGCAGGAGAGAGCAGATGAGATGGGAGAAAGAGGACTTACCCAGCCTCCTACTAAACTGTAAAAATAGGGTAGAGAGAGAGAGAAAGAGAGAGAGCAGGGAAAACAAGGAATAAGGATAAAGGTTTTCCAAACTGCATCTCTTTCTATTTTGGTAACGTCATTGAACTTGACCCAAAGAAGATTAATTGTTGAACTTTCTGAGAAGTGAGCAATATGTTGACAGCTGACCCTGGCACTCTCTTACAGTGTTCAACTGTTGCTATAAAAAAAAAAGTCTCTATCCAGTCTGATGGCCTACCATGGGTTTTCAGGACTGGTCAGACCATGTCCGCTCTGTACACAGATTAGGCTGAGTCAGCAACTTCATAGAGATCACACTGAGGGTGCTTGGTGCTAGACTTGGAGCTGAGCATTTCCTACATATCAGCTTCTGTTATAGTGTTAAGATAGCCATACATGTTTAAGTGTGTAATGTATATGTATGTTTTGTGATACCATTAGCCAAATGACTGTTAGCCCCTGGGTGAATGACATCACTTAGAGTCTTTTTGAGTTTCTCATAGCTGGCAAAGTAGAGGGCATGGGCAGGTCCCGCTCCAATCGCTGTCACATTGAGCCCTCTCATTGGCCTCCAGACTCCCTCTGTGGCAACGATTCGGCGAAGGGCATCCATTACGTTTCTGTAGCGGGCCGCAGGGTCGGGCTGGAGGCTCTGCATTCGTGTCTGGAAAAGAGGAAAAGGTGGAATGCAACAAATTTAACAGGTCAACAGTGTATTCCCTTCTCACCCACCAGGGTTAGGTATTAAGTCTGCTAACATGTTCTGCAGATTTGACCTGAATTTGATGTAAAAATAGAACACAATGCATAATTTAATCCTTACAATATATCTGCCTAGTAAAGTAAAGAATAGGACGGCATTGAGCAAGAGTGAACGGGACCGCGGTGTGACTAAGGAGTCAAAAAAAGGGAAATGAGGTGTTCGACATTGTGTGTTGTGCGAGTGCTGGTGTACATACATAATTGAATAGAAGGAAGTTTGGAGTTACAAGCTCCAAGGTCACAAGGGGACATAAGCTGACTTCCTGTAAGCCTCTTTTCCCACTGACCCTGAAGCACACCTTTCTCCCTTCCTCTTATTACACACACACACACACACACACACACACGTGCACCTTGATAAATTATAAATGATATAAACATAACCTCGAGGACAAGTGCGAGGGATCAGTGATTCAGTCACCTGCTTTTCAGGATTTAAAGAGGGTTGCCTGAGGATGGACTGGGTGAGCGCGCCCATTTCTGAGGAACCAGCGACAAACATAATCCCTGAATACCAAACTTCCAGCTGAACGGACAAACTTACACCCCACCGTGTGTCTGTGTGTGTGTGTGTGTGTGCATGTAGTGTGTACTCATGGCCTCATGTCACTGCATACTACAGCTGTGGAATGCAGGGCCTGAAGAGAGCAAGCTAACAGAGGTACGAGTGTATGCATCAAGTTACTTCACTTGCTCCGTTCTCTTTGCATGAGAATGAGGAGAGGCTGCAAATTACGGTACAGTGGTCCTCATTCATTCACGGCTGTCTGACACATGCACATGCATGAGGGGCCTTACCAGCTATAAGTCTGCCGTGGTTTTCTTTAGCACGTGTCTGCATATCTACAAAGCAATGACCTTTGTGGTGAATGTAAACACTACCTTCACCACTCTTTGCGAAAACACAAGAGGACCTTTTGGTTTTTATCAAAGGCTTGAAATTCCATTCATATGCTCTGTGTGCAGGGCACAGACCTACAAAAGCAGCACGCTTTTTAAATCCATAACCAATTACCAGGATTTAGGATACACTGAGGAGGAACGACAGACTATTCTAAACTATAATTACACAACAATCTCTTAAGTGAGAAGCTTATCGTACAGGAGGAAAAGCTTTCATTTTGGTATGGTTGGTGGGGCTTTAAAAAGGAAAGGCATTTATTTTATTCGAAAATGAAAGGAATGTGTGTGAGGTGTCTCAAATATTCCTTAAATTCCTGCAATATCTATTTTTCAAAAGAAAAATGTGCTTGAATGTTTATGTGCGGTAGACTTCATTTTGCTGAGTCACAGCGCCCCAAATCTCATGTGGCTTTGCTTGGCAAAATGCTGAGCTCCATTAGCAGTCCTGCAGACGCTGTCCATGCGAAGGGTCGAAAAATGCCTTGTCTTGTCCTTGCTCAGGACTGCAACAGTAGTAGCACAGGTGGAGAAGACATGGATGAAGCAGGGGTGTCTGAAAAGCTTTTCAGCCTGACATGGACAGCTGACTACACTAAGCTCATTGTAACTTGCTCTGTCTCCTGTGGTCATCTGCCTATTACAAAATGATCACTCGTGCCAGGCTACAGCTAGCTGACCCCTTGGGGCAATAGGTCATTCCTCCTTATGTGTTGTACTGGCATTAAAACCTGAATAAGACTAACTCCTACATAACAAAGAAGACCTCATGATAAGATCTGGTCCCAGTGAAGTTGCATGACTCACATGTGATCAAAAGACCTTAGCAAACAACTAGTTGTGGTGTGTGAAGCAGAGGGCCTGCTGCTCAGCAAAACTACCAGTGGGTGCTGGGACAGTAGCAACTTGATGCTGCACTGGGCTAAATGGTCTTAAAACGGCAGTGTAATTCATTTCTAACTGTTTTTAGTTGTAAAAGTGGTAGACGGGACCTAACTTACTAGAAACAACATCCACAAAACAATGTGGGGGTTTTTGTTTTGTTTTTGCTCATAGAGAGTATAGCTTTGGTCTCCTTGAACTTTTTAACTGCTGTTGAGATTGTTCACTTTTCTCCATTTCTCCAAAGAATGAAAATGTTCATTTCAATTTCCTTCAACGTAGCATCGGTTATGTAACACTGTAGCAGTTGAGGGGTTCGGCTGTAGGTTGGTATGATGAGTAGTTTAAGCAAAGTGGCCAAATTGGCTCCCGTGGTTGACCCTGCTAACAGCTGTCAACACTAGCCAGTAGCTAACGTTAGTTGTGCTTAACTTGATACTAGCATGCTAACGAGCTAGCCAGCAGGGACGTGAGACGCTAACTGAGCCGACTGACCTTGTCCACAGACGTCAGCTCTGCAACGTGTTTAGCTAATGAGCTATGCTACCAAAACACGTTGGCTACACGAATTACGTCAACACAACACAACATAGAACCAGGTTGCGAGAAGCACTGAACGTTCATAAAACAGAAAGTTATGAGCCATCGGGTTAGCCTCTGAGTTATGCTACCTTGACACAGTCGATGGGGAACATGAGGCAGTGCTCCATGATCCCGGCCACGGCTCCAGCCAACATGTGGGTGCTAGTGGAAGCTCCCTGTGGCAAACCCTCATAGTCCGGTTCAGAGTCCTCTGTTTCTGCATCGTGTGCACTACGGATAATATCAACAGTCTGTAGTTCTGTCTCGCCTCCGATCCGGGGTGTCAGGCTGCCCACGATACTTTCCGAAACTCCCCAGAATCTACCTCCCAGCCATCGAACTTCTGCCCCTGCAGAGGCACCAGCAACCCCGGTATCACTGCCTGTAGTCTCCGCTGTCATCCGACGCCTCCTCACAAATCCATCTGCTTCCATGAGAAACCGGGTTGTATGTTATGTCGTCAAGCGCGCAGGAACGACGTCTTGTGGGCGATTTCAGACCTAAACTTTTACATTCCCCTCGGGTTAGTTTTCGGCTCCACAGCTTCGTGCCTCCTGCACCATTCCCTCCCCGCCCCTGTCGCCCCCAACACCAGCCAGCACCAAGCAATGCAGGCCGAGGAGGACACACACAGAGCGAGGAACAGTGCAGGCCGCGGCGAGGAAGTTCACCCTGATTGGTTACTGTAGCCAAGTCATAGACACGCTATTGGATAATACACACGCCACTCGGGGTTGTATTTTGGTGAAGTCTTCAAACTTGTCATGTGGCACTTGACATGGGGCATTGCTCTGCATGGAAAGTGCATCTGTGAAAGATATCAAGAGAGACATTTACAAGTCACTGTAGGTCAGTCTAAAAGACTGAGGACACAAAGAGCTTAAGAGTATTGTGGCCGTATCATTTGTTTATAGTTTAGATGTCTTATGTCATGATTACTTATTAGACAACATCTGTTGTCTCATTTCTAGTGTTATGCTTTTATCCATGGTTGCATATTTTTGAAACTTGCATTTTTTTGTCGAGACAAAGTAATTGGACAAACCCAAAGAGAAAACTTACTGTTAAATGTAAGTGACATGGTGCAATGGTTCTTGGACAAATTAGCAAGCGGTCAGGGCAGTAATTTAGCTTTTATTGCAAAGTATTTAATTTACCCTGCATTTGATTAAAAGGTGATATCTATTGACTTCCTTAAGTTTCGTAGATTCCAACTTGCCAGAATTGTACAAATTTCCACCTAATGCCAAAGCAAGTCAAACAGCAGTCACAACAGTCACTGTGATGACATACTGTATTATATTCTTTCAATTTAAAAAAAAATAGTAAGCCAAATAAATAAGGAATGAGTTGTCTTTTTGTGCAGTTTCCGTCCATCTTGAAGTTATTTTTGTCTTTCTTCATTCTCCAAATGAGACATCTGTTTGCCTAACAATGTATTGTACTTACTCATCATGAATGATAAACTAAACCATGGAAGACTATAAGTCTTTTTGTGTTCCATGAAAGTCTTCAATGTGTGAACCATTAAGATGTTCATTTGGTCACTCAGCAGCATAACAGATGATTTCAGAATTATGAATGCTCAGAGGCCTAACATGTTCACCACTGAACCTCTCAAGCCTGGAGGCTTGGATCACGTTTTTTTCCAGAAAATGAGGTAATTGTGTTTTGGTGCGGCGCCGCTACAACATAATTCAATTTTCTCCTTTATTGCCTGGGAGAGCCTTCAAGGGCTGCAGTGTTGAATTTCTGCCGACAAAGGGGAATGAAGTGTTAATTTCTGCTTACAAGAACAAAATCTCCTACTTCTGATCTAGTTATGGTTGATTGGCTGTTGTCTGCAGACGTTCCTTAAAGGAGAACCAAGCAGACAGCACATCAGGATCATTTCTCTCCCCTGAAACTAATGCTGCTCTAATACACCAAGGGAGAGGCATGCTCGGTCTAGCAGGAAACCCTAGATCACCGTAACACCTCATTTCATTCCCTCTACCAAGAGAGTGCACAATCTATATAGGCCTTGGGAATTATTTTACACTGTCTAAGCAAAACATAGACAAAAATCTACATTATATAGACAAGATGAGAACATAATTGGCTTATGTTCTGCTGTGTTTGATTATTTTTCTACCAATTAACACCCTTCCTTCCTACGGTCCTAGTAGACAATCTCCTCTGTCTATTCCCTGGACTGCTGCTTAGGCCCACAGCATGATCTATGGCCTCTTATCTTATTAATGCATGGTAAGTGAGCCACTAGCCAATATGACATCCTCAACAACAGCACTAAGAAACCATTCTGAGTTAAGAGCTCATCTTAAAACTCTTAAGGTGGGCCCTTACTCTGAGATGAGCTGTGTCCAACCCCAAACCAGATCAGAAAGGATGCCTTGAGCTGCACTTTTAAAACATCTTTACTAAAGTGTCACATGTTCTCTAAGGGGTATTTTCATATGCAAACTTTTTGAATATATATAATTCCAAATCTATACATCTGGGAAGAGTCTGGAGATGAACATAGTGCCTGATGTATTCATTCATAAACTAGTTTAACACTACAACACAACCATACAATTCAACATGCAAGTATACAATAAATGGAACCCATGGGTTTTGATAGGCCTTATGGACTCATTAGTGATGCAGATTTGAAGTCGTTGTAGGAGCTGTTGGTAGAAAAGTGGGACACGCTGAGATTGCGAAGCTGGTTTAAATGGAACAATTGTGCCACCAAATGGACCAATGTATTATGACAAGCACTAGACGAGACTTGATTGTTATGAGTTAGAGCTGATTCGTTTTTGACTGACAGACAGATAGAGATTCACTGTATACTATTGTTTCTTAAATACATGCTGTGTCTGAGTGCCTTCTCTGCTTAATGCATTGCAATTAACACATGGGGTTAATAGGTAGGTGCAGAAAAATAGTTTGGTGGGTGGAAACACAACTTGTAAACTGAAATAGGCCATAAATACTATAAGTCAAAATTGATGGATCTGGTATAAATGATAAAGTATACACTATTAACTTGCAAATGGTCAGTAGATCAACATATCAACATGTTGGCTATACTTAACAAATATAGTACGTGCATAGGATAACAAGCCTTATTTCCATGCATATCCTCAGATCAGTTTCCCGCCCCGTAGTCAGTGGATAGCAGACTGATAGGGAAACCCGGATCTGCTTTAAACAGCCATAAGGAGGTGGGCAAAGGGGGAGGGACTGATATGGGATTGTACCTCCAACTCCAGCCATGGCTGCAGCGGTGTGGACCGACCTTGGACGGAGGGCTGTGACTGTTGTGGGGACAGTGATTAGATCCAGTTCCAGTCGCGCTGGTTTAAAATCCCAATATGACGCGCTGGTCATCGGAGGAGGTGAGACCTGCGGAGTGTTGGGGGGGAAAGTGCAGAAAACCCGGGTTATGCATCATGTGCCACGCCACATTTTTTTTGCAAAATACCGTTTCAGCTAAGTTTGCAAAAGTACTAATTCTTAAAGAGTTTCTTTGTCGTTTGTCAAAACTCCTTATTTCTTCGGATTTTTCTGTGCCTCTCATAGTGGGCTTAAGTGTTGCGCAAGTCTCAGAATCGGAGTTGAATCGTTCAACTTTGGACTCATCCAACTTGACTGAAAAAATGTTTTTCACGAGGAGGTCAACAAAGAAATAGACCTCAGAGCGGTTTCTTGCTATATGCGGACTATGATATACGACCGTTTGACATATATTTTTTATTTTATTGCAGGACACAATGGTCTGGTGGCGGTGAGTTCATGCAATTGTTAATGCATGCTGTTCAATGTTGTATGGTTCAGCAACAGAGTCGAGCATAGTGTGTGTGTGTGTGTGTGTGTGTGTGTGTGTGTGTGCGCGCGTGCGTGTGTACGTGTGTGTTTGTGTTTGTGTTTGTGTTTGTGTAGGCTGCCTATCTTCAGAAAGGAGGACTGAAGACAGCAGTGCTGGAGCGCAGACATGTGCTGGGAGGAGCTGCTGTTTCAGAGGAGATCATCCCTGGTAGGATGTTGTCTGACTTGAGAATTATCCTGCATCAACCTAGGTCATAAAGTATCAGTTCGCCCAAATATAACAATTCAAAGAACAATATGAAAACAATGAACCCCCACAGCCCTTCTTTTTCATCTCCATCCAGGTACTGTATACTGTAACTACTTTCGAACTAACAAATGGTCCACTTGAAACCTGCTGACAATGCAGGTTTCTGCAGATAATGCTGTAACTCTGTAACAGAGACACTGAAATGCACACAACCCCTCCCAAAACTATGGCTTGTAAGAGTAATAATGCTCTTGTATGCAGGTTTCCACTTCTCCAGGTGCTCCTATTTGCTTAGCTTGCTACGACCCCACATACACGCAGACCTGGAGCTCAAGGTAAGTACAGATATTTCTAGTCTGCAAAAAAGGTTTATTAATTTAGCTGATTTTAGGAAGGCTTAAAGTGACGGGCCATGTTTGCAGCTCTTCACTGTTTTCATTGTTTTTATCTTTGTGATTTTTATATTCAGAAACATGGGCTGAAAGTGTACATGAGAGATCCCCATGCTTACACTCCCATGTTGGAGGAGGGGGTGAAAGGTGCTCCACCGAGGTCTCTCACCCTGGGCTCAGATCTGGCCATGAACCAGATGGAGATCAGCAAGTTCTCGACGAAGGATGCTCAGGTGATAAAAGCATTATGATAGCTAGAGCAAATGGTTGACTGTATTGTACAGGAGTGTATATTTTTTACTTCAGTGGATATGTTCATACTCCTGTCAAGGTAGTATGAACTGAAAAAAACTTCTTTGCTATCTCTTGACCCTTAGTTCTCCACCTGTGTAAAGTTATTGTGCCATTTCTTTCAAACAATCCCCACCTCTACACTCACCCTCCTATTCACCCATCCTTTCACACGTACCCAGGCTTTTCCAGATTTTGTTGCGCACCTCGAGAAGCTAGCAGGAGCTATTCACCCACTCTTGGATGCTCCTCCTGTCGACATCCCAGGTGTCACTGCTGGATCGCTAAGGAAGAGGCTGGGTGCAGCCAAAACACTGATACCTATTGTCCAATGTGGTGTGTGGGTTTAATGAATGCTTGGGAAATAAGTGTTTATACTTCTGATGTCAGAATAACACATTGTGCATCACATAATAATACAACTGAGTGATGATGAGTTATGTTTTTGAATTTAAAGGTTTGAAACTGGGCAGAAACATTCCAGACTTTTATGAGATTGTAACTGCACCAATCATGAAGGTTTGTTAAACAGTAGCTTACACAAAGTTTGATGTTTGTTGCCATTTTTCAGTTTACTCCATCATGACAAACTCTTGTTGTGTTCCATAGATTCTCAATCGGTGGTTTGAGTCAGAGCCGCTGAGAGCAACACTGGCTACTGATGCTGTAATAGGAGCCATGACCAGCCCAAGTAATCCTGGTAGTGGGTGAGACAAATTTTAGGGTAATCTGAAGTGCACAAAAACTGTAACTACAGGTATACCTGCATCAAATTAAAAAATGACCAAAACACTGTTGTTCTGAAGGTATGTGCTCTTACACCATGTGATGGGAGAGTTGGAGAAGGAGAAAGGAGCATGGGGCTATGTAGAAGGAGGCATGGGAGGCGTGTCACAGGCTATTGCTAGCGCTGCTCGATCCTTTGGTGTCGACATTTTCACCGAGAAGGTAGTGTGGTTTGATTAATTACGTTGACTTTTTGCATTTTGTGGATTCCTAGAAATTATATCTTCAATATCTGTGTTTAAGTCTTTATGCATATACAATGTGTGACTTTGGCAGGATGTAGGACAGGTCCTGGTTGGTTCAGATGGTGCTGCAAAGGGAGTGGTGTTGAAGGACGGTTCAGAGATCTTCAGTAAAGTTGTTTTGTCAAACGCTACCCCGTACGTCACGTTCAAGAACCTCACACCACAGGTAACAGAGATATAAACTCCAATGGTAACCATGGCATCAGACAGTTTGGATTATTCTGTTTGCTGTCTTCATTGCAGACTGCCCTTTCTCCAGAGTTCATCAAAGCTGTAGACCAGATAGACTACACATCGCCTGTTACCAAGATCAACGGTAAATCTGATCTGCTTCTGTTGCACTAATAGCAAATCCTGATCTTATGCAAAAGGTTAATTAACTGGTAAGTTTTTTGACTGCTGAAAACAGGGGAAGATATATTTCATCAAATGTATCCAAAGGTGCTGACTGTCAAAATATGTTACCACCCATGTATAGCATTGCAGTTTTTGTTTGATGGGTTTGATCTAATTGTTATTCAAATATTAACATAACCTAAGTGCACACTAAGAAATTTATGTAGTGACGCATAATCTGAGATAAAACACTGATTCCAAATCTTTTGTTGTTGTTTTTGCAGTGGCAGTGGATAAGCTACCAAACTTCCTTGCATCTCCCACACCAGATGATAAACCTGGACCCCACCACCAGTGCTCCATTCATCTCAACTGTGAAAGCGTTGAGTTACTCGAGACCGCATATAAAGAGGCCATGAATGGACGTCCCTCGGTGAGGTACATGTATCTTGACACTCGCATATGAACGAGCACTTTAACACATAAAATTGGCTCTTAAACCCTCATAGACAATTCATCATCCATACATGCAAGAGATACAATGCTACAGGCAAACATGTTCTCAAAAAGTTTCAACTGACGTTGCTGCACAGGTTTTCTTCAGTCATGCATACAAAAGCTAGTTATGCAGATCTTACCACAGATAATAAAGGAGCAAGTTGGGTGAGTGCCAGGTGGTTGTTACTGTAGTTTTGAGATTAACCTTGCAGCTTCAAAAGAAGAGTAGTGCCTGTTGCAATAAGACACAACTTTGAGTGCTTAAAGTTTGCATACAGATGGCCATGTGATGCCAGATGTCACTTATATAAAAACTTGAATATTCAGCAGATTTTCAAAACTTTTTAAAAATGTTTTTAACAAAAAATGCATAGTCGTACATTCTCTTATTCCAAGATTTCCTCAACAACTCACTTGCCCTTCACTCCACCTCCATCTTGATTCGTAACGCTCTGCTTCTCTCCTGCAGACCAATGCTGGAGATGACTATCCCCTCTGTGTTGGATCCTACTCTGGCTCCCCCTGGCTGCCATGTTGTGTCATTGTTCATCCAATTCACCCCTTACTACATCGAGGGCAGGGAGTGGACTGACCAAGACCGAGAGGCTTTCGCAGACACTGGTTTGATGCATAAAATCATTCAGGACATCTTATAGCTCCAAGTGTGCTGAGTGTGTACACTGATTCTACTTTTGTTACTTCGGCACAGAAGTTGTAATATGCTGTTCTTAAAGCTGTTGGAATGGAAAATGAGAGATGAATTTGCAAATAGTAATATTTAAAGTATTTTTTCCAACACTGATAAACAGCATTTAAAGGAAGAACATGTTTTACATACATACTGATAAACCCGAGTTTGTGTCTCCTCTAGCATTTGACTGGGTGGAACAATATGCCCCTGGGTTTAAAAAGTCGGTTGTGGGAAGGGACATCCTGGCTCCGCCTGACCTGGAGAGGATCTTTGGGCTTACTGGAGGGGTACATACACTTTAATCATTGTAGAACCAGGCAGCTTTTTAAGGTTGATTCACATCTTATTTGCTTAAAAACAATCAACTGCTCACTGGATTAGGATGTAGTTTACACTCAGGCACAGAGGTGTTGTATCAGCAGTTAATGGTTACAGACGGTTTGACCACAACCCATGAGTCAGAATCAAAGTTCACATCAACTGCTTAAATGACAATAACTCACTATTTTTCTGTTCCTTTGTACGAGGTGACAGGTTCTCTTTATCATATTGAAATAACTACACCAAGAAACATAAGGAAAATTAAAAATTTCGGTCTCGTTCTTACAGAATATCTTTCATGGGTCAATGTCACTGGATCAACTCTACCTAGCGCGACCTTTGCCCTTTCTGTCAGACTACCGTTCACCGATTAAAGGGCTGTATCTGTGCGGCAGTGGCTGTCATCCAGGTTTGCTTTTAATGTTCAACCCTTAGATGACTATTGGATTGCAAATGTGGTTGTTTGTTTTGTATAGTGTAATGTAGTATAAACACAGTCATTCACGTTATGTTGTCTGATGTTAAAAGAAACTCAATGAACCTTTGACCCTTTGGATGAAATCTTATCCTCACTCCCAATGATTAAGAAGTGAAGTCACGTAGGGATGTCAGGTGGTGTGAGTAAGCAGTTTCGAATTTCCCTACATGGAAAGGATTGACTAATTTGTGTCCATTTTGCATGTTTCATGATATGTTTTGTTTTTTTTAGGTGGAGGTGTGATGGGTTCTCCCGGGTGGAACGCAGCACTTACTGTCATGGCTGACCTGAAATGTCACTGAGATATCTGACAGCATCACTGATGTTGCCAGATGTCTCAGTGTGTGTTGGACTGGTTTGAGCAAAAATTTGTACATGCATTCCAACTATCCACTACTAAGTCAGCTGTCTCCACCATGCTTTGCATCCTGTTTGTAAGTATATCTGAAAAGAAAAAAGGGGATTAATGGGTGATTTAACGATACAACTGACATGGGATGAAAGAGATGGGGAGAGGCTCAATAAAAAGGCTTTCAAGCTCTTTACATTGGATACTGGATATCACTCCAGATATAACGCATTAGTGCAATACTGCCACACAAGTCCTGGTGCGACATTACTTATGAAACCATAGAACTGAGCCAGCAAAGAGT
The DNA here is from genome assembly GCA_016785225.1 of Psettodes erumei. Taxonomy (NCBI): domain Eukaryota; kingdom Metazoa; phylum Chordata; class Actinopteri; order Pleuronectiformes; family Psettodidae; genus Psettodes; species Psettodes erumei. The sequence continues at coordinate 5,492,124 of JAFBJZ010000660.1, forward strand.
CACAGAAACAGTATCCACACAACATTAATGTTGAAGACAAATGTAGATTTAGAACAACTGACACGTGTCCTATTTAAATGAACTAAAACTGTTAGTGTAATCATGGGAATGAAAATAGAACTTTTCTATGAATAAACTCACGTGAATGCAAGCGAATGTTTTTCATTTCCTCAAAATACACACAATGATTACTGGTGTGTTTCTGATGTTGCAATCATTCCACTGGGATGGATGTGTCACATGGCATAGGATATCAGGGTAGAATTTTTTTTCCCCCCAACAGATAGTTTGACTTGACAGGGTAGGAAAACACATGCCCTAATTCATATACAAGTAATATTAGTAGAATTGTATGCTGAAATGAATCAGCCCCCCCCTTTTTTTTTACCACAGTTTACATGTCCTTTTTCTACCATGACATGTCAAAATGTAAAAACAGCTAAATACCCATAAGACACCTTTGACTATTCACTGTTTTCATATAAAAATTAAACAACAATTACTGCAAATTAATGATGAAAAATGTAAAGATAACTGCTTTATTGTATATGACCTAATGTTTGTTGTTGTAAACTTACTTCTAAGTTAAATACACCATCAGAAAAACGTTTTAATCATTTTATTTTTTCAGTAATAAATGGAAGCAACCTAGTGAGTGAACCTCGACTTTTTTTTTTTGGTCAAACCCTACAGACAAACATATGGTACCTAAAGTAATACAAAATATGAATATCCAACTCCAACAATAAATTGTTATCATGTATTATCAACAATAATAGAAATATATTAAATCTCAATTAGCGATATACACGTCATCCTCTGTTGGTACCTGATTGGCTCTTAGTCACCGCGATACGAACCGCTCGATAATCGAAAAGGGTGTCCTGTGCCTTTAAGACGCTGCCCAGGGTGGACCCGGCGTTGTGTTTGACGCTCAGGAAGTGAACTAAACCACCAAAGATTCCCGCAGATTCGTTATCGATTGTCCCGACAATAGACAACAGACGTGCCTCGAACGACCTAAACATTTGTTTAAATATTTTTTGTGGGATATTTGAGCCGATAATGCTGGATGGTCGCGCTCATGAAATTCACCAGAGACATATGCAGGCTCTTGGGACTCGGGAGCGGTAAGAAAAGTCCCACTTTTCAAAACTTTCTAAACTCGCCCTCGACTTAAATTGATCCCGTACGTGTTGATGTAACGCGCGTGGCAACGAAAGCGGTGGGTACCGTCTAACACTTGGTCCACTGAAGTAAATCTGTGACACTATCTCTTAGTTGTCTGTGTCGATGAGCTCAAACGGAGTCCTTGGTGAGACAATGAAAGTTCCTCTCTTGCCAGTTACACCCTGGCTTGCACCACTTCCAACTTTTGCGCAGTTGGTGCCATAAAGTTGCCGTAATAACGCATCTAAAAACACGCGCATTCACGAAGCGAGCAGTAACACACCTAACAAGCGTAACCATGCCTGCTGTGACTGGAGATGTTTGTCCAAGGCCAAAACTAATGGAGATTACAAAGTGCTATCTCTCGTACATGTTGGAATGATAACAGCGCTTCAAAATAGGAGGAGGAAAAATCCTACCGGCCGGACCGTGCTACGTGGTACGCGAGCATCGGGGTTTGTGTCTTGAATGCCCAGCGTCATGTGCGCTTCCCACACTTCGTTCCTCTCCTTGGTTCTCCATGTGCGTTTTAGGTTCCTGGTACCACGGGCTGTTGAGCGGGCCTGTTCCTAAAGCACACCGGGGGCAGCTGAGCACCCGAGAAACCTCTTACCACACGCCTCTCTGGGAACCGATGATAAAGACCTTATGAAATCTGACGTGTGTTTCTGAAACTGCTTTTTCCATAATCTTATGATTCGTCGCACATTATTGCACCATGATAGAGTAATACTATTTTGCATCACAAATTAGACTGTATGCCCCCCCACCGTTTTGTGGTTGGCTGTAAAACGAAGCTGTCATTTCACAGCATGTCCATGCCATGTTAAAGGATTATTATGTTATTTTTGTCAACTTGGGCTCTGGTTTCCCATCTCCCTTGGTCTGAATGGTTAACAGGGACAAGTGGTCCGCTACGAGGCAAGAACACTGACAACTGTGAAGATGGTTACAGTGTTATGCCGCAGGGCATTTGTCTGCGTAAAAGTATTGATGCGTAACTCTCTTGCAACATTGCTTTAGGTCTTCTGCGGCAGGTCTCTTCCAACAGGATTTTTCTCGAGGAAAACGTGCTTTGGTGTAGAAATTCCTCTCTTAGACTGGCAGCATGGTCCAAGTGGTCATGATCTGCCGCAAGGTAGGTCGTCTGTGAAAGTTTGACAGAGGATGTCATTTAGCTGTCACGATTTGGAAAAGGCACACACACAAACCACTGTTGTTGTTGTTGTTTTTTAAATCTTTCAGATAACAGTAAGCCTGAACCCGCTGAACCCCATCTCCATCTCCGTTACTTCTCAAACGTACCTTGATGTGGAAAAATGCTCTGTGGGATTACAGGGCAGCTGTTTCGCAGTTGCCCGTTATAGCATTCTCGCTCAATATTGGACCAATTCCAAACATTTTTGTCCCCGTCCATCATAAGCGGAATTGTCCTTTTTAACTTTCTCGACTCAACAGTGGTGCCCTGCAGCCATGCCCTTTGTTGTACAGGGGCTGGTGATTTACCAAGCGTGCTATTGTTTTCAATCTATGTCAACACTTGTGTCTTTAGTCAGTTTTTTAAAAACCACTGGCATATGAGGTAGTAGTGACCGCTTTAATGATAAGGTTATGTTTTCTCTCCCTCTTGGTACCTCTGAGCTGGTGAGCTAAAAAAAGAGCTGTGAAGCTGATTTCCTGGTTAAAGCTCCAGTCCACGATGATACACTGTTATTTTACATTCCTGTGGAAAGAGCTCACCTTTCAACTCGACACTAATTCAGCCAAACTCCTCGACGGGGAGAGACAGAGACTCTTTTGTTGCTTTTGCCCACGGATCTTGGGTCATTTATTTGTAAGGAGGACGTTGCATTATGGTAAAGATCTTGACAAAAGGCCCGGTTCGGCTGATGGGATGGCGCTGCTGTTTAGCAGTGGTAGCGAGCCAGACACAGAGGACTGAAATTCCTTTCACTTTCTACATATGATGGAAGACACTAACTCCTTTCGTGGCAGAGTGGCAGACTGTCTCTTTACCGAAGCCAGAGAGACATGGTTTGATACATGAGAAAAATGTAAGAAGTTTATTGGGCAGCAAAGTTAGATAGTGGCTTTGGTTGCTTTCTCGATGTCATCAAAATGTTGACACGGCCCCAGCACCTGGGACAATATATGTATGGAGAGATAATGAGGAAGTCCTGTGGCTGCGTGTCTTTTTTTTTTTTCCTGTACAGAGCTTACGCTGCCAGAGCAAAACCGCATTGAGCAGTAAGAGTCGCAATCATTCCCATTATTGCCTCACGCGCCACAACGTGAGTCACACACTAAGTTGAAATATGTCATTCGACTCACTATTCTGGAAATCTTCGCTGAACAAATGGAAATCTGACACCACTTAGATTCCCGCGTGGTCCAGCGATGTGTTTCCTTCTTGTCCTGCCATTTCTCTGCTGCCGCTCGGCCTAAATCACTTGCAGGGTTTTGGATGGGCCGATCTGTGAACCTCCAACACAAACGCACGCACACGCTCTCACATCCAGAGCAGGGGTTGTTCTGTTTTCTATGTCGTTTTACAGCCGAGCTTCTAAGAAAAGACATGGCGTTCTCATACGGCGGTACCCGAGGCAGTTGTGTGTCGCTGCAGTGGAAAAGTTAGAGTAAACATCTTTTCTCTCTCTCTAGACCAAACAGAAACAACTTGATTTTTCTGTTCTGTGTGCATATTTGTCCTCCACTTTTTTTTTCGTACAAGAAAGCATTACATCACTTTTCCTTCTCCACCAAATTCCACTTCCATCTCAGCTTTTCTTTATCAAAGGTGGTGGTGGTTTGATGTGAATCAGGAACATGTTTATTTGCCATCCACACAGCCGCCATTGTTTAGTTTTCAGCGGTTAGGTTAGGACACTGCACATGCTTGTAGGCGTGCGGGTGTTTAAATATGGAGTCATTTGCAGGGCAACGTCACAGCAAAGCGTCATTGTTCGATGATGTTGTTATTTAGTCAAATTATGATATTAACTCTTGTTCCTTTTTCTTTATAAGGGATATTGTCTGTTATATTTAGTCCGTGTATCTGATGGCAGATTAAAGATTTGCATTGGATGGAGATGCGGGGCGAGTTGCGTCATCAGATCAAATGATAACGCTGGCCATCTCATCTCACATGTCACAGGCATCAAGCTTGATGCACTTTCACCGTGTCGGAAAGTTATCCCCCTTTAAAGGGGCAGAGTAAAGAAATCCAATAGGACGCGTGGAGATTGCAGAGCTGGAGAAATGATGCACAGACTGTACAGAAAACATTGACAGTAAATAAAGGCAGTGTAGTCAGGTTCTAAGGAGCTGATGTGCTGTTTGTTTCCCAACAGCCCCCCCTGTCCAGCAGCAGGAGGAGCAGATGGACTGCGGTGCCGCGACCCCTGACTCAAACGATGCCGCCACTTTAGCACAGGTAAACAAAAAGTGCCAGTCTGACAAGACAATGTCGGGACTGAAAGGCTGAAAGGTACAATGTGCACCAATGAATTCTGCGTGTGTGTCTAGAATGCATTAAATGGGGAGGAGGATTTGAGTGAGGAAGAGAAAGTCAGGCGGAAGGCAGAGCGACGCAAAGCCAAACGGAAGGTGAGCACCCAGATCCTTACACCCCTATAAACATCCCCACTTGTCGCACTCTTTAAATGAGTCAAGTCCGTTAAAGTCACATGATGGGTGATGTCTGAAGTACCGCATCTGTTTCAGCGGCGCCGAAAACGCAAGAAGCAGGAGCAGGTGAAGCAAAATGAGAACGCTGAGCAGGTAACGGGTGACGCTGCTTCTCCGGGGAATGCTCTCTCTTCCCCTTCGCTATGGATAGCTCAATATCTGCATGTTCTGACACGTCAGGATGATGAAGAGGAGGAGGAGGATGGAGGCGCAGAGTCTGAACTGGATGAAAGCGAATCGGAAGCAGAAGCAGGTGCCGAAGAGGAGAAGCAAAGAGCGCAGAAAGAGGAGAAGAAGGAGGCGAAATCTTTTGCCTCAAGCAAAAGTGCTGCTGCTCCGGCCGTGGCCCCTTCAGAAGTCAAAGGACATCAGAAGTGCCAAGCCAGATCCACAGAGGAGGTAGGAGCACCATACTGGAGCATTGTCTAACTTCTCTGTTGCTGTCATTTGTAGTCATTAACCTCAAAGGGTATGCAGGTTTTAACTCCAGGCAAACACTGCAGTAGAAAATCACCTCCGGTATCCCCTGTCGGGTTTAAGCTGGTGAGGCACTTGCTTGAAATGAAACCCTGGACGGCAGATGGCTGAGCACCAACGTCGGACTTTCTGTGTCCCACAGGAGCCCGAGTGGGATGTGAGCAGTGCCTTCTTTGCTAATGCTGCTAGCCATATCAAACCCAAAGGATCAAGTCGCAAGTCCAAAGAAAACAAGGAGAATGAGGCCAGGAGAGAGGTGAATGAATGCTTAATGGGTAGCGTAAGATGAATACGGTGGAGTGAGATCTCCTTTTTTTTTTTCATTGTGGCAGCAGTGCGTTCCTCTGGCAGCTCAAGGTGGACTTTTGGCCATGAAAGCCTTTTAAAATAGAGTCAGTCAGTCTCTCTCTTTCTTTGTGCGTGTGTGTGTTCGTGCATTGACACACTATATCTCAGCTGTGTGATTAAAAAATTACGCCTTGGTCATTGGTGTCTTGAACGAGGATAATGCGCCGCTTTTGGTTTTAAAACACATGACGTGTGTAAGATTACTGTATATTGGCATATATATATATATATACAGGGAATGTACAATGCATTCTTTCATCAGCAGTAAATGTATTTGTCCTCAGTATATGCATCCAGTTTGCAAAGTCAAACCAAAACATAGCATTTTCCATTGAGAACTTAAGTACGTTTTCACAGCTGACAGCAAAGTGACGAAAATAATATTTTTCTTCCAGACAAACGGGGCCGACACCGTAACCAAGAAAAGCGCATCACTGACAGGTAGAGAATGATTACCGAGCAGCAGCGGAGATAACCGGCCTCTTTAGGCATTTAAGTCTGAGGAAATTATTGATCGCACGTTCTTGTGCAGAGGCATGTCCACGTGCGGCGCTGCATTCGGTTGAGCCCTCAGGCTGCCGGCTCACCGGGGAATTATTTACAAGCCTTTTTTTTTTTTCTTTCTTTCTTGCAGAAAAAGGGATAAAGCTGGTGCAAGAAGGGCAGTACGCACAAGCAGTCATTATGTTTACAGAAGCTATCAAATGTGATTCAAATGATAACAGGTACGTCGTCTGTGTTCACGTGTGCTTTACTACTAAGGAAGTATTTTACACGCATGCAAATAATCCTTGATCATTTTTTTTTTAAATTATGTCCTTCAGGTTCTTCGGGAATCGTTCCTATTGCTATTACTGTTTGGAGAAGTACCCTCAGGCGCTTGGAGATGCCGAGCGCTCCATTCAGCTGGCCCCGGACTGGCCCAAAGGTCACTTCCGCAAGGGCAGTGCTCTAATGGGCATGAAGGTGGGTACAGCCTACTGTGGTCATGGGTTGTAGCATTTAATCAAAGGAAAGTCTGCTCAACAGCTTCCTGTCAACTATAAGTCTGTGTGGTAAGATTAGCCTGCGTTAAGTCCTTATGTGCGTTGCAGCGGTACAGTGAGGCAGAGAAGGCTATGGAGCAGGTGCTGAAACTGGACAAGGACTGTGAGGAGGCCGTCACTGAGCTCTTTAACTGCAAAGTGCTGCAGTTAATGGTAAATACACCCACAGACAAAAGGTGTTTCCTGTACAATTAGTGCTGATGCCTGGTTATCCATCTTCCTCTGGTCTTTCCCCAGGAGCTTGGTTTTGACGAAATGCAAAGTGTCCAGCTGCTGGAGAAGTTTTTAACCGTGCAGGCAGTTCAAGCAGCTTGCTCTGATGCTGCCAGGGGTGAGATCACATGTGCTTCTTTATCACAAAGGCCTGCCTTTTCTCTTTGTGACACCGCAGAGCGGTAATGGGTAGAAAAGGCTCGATGCTCAAATTATACAATAGTTTTTTCAGTATATTCAACTGATCAAACCTTTTCTTTGTTGCTCTCCAGCTGGGAGCCAAGATCCCTCAGTTGTGCAACCTGGGTAGGTCACCCATATGTTTGTCCGGTCAAAGCGAGGGGGTCAGACGGGTTTCTCGCCTCTCGAGGCTAAATTGGAGTTTGTTTACACGTCTTTTATAGGTTGTCGCGCCTGAAGTGTTCTTTTGAGACGCATCAACAGTTTATGTATCTGGACTGTTTTCTTGTTGCTTTCAGTCACACTCTTTTTCTCTTTCCTTCAGAAGCCCTTGCCCATCTCTCTGGGTAGGAAATGTGACGACTGAGCTGACTGAGAAACACCTATGGGACCTTTTTAAAATGTATGGACCGACTCCAGCCAAACACCTGCTTCTGACGAGCTGGATTCAGATCAGCTACTCAGTGATTTGACAGACATTTCAGCAAACACTGGTGTTTTTAGCTCTCTGAGCAGAAATGCGGAACTCTAATAATTAACCGCGGGTCAGTATCGACTTGTCCGTTAAGTTGTTTGCTTTGCATTGTAGGTATGGGGAGATAGAGAGCATCCGCGTGCTGCACAAGAAATTCTGTGCCTTTGTCAACTTCAAGAACGCAAACATGGCAGCTCGTGCCATGGAGAAACTGAATGTGAGTTGTTTTTTTGTTTTTTTTGGTTCGCCTCTATCAATCCTGTGCCTGTTTTAAAAACAAAAACAAAACAACCACCACCAAAACCCCCACAGTAATAGACATTCAGTCATTATTTGCTTCCTCTTACAGGGTCATTGTATTGAGACCACACGTTTAGTGGTGCGCTATCCCGACCGTCGCACTCAGAGGGTCCTTCCCATTCCACTGAAGACCTGTCTCTCTGTCGCACAGCAGGCGGGGGCAGCTGCTGGGTGAGAAGCACTTTCACCTCACTGTAGAAAGTAGAAAGACTTTCGGCGCTAGCCTTAGACAGCAAGGCCGAAGTTGCAATTTGGTTTTTACTTAGAGTGCTTTCTCTGCATCTTCCTCTGTGCCCAGACCTCGACGACGGGGCCCAGTGAACGGAGACGAGTGTTACTTCTGGAGAACCACCGGCTGCCATTTCGGGGAAAAATGTCGCTACAAACACATTCCTGATCAGAAAGGCAAGGACAGGAAGCCCTGGCAGCCTTGAACTCTGTTTACTCGCTGCCTCAGTAGTATGCCGGAAACTGGGATACACAGACTGAGCCAATGGAGCCGGTACTTACTGGACCAGGGTCTCTGGGCTAAAAATATCAAATGGTGGCAGAATGGGCCAGAATAGTCGAAGGATCAGAGCCGGCACTCGGGCTCTGAGGCTGGGACAGTCAAACACGTGCCACAAAGGACTGGAACTATGAAGGTTTCTGTTTTAGCTAAACACTATACAGGATGATAACTATCAATAATACAACATTAACCAGAAGGGAACAATACATCCCCAGATTGTTTCGATTTAGAACCTCCACATTTATAGTGCTTCTTGGTACACTTCTCTGTGACCTATTCCCGTTTTAAGGGACACAACCTAGCATCACAGGCCTACAGCAGAAGGAGGAAGTGAAACTCCCAGGGTTCACTATTGGGGAAAAGAGAGCAGTGGCTTCATCATGTGAAGAGCTAATGAAAGGACACAGACCAAAGTTCTTCAGTGATGAACCCGGGGACCTTCTTTTTTTAATTTTTAATTTTTTAAATTATACCACAGAGCAGCGTTCCTCCTTACATTTGAAGTACAGTAACTTGATCATTACATTTCATTTGCAGTTTGTGAACCCTCCTTTTTTTTTATAGTAGTTTAGGTTTATCCTCGGTTCGCTGCTCACGTCGGTCTGCATTTCATACTGTGGCTTCACTTCCTACTTATTGTTTCTATGCCAACATCAGCATACAGTCCACCAGACCAAAGACTTACTGGCTGATGTTCTTACCATTTCATTACCTCCTCTAAGCAAATGAGGTTTTTGTATTTAGCCATGTATACATGGAATGTAGCCCTAGTTAAAATGATCATACATTGGGGAATTGGACATGACACCCACAATCATCCAATCCAGATGAAAAAATACGACCTTTTATGAAGGTTTGGTGAGAGGTGTTGTGTTAATTCTGTAAGGCCACAGATATCTGTTATTTTATAGTGGGACGCGTGAAATGTTAAGTGTGATTTTCTCGACTTCTCCCTGTTTTGTTGACTAAGAGAAAGCTAGCTGAGGCACTGATCTGTGCACCCAATGCCAAAAACTCCCCCCAAACCCCCATCCTTCAATCATTCATTTATCTCAGCATTAGAGGAGGCAATGTGCTTTCTTGGACACCACAGTGCTTTTTGTCTATGCAAAAGTGTCAGCTCGGCATCAAACGCACACAGTCGCAAACTACCTGCGCGTGCCTGCGACGGACGTGGCCAGTTCATCGATGAAGTAGCATACCGTAGGACAGTGCCTTTCTAAAAATTCATGCTCAGTCACGTATGCGCAGACACTGGTGACCGCTGACAGAACTTTGGAACCTTGAAAAGCAGTGTTTCTCCATTGCAGTATTTCAGTGAACCAAAGAACACCTCATCTCCAACACTAGACAGTGCATTCAAAGTTATTGGCATCGTCCACTAGACAACAAATACTCCACTGCAGCACCTGGTTAATGTCCACACTACATCCACATATAAACTATGCACAGCATAGTGAGAGTATTTATTATCTTATTTATACTGAAGTGTTTTCTTTCCTTTTTTTTGCAACATTTTTGTCTTTTTATTTCATGGTAGGTGAAAGAAAAGGCCACTCTACTGCTTATTTCTGCCTTTAAATGCAAGCATTAAAAACCATTTGGTGCGATTACTGTCACATGCTGCACTTCTGCTTTTCTCATATTACTTCGTCTCAAGGCTAAAACTTGTGAAAAAAAATTTTGGACACCAAACCTTAAGACTGCACTCGTGGATTTAACTCGTTTTGTTTTTTGTTTTTTTTGCTACTGGTGCTGTTAACTATGGTTGCACAGTGTATTTAATTTTGCAGATTTGAAATGCTTCAGATATTACCATGGGATATTTTCATTTGACCTTATTACTATTGAAAATTGGACAAAGGATTTCCCTGGGTTTGATGTCAGCTCTTTGGTGTATTTTTAGCCCTTTTTTTTTTTACCCATCTTCAAACTATTTCAAGAAATGCATTTTTAATGATGATGTACACACTGATAACCAGAGCACTGCAATCCTTCTTATCCCCACAAATATTTTGTATTGTCGCAATGCTAAAAAAAAAAAAAAAGAGTATTTTATATTTAATAAATGAACCATCTATACCAACTATTTTTGAGTCTGTGTGTGTGTAATGGCACAAAAATGCTCATGTTTGCTGTTATTCTGCTCATGTGTGACCATGAAGTTTCTTAAAGCGATGTGTGGTTTTAGCGACGTCCACAAGGTGGCAGCATTGCACTTAAAAGGGTTTCACTGCAATGTGTCACCAGCTTAACCAGCTTATGCAACGCATGTACATTCATCTTTTTTTTGTTCTTCAGGAGCCAAGATGTTGCTCTAAATGACCCCTCATGCTCAGAACCCTGAGAAAATAAATCAAAGCAGACCAACCTGGTGTTGGGGGGGTATCCTAACCCTGTCATCACTAGAAGGAGACACTTGTGTGGCCAGCTTGAAAGCTGCATTAGAGAATCTTCAACCACCCAGACCAGCGCGGAGACATGACTAACATGACTGAGGATGTGTGAGAAAAGCAACCATTATGCCACAGAGGACATTTGCAAGAGAGGGACTGAGGCCTGACGCCACCTGCGGATGCATGTGTCGTCCGTGCGAGAGGCTTCAAAATTAAAGATACACTGCTCGGAATTTTACAGATGAAGTTAATTAGCACACTCTTCAAATGTGAGCACTACTCAGCTTGTGAAGATAACTGAATAAAGTTTAAACAAACAACCTTGATAATGTTGGCAGGGTTATCACAGCTTTGGCTGAAGACTGAAAACATTTCAATAGAAGGTTACAAAGCTGGAGGTGTGGCGTTTGAAATAATTGGCTGATTGAAAGATGGTTTTAAAATGCGTTATGTGAAAATCCAGGATCCAGTCTCAAAGATGGCCATTGACACTCAACCTAATGAGGTCAGCAGTTCTCTGCACCTTCAGCCCCACAGCCTCTACAGCGTGTGCCTACATGCTCCAACGGTCGGTATGAAAGTAAAAGCACTATAAAAGCCTGGAGACGGCGGCGGGGGTGAGCTTGAGGAGGTGCTGTCGTTTGAAAAGGCACTTGTTTATTGTTGGAGAGCGTGTATTTATTTCATGCCTCCACAGATTGTGGGTAAGGGCAGAGCCGGCTCGGTCGGCGTAATTAGAGAGGCGGAGGGAGAGAGAGAGCGCTCTGCCACAGAGAGCTACTTCGCTCAGATACACTTAGCCCTGTGAGCCCTGAAACGCTCTCTCTGTAGCGCACACACCCACTGAGCTGTTAAGTGTTGGCACACAGACAGGGACACCTGTCTAGTCTAGTTTAATTAGTCTGATATGCGACACTGCATCACCAGTTATAATGGAAGGATGTCACACACACACACACACACACACACACACACACACACACAGCAATAGTGATATTTATATTCTTAACCTTAGTGCCCCCCCTCCTTTCGCTTTCACTTTTTTTTCTCTTACCTCTCTCTTTCCTCTCCCTGTCGGCCTTGGAGATCCCTCTGATTTGGCCCCCGCTAATAGGGGGTCTGCTCTTCCTGTTCGGGTTTACCAGTCAGGGAGGGACCACCATCCTGCCACCCAGTCGCACCATCACTGGCACACACAAACATCTCAATTACGGCTTCAAAGTTTACATGTGTGCACACAAATACACACATATGTAACATATGATTTAATTTTTTTTCACCCTTCAGGAAATCTGCATACGAAGTGTTTTTCATTTGTTTTTACTTCAGTTCCTACCTCCCCTGTCTTGATTGTAATTTTTCACATCTATGAATAAACCTTGCTGCCTTAAAAAAGGTGCCCACTGAGGTTTCCTTGAAAAAACTGAAATACAGTTTATCAACACAACACCCCGAGGCCAAACATTTCCATGTCGCTAAATTTGTCCCAAATCCTCCTGAAATGACTCAAAAAATAAATAAACAAGTTTCAAATGTGGAGAAAGGCCGGAGCAGACAGCTGCAGGGAACCTGACCTGGATCAGGACCGAGCACCAAAGAGAGCCCTGCTTGAACACCGTACACAAGACTTTTTCCTGTTTTAGCTTTTTTTAATCGCAATCTACACCGATAAGTTAACTCTTTGTTTTCTATAGCATGATGATAGGTTGGACTGCAGTAACACACTCCTGGGCAGCGGTGGTATGGCACATTCCCATCAGTCACGTTCACCATGGCTACGGTGAGGCTGGGCCTATTTTAGAGTTGGTGGTTTGCGGCCATCTCAACAAGGAAATATCTACCCTGTGGTATAGGGAGCTTCTTTAAGACACTTGGAACTTTAGACTATTCTGGACCCAGAGTCCTTCCTGTGGGTTACATTTACACACATTTACCCTATGGTTGTGCAACACTCAAGAAAGGTGCAGAGTGACCCAATCAGAGTAAAGCACGTGATTCAATAGTGAAAATGGGCTCCATTCGATATGAAGTCCATTTCTGCTCAAGTTACTAAACATCCCATCCTGAAACTGATGAGTCTTGTGGATGCCAGGGACTAATTTATGGAACATTCACTTCATTTGTCTGTGAGGAACTATCCCCTGACTGTCCCATTTGTCGTCTCAGCGCTCATTCAGTAGTGCTTTAAAGTATTTGTCCTCAATTATACAAATGTCAGCGAAGAAAGAAACAGAATAAGTTAAAATGACAAATCTCCCATCGGTGGAGGGAACCTACCACTGTGTACTTTTAGATTTCATAGGGACATTGTTGGAGCTTTGTCGATTAAACCAGTAAAAGCTGGCACGTGAATTAAGTCAATGCTTCTGTATGAACCGAAGACCTCGAGGGAAAGAGAGCACAGGGGGAGGGAGGGAGGGAGGGAGGAGGGATATAGGAAGAAGGAGGGAATAGGGAGGTTGACTAAGGAGAGCATTTAGTAGACACACTCCTTCACTCAGTCACTCTCCCCTAGGCAGTGACGTCCACCACTGCACACATTTGCTGCCTGCCAGGTGAGTGAACTTTCACCTTACCTTCTGCTTTTACATTTTGTCTTGGTTAACTACATTTTGATTTTTATTTTCAAATTGATGACTCTGTTATCTTTACTGATTTATATATGCATCGGTGTGAAAGTGTAACAGGTGTTTTAAGGGGCTCAGACACAGGTGTGGTTTTTGCTTTTCTCCTCTCTTGCTGCTTTACTTTAATTGAATTTAAAAGTGAGTTAGCTCTAACACTACCAAAGTTCAAACATTTAGAGGATATATATATTTGCTGCAGATATAAAATAATAGGGCTCTATTCAACAGAAGCTACATTTTTCTCAGTATGATTTACTGAGGTTTACTCTGCAAAGAGTATTTGCTTGTTGGCCGTTTGTTCCTTTATGATTTCATCATCACATTGGAAAAACAGATTTTGTTGCCCTGTGGCCTGCAGTGATATAGTGTATCAGTGTCTCATCTCCAACCGCTGCCTTTGCGTTTGGTTATGACACTTGTTAACCTCCGGCGAAAAACCTGCCACATGTTCCTGTCTGGTTAAGCTGGCCTCGGGGTATGCTTATTCATGTGAATTGCAATAAAAAAATGTGTGCCTATAATTATATGCCTTATGTTTGAGATAAATGTGTTCATTTTATGCCCCTTGGCTTCCAACTGCATCACTGCGAGATTTATGTTGCTGCAGCAGCGACGTAAAAATCAAATGTGGGACTACAACTACAAGCCAAGCATCTTTCTTACTGTCTACAGCCTCAGCTTCCACTGAAATGGTGACTGTGTCAGCACACCACTTGTTTCTTTATAACAGTAGAGAGCAAGACGGTGGATGTAGAGTCCCTGAAATTATTTTTGTCCAGAGGATGTCACCGTTGGTCCGTTTAATAACCAGGCCTCTCACGCTGCCTCTGGCTGTCTGTCTGACTGATGGTGAATCCATGGTAGCTGTCATCTCAGGGTGTTTCTGAAATTGATGATAGACGAGGTTTTTTATTACATGGAAATTAGCCTGTAGCTTTAAACGAACTGCTTTATTGACAAACAGCTAAATGACTCTTCTGCTCAATTTAACATAAATTGCAATCTTGTAAGTGAAACAAAAAGAAGAAGGAAAAAGTAGAACAAACTGAATCGCTGTTGCAACCTTTACCTGCAGGCCCCCTCCTCTCATCCACGATGACCCGCGCCCTCTTCAGCTTCCCCCTCTTCCTGCTCGTGCTGTCCCTCTGCTGCCCGGCTGGCGCCGAACCCCGGCGGACCACGTCCTCACAGCGCCGGACGACTCGCGCGCCCGCCGCCAAGGTGCGCTTGGCGGGTAACTTTGCGCGAGAGCCGCACGAGGGGCGCGTGGAGGTGCTGCACAACAACACCTGGGGGACGGTGTGCGACGACGAAGTGAACATCAAGCTGGCCAACGTGGTGTGCCGCGAGCTGGGTTTCCAGGGCGGCATAACGTGGGCGCACAGCGCGAAGTATGGAGAAGGAGAGGGTGAGAGCACTTGACGGACCAAATCGCATTTAATTCAAATCAGAAATGTTTTTGAAGAAGGGTCAGCTTCTTTTAGAACCGATCTAATTTCATGTGCCTTGACATTTTCACGTCAAAGCAGAAAACCTACGGGTTTAAGTAATGATGTAATTAAGGGCTGCAGCAGTTCCAGTGCCATGCTAATGTGCACCATAGCTGAGTTAAATGGAACAAAGCCATCTTAATAGTATCAATTATACCTGTGCTTTCCCTGTTATGAGCAGTAAAAAGGTAATAATATAGTCCAACCATTGGCTGGAGCCAATCCCAACCTGCATTGGTCAATGACGGTGTACAACCATCACCAGTCTGTCACACCTGGGGACAAAAAAACACGTGCTGCCCATTAACATAGTCATTTGATAAATTTAAAATGTCAATGGCAGGCATCCATATTGGACCACTGCATACCTACCTATCTATAAAATTTTCATGCACATACAGTGTGCTTGTCCTACAGCTCATTTAGTGCATAGCATCACCAAAAGACCACCAATTAAGACATCCAAAATAGATGACATCATAAAGTGACAAAAATAACTTGTCGTGGGATTGGAGCATACATCTTGTTAAGGTTGCCTGGCAGGATGGCAGAGCAAATATATGGCCCGAAAAAGGGCATTTGTTTTAGAATAATGACAGCATTCACTCTTGCCAGAGTTGTGCAACACTTGCTGTGGTTTATGGACATTCTTTACTGCTGCTTTTAAATCCAAATTAAAGAGAAGGTTGAACGGATTCAAGGAGCAGGATCTACAGCACCCTACCTTGTAAAATACTGTGTATCTACCGCTAAACACGCCGCTAAGGTGCAACCCTAAATCAGTGCGCTAGTAAAAGTCAAATGTTAGGTGTTTAGCAACTGATTCGAGCCCTTGTGCAGATGCATTGCCCTGTCTGTTGAACAATCAATGAAAATTACAATGAATGAAATAATAAATTGTTTATCCTTTCACAAGGCCCCATATGGATGGATAATGTACACTGTGATGGCACAGAGAAGTCCCTGAAGGACTGCAAACACAATGGCTGGGGCGTGAATGACTGTAAACACTCTGAGGACTTGGGGGTGGTTTGCAGCACCCAGCGCAGGCTGGATCAGACAGAGAGCAGAGGGCACACCACTGTCGCCAGGCCGAATGGCAGCCCAGCACCCCAGTGGCAGGGTCTTGTGGGCACCCAGAGGCATCCGGGATATGGCCAATATGGAAATGGACATCCATATGAGATCCCCAGGCTGCAGAGACCCTACCACTACCAGGTAGAGTGGTTTACCTCTGACACGCTCACTCTTATGTTATTCTTAGAAAGACATGTAACAGTAGATCATGTGTTGCATATCTGCCCCAAGGGTAACAGCAAGGTCAGAATCGAGGAGGTCCGTCTCCGTCCCATCCTCATGGCTACCAAGAAGAGGAACCTGGTTACAGAGGGTGCCGTGGAAGTGAAGCATGCTGGGAGATGGAGGCAGGTTTGTGACCTGGGCTGGAGTCTCAACAGCAGCCGGGTTGTGTGCGGGATGCTCGGCTTTCCAGAGGCTACTCAGCACAATGTTAAAACATACAAGTGAGTATGAATCTCTGCAGCTGCTCTCTTCTCTACTAGGAACAACACAATTTACCTTTATGAACCAACGTTATTAAATTTCAGAACATTTGGCTGTTGACTATGGTTCACAGTGGCAACATGCTATGCCATTTCTGCCATTGTTAAATGAATAAAAACACATCCTGAGGGGAAAAAATGGCATCCCGTTTAGAGCCACATTGAAAAAAGGCCTTTCGTTGGCCTTATCTTCCTCCCCCAGGTACCTCTCCGCCGTGTCTCTCTTTACTCCCCCTCCCTTCCTCAGCCTCAGGGTGATGATAAAGGGATCCCCGTCCCCTCTCTACTGCCCTTTCTCTGCACCTCTCTCTAGGCAAATCACCTCTCCTCACCTCGTTGCCTCTTTCTCACTCATGCTCCCGGTGTCTCCCTGATCCTATCTCCAACTCGCAAGCCTCAGACAAACAGTCCCACTTTAACTTTTACATCCTGATGTCGAGGTGTAATATCACTGCTGATTGTACTTTAACTGTCCCATCAATACCATGTGCTTGACAGTCAGCTGCTGGAGGGTGGGATGAGGATCTTTGTGAAGAGACTGGTCTTAGTAGCAGGGTAAACTCTGGAGGCTTGAGATAGCCATGCATCTCCTCTGTTACCAAAACTCAAGTACTTTATCGGCAACACACAAATTCATTAGAGTATAATTTTGTGTTCTTTAAATCGCTACTTTTGCTATTTAATGTTTTGACAGTTTGGGAAATACATTTGCTTCCTTGACAAGAGTACAATGATGGATACTACTCTGATGTCTGTATGGTAAATGTGTAGCTGAAGTCAGCAGTTGTTAGCTTATCTTAGCATAAAGACTCAAAATAGGCTCAAAGGAGTAGTCTGGATATTTCCAATGGTAAAAAAATCTGCCTACCGGTTAAAAACAAAAGTATGAGTTATATTTTGTTTGTTTAATCTATATGAAAAAAAATCCAAGGAAATATGTAAAGTCAATGATCACGATTTCCCTCAGTTTGCGGTCTTCATGCTAAGTTAAGATAATTGGCTCCTACTTCCAGCTACACATTCAACAGAGATGTGGTGTCAATTCGCTGTTGTTTTCATCTCAATCTTGACAAGGAAGCAAGTAAACACATTTGCTGTCATGCACACACTGAATCACACATGCTTAAGGGCATTTCATTTAGGTGTTTCCCTTTGCCCCTTTGACACAGATCTACATTTCTTCTCCTGCTGAAAAGAAAAAAAAAACATTGACAGTGTTTTTTTTGGGAAGGTTCTGCTCTTGAACCACAGAAGGACCACACATTAGCAGAGGATTGCGCCATTAATATTATAAGAAGGAATAGTGACCATCTGCTGTCCCTAATGGAAGGGGGACCCAGTTGGATCTTGCTCCTGGAGAGCTGCCGCCTCTAGGTGATTCACAGTTTAGCTATTCCTTTGCTTGCTTGGCCGGGGTTATTCTGACTCAACCGGCAGCAGACCGCAACATCTGCTCTGTACTCTAGGTGCTAGATTCCTCGTGCTACTGAAAGGCTGTAACCATTGAGAGGGGAACTTATTTGTTTTATAGACTTTTCTTACTTTTTATTGACTTTACAAACTACCCCTATTGGAGCACACTCACTCTGGAAGCATTTCTGCATTGCCCTTGAATTAAGCTATCTCCGTTGAACTCTGTGTTATTGGGAACACGGTGAAGCTATAACTGGATTCTATTGTTGGAGGAAGGCATCATATCTTCAGTAATAAAAGGCCCTCAGAGCCAGCTGTCGTTGAGCAGCCTGGCCTGACTCTGTACACAGTCTGTACAGGATCATTTATTAGAGCGAGGCTTCTCCCGCATTGCAGGTGTGATGCTTTTCATGCCTCGCTCTTTGATTTCCCATTGCAGTACATATTCAACATTAAATGCAAAGATCAGGAGACAAGAAGTACAAGTGAGGAATTACATAGGTAGATTTAAATGGCTGCAACATAAGAGATTTGGCTGCTCACTTACAGGAGTGATGTAACAGAGGACGGGGCTGCTGTAGCTTGAAGGGCTTGGCGTGAAGCCTGCAGGGAAGCTGCTCACTGGCTGTTTCAGGATGTTGTTTTAAAAATCTCCCTCTAAGGTCGAGGGAAAGAAACTTAAACAGTAGCACTCCCCCTGCTCTTTGAGCCCTAAGCCCTGGCAATGTGGATAAGACTGTTTATTCAACATATCTACTTCTAAATGTACAATGAAAAGTTTTGGCCAGCCGTATGCTATTGTGTTGTTTTTTTTAAAACTTTTGTTCTGTGTGTAAATTATAAGGCTCTGGCACGGAAGCGGTTGTGACTCGATATGTCTTGGTTTGCCTGTCCCGTGTGTGACCTGGTGTTTTGCTGTAGTTTCGGGCGCCACACTGGTCTGAACCACGACGACGTGTTGTTACAAAATCTGTACCTGTTTTCTATCTCCACAGATGCATGTTTGTTCTCTAACACTACAAGTTGTTGACTTCGGAGTTGTTCAAAGTGTAAACATGCCTCAGCGTCCTAGCTGCCAGTGACATGCTCCAGTTATTTTACAGTGTTTGGTTGCTAAAATCAGGATGGAATCTTATCTGTCTTGTTGTGAATGGTGTGTTTATACATAACAGACATTAACAAAAAGACTTAAAAAACAGTTAATGATGTTTCAGCCTGGACTCATGTCCACTGTAATTATATTTACAAAACGTAAGCTAAGTCTTAGCGAAACAGTTGGGTTTGAGATGATATAATTTTCCATGTAACATCGTATACTTTACCAGTTGCCAGAACAGGACTGTATTGCATGGTTTGACCAAACTTAGCCAGTGACATTCCCCTGTTTCTCCACCTTGCTCGGAGTCACTCGGTCCATTCTTAGAAATCCCAGACCATGCCATGTCTCTCGGCTCCCTGTGTCTCTTGGATGAGGATTCTGAAGATGCTGTAATTACAGGTTGGTCAGGACCAAGGCTCTCCGGGTTTTCTGCTGAGAGTGAAAAAACACCCCCAATTATAGCTGTGTGTGTGAGAGAGTAAGACAGAGTCAGTGTATGAGGAGGAAGAGAGTAAAAGAAGGGAAAGAGGAGATGGAGAGAAAGGACATGAGCAGCAGTCAGACGAGCCAGGTTTTCGCTTGCTCTGGCGAAATATGTTCAATTACAGCAGCAGTTTGCAGCTTGGCCCGCTGTGTCAGCAGCTGTCTGTCTTCCTCTGTCACCGTAGTGATTTGGGGACTTGGCATTTTTTGTTTAATTATGTTTCGGCTGAAATTTTGTTATGATGAAGGTATCATTTTAAGGCTTTTGGGTGACATTTTGTGTGACCAAGTCTGGTTTTCCTGTCTGTCTGTGTGATCTTCCTCAATGACCTCCTCTCTAATTTATTCTTCCATCTTTTAATTTCTGTAGGCATGCCGGTGGCTACTTTTGTGGTTTGGAACAGTCTGTGGAAGCCAGCTTAAAAAGAGTTAAAGCATAGTGACTTTTATCATCTCACTCTGGTCTTCTTGCAAGTATTAACAACTATTTGACATGGAAAATCTTTTTCATCTATACTCAAAGTAAAGAAAAGAGTATGAAGTCCAATTTTAAGTTAACTTCTTGATGTGCAGTGCAAAAAACAAGGTTTTAATAGTTATTTATGTATTATGTGTGATTATATTTATTGAGTACCCCTAGTATAGGCTATAAATTTTTTTTTCGACTTTCAAAGCAATAAATAGCAATATCAATATTTTAAAAAGACCAGATAAAACTTAAAGATTACACTAAAACTAAGTTTTATACCCTGATAAAATCAAGCCTTTTATAGCAAGTTTTGTTTTCTGCTGCAAGAAGTTAAT
Source organism: Psettodes erumei (assembly GCA_016785225.1). NCBI lineage: Eukaryota > Metazoa > Chordata > Actinopteri > Pleuronectiformes > Psettodidae > Psettodes > Psettodes erumei. The sequence goes on from JAFBJZ010000660.1 coordinate 5,512,405, forward strand.
ATTTCCTGCAGTTAGGAAATTGTAACCAAGTTTCCATGTGGCAATAATGCCCTCCGATTGTACAAATGAAAAAAAAAAAAAAAAATCACAAATCACAACCAAGCATATGTTTGCAATGCAATGGTAATTAAAAATGGATGCATTGAATTTGTTTTTGAAATCAAAACAAGGAGACCGAGAAGTAACTCCAGCAAGCAGCATGCGTGTGACAAAACCCAAACAGTTGTCTAATGCTTGTCTTTTAACAGGCGGGTGGGACTCCCTATCATTAGCCTCTGTACTCCTGGCTCCACAACAAGTGCTGGATACGCTGCTTGGTTAAGCAGGGCTAATGAATGCTATGGAGGTGGAAAACAAACTAATTCTGAGGCTGTCTATTTGTTGCGTCAGCTCTTACTACAGTTACATCCACTTATATAGCATTATTTATAGCCTTCATGAGACCAACTTCTTAATGAACTGATTTTATGTATTAAAACAGTGGCATTTTATGCATTTTATTGTCCTTGAATGAAGTTCACCATTGACAAACAGTGCTGTAATCCAGTCAAATGAAAGACCTGAAGGTATCATTTACAGCCTGTGTAGTAGTCCTGTTGGTTTCGGAAGAGGGGAAAATGGTTAGCTGATTGGTCTGTGGTGAGGTCACAAACAAGTCACAGACATGTTTGCCTTATGGGAAAATGTGTGTGCACGTGTGTGTGTGTGTGTGTGTGTGTGTGTGTGTGTGTGTGTGTGCATGCTCCTGATGAGATGTTACTGTAGAGCCACATGGCAGACACATCTAACATATTTTACAAGCGCATTTCAAGACATTGTAAAGAATGAGTGTCTAATTCTACACAATGTGCCAGTCGCAAAATGAATGCAGGTCTCGTGACATCGCGTATGGCTTTATTTAAAGCCGTGAATGTGATATAAAATTATGGGATTTTTCTGCCTCATCAAGTCAAATGTTTGATATAGCTTTGGAGGGGAGCAGGCAAGGCTTTAAGGTTTTAAGTGACTGAGATTTCATTTACAGATGTTCCTAATTGAAGCACTTCACTCAGCTCCTCAGAGGGGTGTTTGTGTTTCAAATGGGCCTGAGAAATGATCTGAAGAGTGTTATTCCAAAATAGCATCTGCAATTTGCAAAGCACCTCTATTTGCTGAAATGGTGGCTGAAATTAATGTGTACTCATTTTCAAAAACTCATTCAACAAAGTATTTTTTCCTCGCCGAATGCTAATATTTTTGATGAGAGGTCTCTTCAGGCTCATTGACTACTTCCAGCATTAGCAAACAAGTTGGTATGTGATTCAGGAGAGTATGCAGTCAGCAGCCCATGACCTCATGCAGCCGTCAGCATAACATCATGCCAATGACAATGCTCCTCTTGATTCCAAGGCAGAGGATCAGTTTGTTTTTAATGTTCCGTGCCTTAACTTTTCGGGGATGTTCATGTCAGAAATACAAATATTGACCTGCCTGAGCTTTCATACATGGACTATGCTTTAATTCAATTTAATTCGTCTTCACTGTAGCCAAAAAAGACGAAAAACCATTTGAGTATCCCACACCTGTGATGCCAGAGCTCAGTAGGCATTAAACTTAAAAAGATGTGTGTATTTGTGCGTGTGTGTTCTGATGTAATTGATGTGAATGTCGTGATGGTGCATGCACTTTGCAGTGGTTTGATGAGGTTCTGGCATGGTATGGCACATCTGCTCTGCATGTCTGCCAAGAGAACAGAAGGCTTTCCTCTCCATCGCTCTCTCGAGTCAGCCAGACTACTTGGTGCATAAATGTCTATTTGGTTCTGGCATTTGTCAGATGTGCAGCACAGCGTTCTGCCATGGTTTTTGTTTGTATACCGTGCTTGGTCAAGCCCTGTTTTCCCAGAAATGTTGTACATCACTGATGTTGAATGTTATGATTTTTTTGGACTGTGAGTGGCTTTGGAGGTTAACGACATAGTTGAAAATATCTTGTGTTTTTTTTTTTTATCCTTTTATAGTTCTTACATCCTGTAGCTATGTACAAATCTCTGTTATATTGCACCACGCTATAATAGTCTTCTATTCAATGGGTCTTTCTTAGTTTATGTAATGTAAAGTTGGGTAATTTGGATAAAATTACCCAGCACATTCCTGTTGAACACTTATCCTTATGTTGGTGGGTACAGGAAATATGGTTGCCTTATAGCTCAGAAACATATGACACACTGGCCGCTTACTCTACACATAAAACAGTAAATACTGTACATAGCAAGCAGCCCACATTCCAGATGGAAATATATGCCACTGAACCTATAAAGCCAGAAAGAGTGGGGCAGACATTTGTCTAAAAAAAACAAAACAAGAACAGCACATTTAAACTGTACTAGTCATCACCATCAATGTACCTAACTTCAAACACACCGTAAAGCCACATGCACAGCTCATTCTGGTTTTATACACAAGTGATATTTGGAGTTCTATGATTCATTCTGTTTGATAAAGTCAGCATCTGAGCTGGAACCCCAGAAAGTGTGTATGTGGTTGTGATACTTCTGGCTGTGGCAGAAATAATACAAAGCAGATGCTTTAGTGTATTTCACAGTCACTGCCTCTTTTGCATGAGAAATTGTTCACCCAGGTCGCTTAACAGGGTGATTTGTGTACGTGCTGCTACCCTAGCAAACACACACACCTGACAGAACTAACATCCATCTCTGTTCTTTCTTTCCCTTACAGGAAAATATGGGACAGTAAAGTTGCAGATCCTTCAACAAGGTAATAAAATGTTTCTTAGCCGTGTTTGACCGTTTTATGATTTTCTGAGCTACTGGCAGATGCAACAAGTACCAAATTATTTAAAGGCCAAGAAAACCTTCGTCCCATTCAGCACCTTCCTATGAGTGATGGGTCCTACATGAGCATGTTTTCACACAGACCTGACAAAGATGATTAGCTGAGATTTGAGTATTAAACTTGGCTGTTTTCTTCTCAACTGTTACTTTGATTATTGCTAACTGAGTCATAAATACTTAATGTCAGGGAGCTGTCAGAGGCATTATGTATATAGTTACAAAAACATACTTTCTTTTTCCAGATTGAGTCTCATGGCAAAGAAGAAGGGATTCTGGGTAGAGAAAGTTCACTGTCTGGGCACTGAGAACACCCTGTCAGAGTGCCATGCACAACTGTCAATCCCCCGTAGTCCTTCCCCTTGTAAGAATGGGAGACATGCAGTAGTCAAGTGCGTACCAGGACCCCAGTTTTCTCGCATTTCCTCTGGCAGACCCCAGGCCCCTTATCCTGTTGTGGTAAGATTAACAAAGTTAGGCCTTCACAAGCACAACACAGTACAGTGTGTTTAGAATCCGTATGTAAGAATAAACTAAATTGTATTCTCTTTGCTGACCTGTACAGCCTGTGCGTCTGAAGGCGGGCCCCAGGCTGGGTGAGGGTCGTGTGGAGGTGCTCCGAGATGGCAAATGGGGGACCATCGTGGACCATATGTGGGACCGAAATGCAGCCAGTGTGGTGTGCAGAGAACTCGGGTTTGGTACTGCCAAGGATGCCCTGCAAGGAGCCTTCATGGGTCAAGGTAAGAGACGGAGACAAAACTTAGGCTGGAAATTCTGAAAAACCTCATTGTTTTGAGTCTGCAATTTGCGTGTTTGAATGTGCTTATCTCATACCAGAGAAGACATAGAGACTTTTTCCAGTCTTTTGCTTATGTCAGACGCCACACCCGTCTGCCCTGACTGATCAGATAACACATAGACACGTGTGTTTGTCTGTATCTGTGTGTATGTTACCTCGAGAAGCTGCAAACGTGTTGATTGCAGTATCCCCCACTGTGATTACTTGAGTCCCATGCCAGGGTTACCAGCTGCACAAATATCATGCACATGTGCACGAATACACACACACAAAGTGTAATACTATAAGCCATGGTGGTTTACATGGTGGTTTGGTATTTGGTAACTAAAGCCACAGACATAATCTCGCTTGCTTCAAGTGAGCTTTTCATTCGCTCACTGAGAGCTGCGGTCTTTTTCCTTCGATTTCAAATTTCCAGCTTTGGTGGCACATGGGTTTCAGTTAGTATCCAGCTGTGCCAGTGGTGTCCCCACCCTTACGACATGTGAGAACAGCTTCCCCATGCCTCAGGCTATAGTGTAGTCTCTAATCATGTCGATATAGATGAAATGTAGGAGGACAGTCTGCTGGTTTAGCTGTTCACTTGATCATACATTGGATATTTTTATGTGTGCTAGATTAGTCCCTTTTACCTTTCAACCTCTTAAATTAGGTTTACTGTAAATGATGTCATTTATGCTATCCTTCTTTTTGATGAGTCTAACAGAAGTAAAACCCAGTTTAGTTGGTACTACTAAAGGGACTTACTGCATATTGCACTCAACTTCACATCCCTTTTTGTCTGGTTTCAATCAGCACCTTTAGTTGCTGGATCAGGGTTCAGGTTCACTGTGGTTCCAGCAGTCTGAGTCAGAGGTGTATAATTGTCAGGAGTAGCCAAAAAGCTTTCAATTTTCAAATTAGAATAGGTCTTGCTGGATCTAACCACAAGCTACATTTGTGTCTTGCGTGGCTGTGTGTGCATATGCAATTTTGTTACCTCTCTGGGAACTCTTCTAGTATAAACAGCAGTCTCGTCAGGACCAGTAAAGCCTGGGCCTAATGAGGCAAAACGTCATTTCTGAGGTCCTGGTTAAGGTTAGGGGTGAGGTGTGAATTGAGACGAGGTTAAGGCTTGGGTTAGGCATGAACTGTTTATGGTTAAGGTTTGGGTTTGGGTTAGGCTGTCCAAAACGAATGAAAGTCAAGGCAGTCCTAACAAGGATAGCTGTGCAAATGTGTGTTTGTGTGTGTGTGTAATAAAATCACCCTCAGAACTATAACATTAAGATGCAGCTCTGAAGCTGTAGTTTGGTTTGACAAATAGCAGGTTTACCCTCCACTTTAATCTAATAGTATTCCTGTGTCACTCCTGGAAATGCAGGTTTCCTATAACGTGTTTCCTGAGTTGGTGATTCACTCACACACTTAGGGCTCTATTTTTGTGGCGGCGCAGTGACCGGTTCAGACAGAGCTCCGACCATTTGGCATTTTCCTGCCCTTGAAATTAGCTTTGCCAATGCATGTGGTATTTTTGGTGTCGAGGTGGGAGGAGAAGCAAGCGGAAAGAGGTAGGAGGTTCATTCAAATGAGGCAGCAAAAAGCAAATTGTTGTATATCTTTAAAAAAAAGATGTCTCAGAACAGGAACTGTAATCACTTAGCTGCCACTATGGTGATTTAGTCAGCAACATTATATGAAACACTTTGGTCAATAGTGCTTGTATAATGTAAATACATTATTTCACTTAAACATGCTCCATTCAGTAGATGCATTTAAAGAGGCATTTAAAATACACTTAAAGCAGTGAGTAAATATTTTAGTGCGCTGCACAGGGATTGTTCCTGATATTACGTGACTGATTTAACTGTTTGTTCATCAGAGTGATGGTGTGTGGAAAGAAGAAGTTCTTGTGCTTGGGTTGTATTGATAATGTTGTGTAATGCCTAGCAGAGAGAACAGGTTGTGTCCAGGATAGGAGAAGTCTGACTTGATTTATTTTTTTTTTCCAATTTCCTGACTTGTGGTATGTGAGACGCAGCCATTGTTGTATTCTTGAAATGCATTACAAAAAGGCATGTCACATTTTAAGATATAACAATTTATAACATTAAATACAGTAGAAGGAGCTTCAAATTGATGCAGCTGTATACACTGCTATTTGATTATTTGCTTCCATCAATATTGTACTACTGAGCCAGACAAACATATGCACGAGTCCCTCGCATCAGTATCCACCCTCACCCAGCCCGTTTGCACTTTGTGCTGCTGCACATACATGAACCAAAATAGCAGGTGCACGTGGAGACGCCCACGCAGTCTGTGTGCCCAAGACCTACCGCTTTGCGTTTGTTGTTTTAAAATAGGGCCCTAACACACTTTGCATACATACTCTATCCACACACACGCCAGACACACACAGTACAACACTCTCCCTTTTCGTCTGTATCTGTCTTACAGTTACATTTTCACTGCCAATGCCGGATGATTGGACTTCAAAGTCCTCTCATAGCTTCCTCTCTATAACATGCAGTCTGTTCAACATTTTACAGGGACATATAATTTTCCATGTGCTCGAAGGCCACATAAACACAGGCCTATATGTCGCTGGAAAAGGCCTAAATTAAGACTCTTTGATGGAACAAACCCTCACTAAGAAAGACGTTCTGAAAGAACGAATTGTTTAAAAATGGAGTTTGGCACAAATGTTTAATTTGTTCATACAGTTAAATTCGCTTTCAAATCATTATGCCTCAAAATACACACTTGTCTGTCAGCACGGGACGAAAAAAAACAACTCCTCATGGCTTCTGTCAAATCTTTAAATCTTTCAGCCAGCCGTATGGAGCAGCTGGATGCCGCAGGACCCCACATGAGAACACTGAATTATTTATATGAGCAAATGTGATAATGTGATAAAGGGGTTACGGTTGACTGACTGTTAAAGGTGATGGAGAGATTCAGGCTTCGAATGTGGTCTCACTCGTCAGAGTTGCACATACACACCATTCTGTGTCAGCTTATGACTGGTAAACCATCTTTGAAATCCTGCCTGACAAAGGATAGAATCATTCTGATGCTGCCTGATGCTTCTACCATTTAAGGAAATCCATACAGGTATTTCCACATTTACATGATTTCACAATTGGCTTTGAAACACATCTATCTCATGTTTTTGTTAGAGGCATAGAAAGAGAGGTTCCATGGAAAGAAAAACACTACACACACAACATTAATGTGCCTAAAACAGAGTGTAATTTCAGAGAGGAAAAGAACAGGGTTTCCCTTGTCAACCGCTAACCAACTATTTGTGCTATTCTCAACAAGAATGTGACCGATGTTACTCTGTTTCCATCCCCTAAAGCAAATTTTCTAATCTGTCTCACTGATCTCTGGCATCTGCCAATTCTAATTATATGGTAATCAGGCTCAACCGATTTCTTGTAAAGACTAAATTTAAGATGCCACATTTATATTATGCCTGATTATTGCTCACATAGCAGTATCTGCTGTCATCCTTAGACATTTTATGCTGAAGTTTAAGCCTCGGAAATTTGGAAAATTGATGTCGGGAGGAATCAAAGTGTAGAAAATAGTCAAAGCTCTGTTCAGAGTCCGTCTGCTGAGGCTCTAACTCCCATCATCATTACATTTATCGGCACATCAGTGTGTTAAATGACAGGGACAATGTTTCTAGTTTCTTTCTTGTCCAAAATTTTACTGTGTAATTTTGCCTGTGAAGGACATACACTGTACATTTAGTGTACTACTCATACCTAAAGGACTGAAACATCCCGAATGTATTTCTTAGAATTTATTTTGGGCCTTCTTGGATTTCCCAAACTGAGGTTTAAATACAGCATGTCAGGGTTCATTTTGAGTATCCCTCGAGTGGGGCCCCGTGTTTGTCTCACTAACTTAAACAGAGGGAGTTTGGATCTAGCTTGTGGGCTTTACCATGCAAATAGAGGCGGAAGTGGTTTCCATGTGTCTTTTTCATCCGTACGAACCCACGCATGGCGACCAGTGTGGGAGCAGGCCTACAATCTGCCAAAGCCAACACAGAGACAGATTGGTTAGGCAGCAGTCTGGTCGCTATCATTTTGGTAATCCTCCTTTTCACCCTTCTTTGTTGGTTTTTCCCTCATTCTCCCAGTTTTTGTGGCTTTGGTTGTGTTTATTTCAATACTACCCAATTTCCAAGTTTGCACTTTGTGCCTTTTGTTTTAAGAAAACACTGAAGCCATAGTTTGTTCTATGTTTTCATATACTGCCATCATTATGGTGGCGGCTGTTTCCTTACAGAAAATGGTAATGGTTTTTTCCCACCATTATTTTCTATGTTGTTTAGAGATTATCTGGTTTTAAACGACAAACAAATACTAACAAAAGTCTTTCTTTTATTGTCGACACAGATTCTGCCTTGTTCGCTCTCACCCAGGGTGGCAGACTGCACACAGTGTTATTGTTGTTGTTGTTCCATAAGCAACATAATGGTGGTAATGAGGCGTGACAGATCCTCAAGAGATGTTGGTGGTGCTGCTGCTTGGCTCGTGGGAGCATTTTGTCATGAGAGATAGGAACATTGATGGACTGGTTTGGGAAGCTTATTCACATAAAGGGAGTACAGAGCCTCACCTGTATGTGTCTCTGCTTTTTTGCCAGCTAAAGTCTGCTAATGTCATTACATCAAAAGTGGGTGGCCCCAAATGTTATGCCCATGCTCCTCCGGTTGCCTTATTTCCCTGCATTATTTTGTCTACTGTACATAACCATTAAATCTAACACACCTCCTCCTCCTTCTTCAGGTACAGGCCCGATCCATATGAACAGTGTCCAGTGTCTGGGGTCAGAGCGCTCCATTCTGGACTGCTTCTTCCAAGAAGTCCAGCCATGGACATTCAAACACAGCCAGGATGCCTCAGTACGCTGTAATGTCCCAAAGACTGGCACAGAGAACACGGTATGAAAACTACATACATGTCAGATTTCACTCATAACATGTCACCCATCTAAACCCTTTAATCTAATGGACCTCTAGGTGCGACTTGCTGGTGGTAGAGTCCCATCAGAAGGCCGCGTGGAGGTGCTACTGGAGGTTGGGGGTCGTAAACGCTGGGGCTCTGTCTGTAGCGAGAACTGGGGAATCAACGAGGCCATGGTGGTATGCAGGCAGCTCGGCCTGGGCTTCGCTGCCAGTGCTCATCAGGTAACCCCTCCCCACCCCCATGACCAGCAAAACATCCTGTATTAACTGAAAAAGTGGCAGGAAGCATGACATTTTGATCTCTGGCTGTAGAGCCACCCTTTAACCTGGATCATTTTGAAAATGCCACAACACACATCAGCGGTTTTTTATCAATGTCTTATCGTCAGTGTCTCAGAGGATGGGCATGAAGTCCTGAATGAACAAACATTGGAGCACTCCCACCTCTAAAGCAATTAATGTAATTTTGAAACTGTCATATTAGAGCAGTCAGACGCATCAATCCTCCAACATTTGTCAAAATTCCATCAGCAGTGTCTAAGTTATTGATGAAAGAACAAACAAACAGATGTTTAAGCAAATCAGCACATGGAGGCCAATCCATAGTCACAGCCCCTGTTCTCCCTGGTGGACAATGAGCTATGATACTGGTCAGTGATAGAGAACCAAACACACTTTCTATGTCTTGTAACCAACACGCCCTTCCTTTGACAGGAGACCTGGTACTGGACTGGTGACACAAATGCAGCTGAGGTGATTCTTAGTGGAACTCACTGCGTGGGTACAGAGCTTTCAGTTCAACAATGTCGTCGCAACAACCATGTCCATTGCCCTCGCGGAGGTGGAACTAAGGCTGCCGGGGTCAGCTGTTCAGAGAGTAAGTCGAGCTGTCGTCCTGTCGCTTCCCGTCTTCTCCTCGAGTTCTGTGTGAATCTTAACATGACCTCTTCACATCTGACCCGCTTCAGCCGCACCTGACCTTGTTCTGGATGCCCAGCTGGTCCAGGAGACAGCTTACCTTGAAGATCGACCCCTCCACCTGCTGACCTGTGCCAATGAGGAGAACTGTCTGTCATCATCAGCCGCCAGGATGAACTGGCCTTATGGCCACCGTCGCCTGCTGCGCTTTTCTTCCCGCATCATGAACCTGGGTCGGTCCGATTTCAGACCCAAAGCTTCAAGAGAGAGCTGGACGTGGCACCAGTGTCACAGGTATTAGCATCCCTGGAGAATTTATGGAAGTGTTTCATTGACTGGGTGTGTAGGCCACTGCAATGAAAAGAACTGTGTAAATACTTGCTATATGTGGAACGGTTCGGTTGCCCTTGTGGTCATTCTAAGTGTTTTTGAGAAAACTGCGGTTTCGAGTGTCCTGAACACAGGTGAGCGGTGGTTTTCAGAGGCTGTCGAAAATATTCCGACAAACACCTGCTCAGGGTGCAGAACTGCCTGTACGTGCATAAATGACATAGCTCCTTCCATGTTGAGTAATTGAGTTATATTTAATGTAATTGCATTCAATTGCTACCAGGAAAAGAAAACATGCTGAAGTGTGATGTTTGTGCCAGCACTCATAGGGCTTTGATGAGCGGTTTGCACGGAGCACGCAACATATGTATTAGACATAAGAGCCTTTGTCCGTCAGTGAGCCTAAGCAGCATTTTGACGTTAGTGGTAAATGGATGACATATTGTCCTTAGATTTACCCCTAACACATTCCACATTTTTACCTCCCTGTTTGCTCCCCTAAGTTAGTTTCCTGTCAGATGACGAGAGCACTTTCAGGCCTGTCGTCACGGAGAGAAGAAGGAGTCATTTGAACTCACACTATTAGCTGTGTGAGATGTGCCTTGAGTAAATCACGGGTGGCCTGAAACAGTGCTGTCATCTCTAGAGATTCATTAGCCGCCCCACAGCACGTGTTACCACAGGTCGGGGTGTAATACAAAGGACAGGGTAGCCCACGCACGGTCCGGTCCGACCTCAGTTTGTTACAACAACACATCAGAGCTATGGATGTGTGTTTGAAAGCCCCCCATTCACTCAGAATGAGTACACAGCACAACCAAGCCGTCGCTAAAACAAGCTTCTGTGAGAGGTGTTACGGTGACACCCACGCTCATGCTCAAGCAGTGAGGTCATTAGGAAGCAGGTCACAGGGAGCCAGTGTTCAGTTAGTGTAAATGCACACACTCAGACACACACACTGATGTGGACTATACCCCCTGTCATCCCAGGCACTACCACAGCATCGAGGTGTTCACACATTACGACCTGCTGACTCTGAATGGCACGAGGGTTGCAGAGGGACACAAGGCCAGTTTCTGTCTGGAGGACACATATTGCCCTGAAGGTAACCCACACAACTGTTCACAAGTCCCAGTGAAATACTCTGTCCCATTAGTGTGGCAGGAAATTAATATCAATATTTCAGCTGCAGGCATTTAGGTTTTTTACTTTGTGGTTAATGTATTAAAACGCTGTTGTTTGTTCACTCTCCATTTACTTGTTATATTGCGGGAATAGCTCATATGAAACAGCAGCATTCGCATGTTGTCTAACATAATTCAGGAAGCTCTTATAATAACAGGGTGTGCCGAGCATTAAATGAGCTCTGATGTTGTGACTGATAATGTTGTTGGTGTGCGTATGTGTGTAAGGACTCCAGAAGCGGTTCTCGTGCTATAACATGGGTGACCAGGGCATATCTGTGGGCTGCTGGGATACCTATCGCCACGATATCGACTGCCAGTGGGTTGACGTGACAGACGTGCGACCAGGAGACTACATCTTTCAGGTCAGAGGTCATTACATGGCATCCTGGAAAAAAAACATTTGTAGCACAGAATTGGATGAATGTCCTGTACAGCAAATATGAAGGTACTGCAAGAAGCCAGTTAGCTTAGCTTAGCACAAGCTACAAACAACATTTTAACTGGTTGCAGTAACTTTCTAAAGTTTTGTCTTCTGAAGGCTCAACTGAATTTTTAACAACCTCACAGTGTCAGCACGACACCTTTAAAAACACAGTATGCTAATTAATGAACATTAAAAGTGCTGCTAGGTAGATTTTTGGCTGCTTCCCCCCTGTTTCCAGTGTTTCTGCAAAGCTAAGCTAAGCTATACCAACTGGCCGCTGACTGTAGCCTTATGTTTAACATACAGGTGACAGAGCGGTATCTGTCAAACTCATCTCACTCTCAGCAAGACATCAAATAACATACTTCCCAAAACGTCAAACTATTCCTTTAAGGCCAAAGATTTAGTTCGTAAGAAAGTGGTTCACAGGCTGTCAAGGTGGACTTCCTCATGGATGGTTGGGGTTTCATTCTATTTCAGTAAAACAGTCCAACCTCCCTCATCACAGCCATCACCTCAGTCATCCCTCCGTCTGTCATTACTGTGACTCGGGTCAATCAGTCGAGTCATTGTGGCTACTAGACTAAAACACATCAAGGACTCCATCTCCCATTATCCTCCATTTCCAGTTCAGACGACTGATCCCACCGTGGTATGCAGTAGTCCTCAGATGTTAGCACGCTGCCAATTACATGCCGGCTGTGGAAGACTGGTTACAGTGTAACTCGGTGTCTGATAATTACTGCTCTTACACAGTTTGTCTGAGAGGTCACACTCAGTCTTTGTAATTACACTTCTCCGCTCCCTGTTGAAGATGGATTTATTTAATTTACTCATAATAGATGTGACACACACATATACATAAACGCATGTGCCGGCTAGATGTATTTTAAGCATGTTGAGCAGGGTGTAATTACCAAGTGGTACAGTGCTACAGGACAATGTGGAGGCGGAGAGAAGGAACGAATGATGGAGGAGGACAGAAATGGAATTGAGATAAATGAGAGAAAGAAGCTGCTGAAGGTGAAAAGGTCAGGGTCATCTGAGGAGACTGGCACTAAAGGGACATAACCAAAATTCAGCAGACAATAACAAGACAGAAAAAGAAAGTAAGCCAAGCAGAGTTCTGCACCTAGGCCGCAGAACTGCAGAAATACAAACAGCTTTTACAGCAGGTTTCCTTCTCTCTGCTGTATTCTTTGACTTATCTAGTAAAGTGCGGCCAATGCCTGAGTTTTTTGGATCGCAGGCCTTCCACATAGATTCAGCAGACCTACCCTTGAACCACCCAGTGCTAATGAAACACACCAATTACCCAAATTAACTATTGCCTCCCTTTAGTCAAGCAGCACCTAGTCCCCCCTTCCATTAGGAACGGCTAATTTGCCACCAAGGAATTCCTTCTGCCCTGTTTTTATTTTTATTGCCACTTTCTCACTGAGCAACACGCTTGGCCACTGAATTAGCCCCCCTGCAAAGGCCTCATACACTCTGATCCAACACTGTAATTTAGCCTGAAAAATTAAGAGACAGTTTTTTGTGCATTCACTAAGTTTTTTAAAGTTTTCCTCCCTTTGCGTTCTTTCTCCCCTGTAGCTGTTTGTAACCTGTACTTAAAGTGGGTGTAGCAGTTTACAGAGCGGCTATTAGAGTAAATGACTTCTCAGTATTATCACCAGAGCAGATTAAGAGAATGGCTGTATCAGCAGTTATAGAGCTGCTCTTCAAATGACAGACTATTAGTACAGTGTATGGCAGTACTCAAAATAAGACCGATTTCAGACATAAACATGCTTATGCATAACTACGCTATTGCAACAGAGTTCAGTTTTTAGTGTGAGCAGTTCTCCCCAGCAGGAACAGGGGGCTACACTGCGGTATAACCACGCTCCATCAATCTCAGCTGTAAAACTGCATAACTTCTCACAGAGCCAGTTATCATGTTTTGTGTGGGCAGAAGTGTCTTTGTGACATGTTTTCATCGAAGTTCTAAAAATATTTTACGATGGGCTTTCCTTAAAGATCTCTCAGGATGTTTCGTGCTTTGCATAACACATGGTCAGAGCTTTTTCAGCCCCCATGCTCAGTAGCAGACGACCATGTGAACATCTTTCCAATGTGAATTTAATGAGAGAGAACTGTATAGCATATTTATCTTTACAAATAGGAATAATTTGTGGAAAAGTCATTCAGCTTTTTTATAGATGAGAAAGGGATTGACTATAAAAAACAATGCCAGCCATGAGTGCTGTTTAATAACAGGTCCTCTAACAGTTTCGCATCCAACTGCTCTTTTTTTCATATGGATTTCTCTGCGACTTATTCCTCGTTTGTCCATGAGCCTGACTCGCAGGCGACACTGTATTGGATAACAGTGGGAAAACAACAGTGATAAATTCTCCCTGTTTCCTAATAAATGCTGTTTTTGGCGATAGCAAATAGAACTGCAAGTCGTAACGTTAAAACCCATCTCCATTTGTGATATTGAATCAGGCTTACTGTCTTATTGTTTTACAGGTGGAAGTCAACCCCTCGATGGACATGGCCGAGTCTGATTTTATGAACAACGTCATGAGATGTCGGTGCAAGTATGATGGCCACAGAGTCTACATGTATGGATGCCATGCAGGTGAGGACAGAAATCCCCTCTCATCCTTCTCTCATCTGTATTCCTCCCCTCCTTTATCACTGACAGTTACGCTCTTTTTCCCCCTTACAGGCGATGCGTACAGTGCAGAGATTGAAGACCTGTTTGAGCACCAGAGGCAAATCACCAACAACTTTGTGTAGCACATCCCGGGGCCCAGTACGAAGGCCTTCCAGTGGGGCCCAGAGACTACTCAGGGTGGGCTGAGGTCAATGGCCTTAGGCCCTTGAGACTTTAGCACAATAACAACCCACAATAACAGAGAACACCCAAAACGGTGTCTGTTCATCTCCTTGGCAGATGTGGATAAAATATTAATAAGAGCATCATATTACAGCAGCAACCATTGCAGAGACTCCATCCTGAACTCGACTCAACAGCCATTGACAACAAGAGTGGAACAGGTGCCAGGTGGCTCAACATGTTTTTTTAAACTCTAGTTATGTAAGAAGATATTGGATATTGTTTCAAACTATACTGATTTTTGTGAATGTGGACTACTAGTAACTTAGGTATAACGTATACGCATGAAAGACCTTCACGTTTCTATCAGTCACACAAAGACGATGGGGAAGCTGGCACTGTTGGGAAATCTCCTTCCCAAGCTACAAGATATGAAAAATCAGAGAAAAAAAATTTGTGAGTTTGTGTAATTTCTTTTTCAAAAGGCTAATTTAGTGCACTTGTAAAAAGGGGTTATAATTGGCTCTGTTGGCATTATTTTACCCAAATCCTCTACTTTTTGGATAATTTCTAACTGTTGCGCTTTAACATTACTTCAATACTGGTGCTCTTTAACAATACTGTATGTCCTTATATTAACCTCACTATGTTTCAGGTGACAGTGTTTTACAATGCATTTTGGGTAGTGGTTTTTCATAGTTAATCAGGTACTTTGTCATTGCTTTGGTTTTCAAAAAAATATTATTTTATAAAAGTGTAGTCATGCTCCACAGTTTTGCTTCTCATTCAGAGTAGGTAAGAAGAGGCCAAATGATTTTTATGGAACAAAGCACTTTATCTTTTAAACATCAGTATTCTAGTTTTGCCCCGAAAACTTTTTTTTTCTTTTTTAATCACCACCAAATTGACTTTTTAGGGTATTTATCTTAGAAATACTTTATTGTGTTTTACATTTATAAAGTGAAATATAAGGTTTGTGTTTAGTTTTCATATTCAATGTACTATTTATGCTGTACTTTTATTTATTCATGGAATTCACGCTTACACAGCATGCTCAGTAAAGAGTTTGTTAGCTAGCATTTAAATAACAATACTGAATATTGTTTTTTATTTGGTTTTTCTGACATAATTGCCAATGGAGAAAAAAATATTTCACACAGTAGTTAAAGGACATAGTGTTAAAAAGTTCCCACGATGCAGATGACTAATTGCTGATTTATTTCATTTTTAATTATTAAAACAACTGTAACTGCACAGCTTTTTTCTCCCTGCCTCTCTGATGGGAGGGAAAACCATGCTGACAAAACCACAGTATTGTGGTATGCAGGCAGGCAGGCTGGGTTTTTGAGAGCGTATAAAAAACCTTTTAATTACGTCTGTTTGGGTTAGACTTAAGGTTATGGTTAAGGTTAGGGCTATAGCATGTGCTTCATAACGAAACACTACGGAATTGTAACTTACGGATTTATGGAAGGCAAGAATCTGGATGTTCATCTTAACTTCAACAAAGATTCTGAGTTTCCAGGAAGATTTAGCGAGGGATCAGGGTCACTGAAAGAAAGAATGAGAAAGTATGACGGGAAGGATGGAAAGGGATGGAGAGAGATGGAGAAAGACTTATGCAGACATACAGTTTTTTACTACCAGAGCTGCCTTTTTGTAAGCAGCCATACGGCGACCACAAGCTGGCACTTTCAGCTCCCCAACGAGAACAACATGTTTGTCTGGGAGAAAAAATAAACTCCTCAGTTCATGCTTCAACACAGTAAACAGTGGCCTTATTTTTACTAAAGCTCGGCCTGCTAAACTGTATCTCTCTACACTTTCTTTGCTGAATAAGTAACTTTAACACCACACCAAACCATGATGCAACTCCATTTTCTTTACAACATGCAATTTGCGTTAATCATGTTGTTTTTACCCCATTAATGTGTTTGATGTGTTTGGCTTATAATCTTGGTGGTTAAACCTGTTAAGATGGTGTCCAGTGGACAGTTTCCAGGACACGCTGCGGAAAGGACACGCCACTCATAAAGAGTCGAGGCTTAATGAATTTGTTTAACAGATTGTCGTCCTTCTCGCTGGTCTTAATGGTTTTGACTCACCAACGTGATTCTGAGGTGTAATTGTTTTAGGATAGCTTTTTATAAACGTGCACACCTGGCCAAACAAAGTCTATCACTCAAAACTGTTCATACAAATGTTTGTCTAACATGAGTGTTTGCTTCTCTGTTTTGTACTTGTGTACAGTTCCTTTTGACATATTTCCATGGTCTGTTCTGTGTTATTTAAAACTATATGACATTACATGACATAACTTAAGTTGGTTCATATTCACCACTCTCATCATATTACTGTATTTATATCCATGCTATAGACATAGCACTGGGATATTGTTTTCCATGGCCAGTTGTTGCGTTTTTATTTTGCCTTAAAAACACTGAGAGTGTGCGCTACATGGTGCTTATCAACAACTATATTCATAGAAAGCTGTGCTCTCAGGGACTTTGACCTCATCTAAAGAGTAGAAATTAATGTTTCATGTGATGTGACTTAGGTTGCTTTTAGCTGTGATGCATAAATGATGACACCAATTGATTTTATTTTGTCAGCACTCTTACAAAAAGTAATCTGTGCCCATGTTCATTTTTTAGGTAAAAAAAAAAGTAAGGTATGAAGGTGATTAGCTTTGTTGGGTATTTCGCTGGAAGAAAGTTAGGATAACTGTGGATAGACACTGGCTGAGTCAGAGGCGAATTTCAGTTACAGAACAAATCGCAATCCATTCATTCATCATTACTGTGAATCAATAAAACTTCATCACATACAAAGCTGTCCTCTGCTTCCTGCCTCCTCCTTGCTGTTAATTCATGACACTGCAGAATGTTTGCTGTTAAAAAAAGAATCCAAGATTGCATGTTTTCTCAGGAACACAGTAGATACTTTATTATACGTAGCATTTTCCTTCCACCTGCTGTGTTACGTATGAGTTATTCTGTGGGAAGTTCTGATCTGACCAAACTTGTTACTTAAGCACTTGGTTTTTGGATGCTTACAGGCCAGTGGAATACTGGGACTTTATTTTACAAGGTTTCCACTAAAATGACTAGGCTGCCCAAAGATAACCCTTTCAAGCTGTTAGATTTTCTGTGACTTAATCCTTTTACAAACTCTAAGACCTCATCGGAATTGACAAAACCGCCTCACTATTCCTTGACCAAAAATACACAAAAGTGTCCAGGAACTACTTAAATTCAAGCATATCAAATCTGTTAGAATTGGGGTGGAGTAATCAGCTATGTCTGGAAAGGAAATTTGCTTTTAACAAAAGTCTGATTTGATCACGGCTGACACGTCCACCCAGAAAGAAAACAGTGGAGCTGTGAAGTGGTCACTGGCTTGGATGAAAACGGCTGCCGGGCAAACAGGAAAGGAATACTTTAAAGCAGAGCACCTGGGTTCACGAGGTGTTCTCCACACACACATTCAGCATCCTTTCATGCACTTTCAGCATACTGTATTACTGTAAACACACATGCAAGGGTCCACATGCCGTAAACATCTTTAGTGGACTTCATAGATTACTGATGACTTACTGTATGTCAGGTCTTAAAATCTTGCCTTTTATCTGGCAGCCATCAGAAACAGTACTCGTGCCTAGATGTTACAGATTTTTTAAGTGAGAATGTGATTTCATCTCCAGGAAGGCTTGTTTGTTTGGGCATGGGCATTTGAAACCCAAGCAAACTGAATCACTGTATTAGGATGAATCAGAATAAGAGAAAACTGCTGTAAATGGGAAAAAGCAAGCAAATTCCATCCACAAACGCTTGACCGTGCAGTCTCGTTTTATCCTTACAGACCCACTTCCTGTTTGCAGCACTTGTTTTTATTCGGGAGGCCCCATTGCCACCCCACCCTGACCTGATGGGGACCACAGACAGCTCCACAATGGAGACTGTGTGCGCTCCCTGAATGACAGACCTGTCCATACAAGCTAAAATGCCCCCCCACCACCACCCTGTCACACACACACACAAACAACTGGACTGCATAATAGGTTCTTGCCGTCACTGCTTTTGGATGCAGTGTTCCATGGTCTATGGGGCAGAGAGACATGGCGAGGGATTTTTGCAATCAGATTACTAAAAAGGAATGTTGGATGAAAGCTACATGGCAGCATTGATAATAGGAACTGTTGGCACGAACTGGTTTTGTGCTGCCTCTATGTTGACCTTCCTTTATGTTTTAAAATTTTTTTAAAGCATGTTCCAAGTGATGAGCTGCTGCTTTATAAACCAAGAAGCTGATGACAATGCTCATTACCATTTTCTTCCACTCCGAACTGATTGCCCTGCATTCACTATTTTGTGTGTATACAATATTCAGGTGTATTTCCATGTGTTCATGGATCATAAGCAGACCACCTGATGTACCGGCCCCAACTCATCACCCGGGATTATTCATATTTACTGATAAGGAGATGCTCTCCTGGAAATTGAATTGATTTGCATAATTGTCCCATCCTGTTCAAGGAAAAACACATTATGAGACAATTTAAATTTCCATGTCAGGCCCATTAAGACAGTAAATGAATAGGCAGTGAGATATAATGACTTACAGAAGCAAAGACAATGTTTGTAAATTAGTGCAATGCCTTTGCTTAGGTGCTTGTAAAAATGATCTACTTTTCTGTGGGCTCAGTCCCATGTTTTAAGCATTGTGTGTAAGTGAATGTGTCTTTATGTGTGCGTGCATGTGCTTGTGCACGTACATGACCCCCCCTCCCCTCCCCACCCCGATCGTCCTCTCCACTACGAGATTTACTGCAAAACAGCCCTGTGAGAGAGTACACATGCTCTGCCCAGTCTCTGTACTGCACCCTGACAATTACTGCTATATATACCACTCCAAATGAGAGCTATGAACCGGCGTGATTATAGGGTGGAGCAGAAGCGAAGAGGGAGAGGAGGGAAATGAAAAAGAGAGGCGAGTTGAGAGAGAAGAGGAGAAAGAGAGAGAGAGAGAGTGAGAGGGAGAAGAAGGGCGACAGGCAGTGGAAGTGGAGGTGACTGAAGTCTGCTGTAAATTGCATTGTGCACCTTTTAAAATCATACAACAAGCTGCGTTTAGTCTGAATGGCTTCCTTTTAAAGATAGTGAAGTGGGGGAAGATGAGATTAAAGGGGTGAGAAGCACGCAGCGAACGAGCAGCATCTACTTTTTTTCTGGGTGGAAAGAGTCGAGAGGGTGACCTCTGTCTGCATGCTGCGCCTTGATAGATTACACAGCGGAGCTTTGAATGCCAGAATACTGTACATGGCAGAAGTTACAAGTACGTTTGGTAAAGAAGTGCTGCCCTCTCCTGGAAGTCGAAGAAACCAATTAATGGCAATATGAAGAATCTTAGAACTGGAGATAGAAAAAAGCCACAACAAGCATTAACAGATTTGAGATTTAAATCACTGTGCAGATCTTCATCTTGAATGAACTGCCCATGGTTGGAAAAGTGCATATTGAGATAACAGTGCAAGTAGATAAAGATTTCCGGAAGAAAACAGACATAAAAGAGGAAGATAATATTTGGCTCAATCATCCTGGTAGGTGAAGAAGCTTTCATGCACTATAAACAGTCAGTCTCCACACATCCTGTCCATCCATCTCGCACTTTCCCGGTGGCTGTCCAACACTGAGTCTGTCATTTTGGCTGAGTGACAGCCTGCTGTCAGTCACAGGGCTGCCCTGACTGTGCAGTCACCTCAGCATCACACTGCCTAAAAAAGAGGCGTCTAAAGAAAGATTGACAACATGAGAACTGATGTCAAAGCAAAAATGCCAACACATGATGTATTGAACTGCTGCATATAATAGATGCAGGTTGTTGCAGAGCCCAGGCCCCGGTGATGAGCCATTTTACTAAACAGATCAGTCCACCATACGGGGTCATGAGACTGTGGGAAAAGTGGTGAAGTGGGAAGTATTGAGTAGAGAAACGGTTGTTCTTTTAATCCCCCCCCCCCTCCCCTCCATGTGCAGAAAACCAACCCTGTGGGGGAAAAAGCAGCAGGATCACATTACCCATGGACCGTTTTTTTATTCGTACAGAAACCCACGCTCTGCCTCACTCCAGCGGCTCGCATAATTGGAAGCATCTTGGCATGAAGATAGAGTCAAGGTGGCATATCAATGGGTGCGTACTCCAAGGGCATGCAGATAAGAAAAGGCTGCTTCTCTTAACAGGCCATGTCCATGATAGGGTCACTGGCCCTCCCTAAAAAGACAGTGGGCCGGTTGTTGCCTCACATACAAATGGCTTGAGCTGATTAGTAGTGTGAAACCTTGTGGTACAATTCACTCCCACTGGCATTCATCCCTAACACCAACAAGAAACAATTTTGTTACCGAGCCTCATGTCATTATGTATGCGAGTGTAGCAGCAGAGAATCCCCCGGAGCTCAGGAAGAGAAAAAGTGATGAGATTTATTGCATCGAAAATGTGCAATCTGACTGTAAATCATCTCATGAACGGTGAAATTGGTCTGTAACTTTATTGCTTTCTGATATTGCATTGCAACAATATGAGCTGCACATATAAGTGATGTTTAAACTCCACTGCACTGTCGTGTCAAGCGCAGCAGGACATCAGTACACATGACTTTACCAGGGTTGTTGAAATCAAGTCTAATGAAATCACAATCACAATACTAAATAAGAACTCCCATGATTTTGACTTTTAGTGCCTAGTACGGCTCACGTTTAAAAAAACACAGCATTTTTCACTGAACTGTCTGTCATCAAAATGCCTTTTTAAACTACTCACCAGGATTACTGTTAAAATTTCCATTATGTTTTTCTCTGACTTGACAAAACACTGCTTCCATTGGATGAAACTTTGCCAGGGGACCAGAGGATTAAAAAATGCTCCTGGGTGAATATTCTACACCCCATAAGTCCCTGCTCTTGTGGAGGCACTTTCCAATGGACCAGGATCTTCCTGGGTGAGACTTGCAGCACTGAATGTTGCTAACTGCTCAAGTGCATGTTACATTTTTTTTTTAAAAAAAAAAAAATCTGCAAATAAAAACATACTGCTTTTGTAGAAGTTCATTGTGCTGTGACCAGCAATAATCAGAATGGAGCTGCAGAGATTTCACAAGTGATGGACCAACGACAAAATCCAAGCTTTGCTGTCCATGAGATCCCGAAAGAAGACATTATGCAGTTGTTTCTGCAAGCTGAGTAGTACTCTCCATAACTAGTAAATTCATATTTAAAGACAGTTTCTCTTGTAAAAGATTCAGTTCTGCATAAATGGTCAGTTTCTCTTTCTCCCGCCTACTTCTTCTGTCTCAGCTTAGCGTGCACCATCGCCCTCACTGCTTACCATCCTGCAACAGTATCTGCTCCGCTCTACCCCCGTCCAAAAGGGTAGAAGAGCTAGACTTTGCCTCCGTGAAATAAAACCGCGTGCCAGGCTGCATTAACCCTGCATCCTTATCGCCTTTCTGACTTGAGACATTTTATGAGCGGGAGCTGTCAGCCCCCTCAGACGCCCAACAACAAGAAGAGGCATGCTTTATGCACTGCTGCATCACCGGCACCACTGTTTACTAGGCACTGTTATCATTTAACTGCATGTACACTATGAAAGGTCACATTTTGGACTTCAATTTATCACATCTCATTATATGATATATATAATGTTGTTTTTAAAGCTGTTTCTGACCCCTGTGGGGTGGGGGCAGGTGGAATTGAGCAAAGTTGGGTTGGAGTAAACAGAGCTATGTGTACACACCTCGCTGAGGCAAAGGTCTGCCGTGGCCGCTCTGCTGCCGGCCTAAACCAGCTCTCTGGACTCTCGTAGAGTCTCTGCCCACACAAACTCTGACCACTGGCTGTTGCTGACCCTGGAAATAGGCATTTATTCTTGCTGACGAGAAAATGATTCAACATCCTGTCGGTAATGTGTGCGGATTTACATAAATATCTTTAAAAAGGCGTAAAACAATGGGAAAGTATCTCACTTCATGCTCCAGGATGTGCAATTTGATTTAGTTTGCCCTGATAATTCTTGCTCTTTAGTATGGCCCCACTGCTGCCTATATCAACTCGGAATCATTTCACCTACGTCACTCCAACTCACACTTGACGATGGTGTTAGCGTATGCAAAACATCATAATCATGCTGTAGTTTTTGGCTCCATGTGGCTTCTATAGAAGTAACTTAATTCTGCTCCACTAATCATAATAATTATAGATATTATAGTAGCTGTGGTAATTACTGTAGAGCACTGGCTCCTATCCTTTAATGGATGCTTAAACAAACGGATTTCAGATAAGTTTGGGGAGAAAACTAATTTATGGCCTCTGAGGGGAGATCAATCAGGTGAGGGTGTTTGCGTTGGAAGGGTGGAAGAGGTAGGGGTTTAGTAATTAATACAGAATACAGTAAGAGATGGAACTTGGCTCTCCCTCTTTTTTCAATTCTGTTTCCTTTTCATCCCCACATCCCTCCTTCTCTCCATGCCTTTGCCACATTATTTATCTGCGCTGTCACACCATTGTTGTGATTATGGATGTCATGCAGCTGTAAAGCGCTCCACGATCAATAGGCCTGAAATTAAACCAAAAAATGAATTTCCGCAGCACCGGCCACATGCACTCCTGAGCAGGAATTACCTTGCAGGGGAATGGCTGATTACCCCACTGAGGAGACAGCGACAGAACGCAGGAGGAGGGATGGTGTTTGACTGAGGCTGGCAGCAATGGAAGCAGCACAGGATGAAGAAATAGTGTTTGAGTGGTGGTGTGATGGCAGTAGTACAGCATTTTTTTTTTTGCTACACACTGGAATACACTGGAAACCTGCAGCTCTTTGTGTTTTACGACTATGCACACACTTTCACTTGTGCTATCTGTCCTATCCTATCAGGGACTGCTATTTATCCTCAGCAAAAGGTATAGAGCTAGAGAGAGAAGGCAGAGGTGTCTAAAATGATTTGGTGTTCTTAATATACCTCCTGTAGCTCCCTCAATCCAGCCTGTCCTCCAGCATCTCCCATTGCTTCTTCCCCTCTGCACAACCCTCCACCGGAGATGGACGCATCCGTTCGCTTCTCACTTGTTTCCCGTGTCCCTCATTTAGAATCGATTTGCTATTAACACCAGAGCATCACAGAGGGAAGGTGACAGGGACTGAGGTGGCTTCAGCTGCTTGACATTCTTCTTCATCTCCAAGCAGGAAGTTTGGTTTACATCAGCCATGGGGCGGGAACTGTCATAAGGAGACCTGAGGGCTAATGAGTGGGATTTATGCTTTCCTCTCCTCCTCTCAGGAGTGGACCAAGTTGGAAGAAGCTGAAGTAACTGATTTTGTTTTAGTGTTTCTTCTAGGGGTTCTGATTAAGGTTTGGAGACAGGATGCTGGTGCATCCATTTTCTAGAGAAATGTGAAAATTGGAATCCATTCCTGTGAAAAGATGCAAAGTCTGGACTGGCACAGTTATGACTTTAATGCACTTATATAACATGGTCAAGTACTTTACCTAAAGTCATTTCTTTCCTTTCCCCTAACTTGACACATCAAAACAAATTACAGTCATCACTCCTCCAAGGAGCCCAGTGCTGGGAAATAACCACAGTTTGGTTTTCAAATCAATTTGACAAATCCTATGAGAATTGTGAAACAGTCTTAGAGCAAATAATGGCCTGACACTCTGCATTAGCAGAAAAGATATGACTCCAGACGACATCTAACAATGTGGCTTCTGGGTTTTACAAAGAAACATCATGTTCTGCCACGTATGACACATGTCAATAAAGATTAGCATTTTGAATGCACAAAGGACAACGGCACCTGGGAGCAAAGTGTATTATAGTTCTATGCAGTTGCCAGAAGCCTTTAGCTCTTCATGTAAACATGATCTGAAAAGTCCATGCTAATAATTAGCTCCTTCTGTGTATAATGACATTTAAATTTACCAGTACACATATGAGTTCATGTTGTGTGACTCTGCCATCACCTGTTTTTTTTTTTCATTTTTCCTGCCGTTTGATTCTTTTTTCTGTTGCCTTCTCATCCTGTTCCTTCCTCCACACTCCATCTCTCTCCTGTCCTCGCGAGTATCGCAGTGACTGAACTCATTCTCAACTTATTTATTTGCTTTATTTCCTGAGATCAGCTATAAAGAACAAACACTATTAAGCCAGCCAATCAATAAGGGACCATCAGCGCTCATACCCCCCACCCCCCACCCTCTCTCTGCAAAATAGATTTATATCTTCTGCCTGTGCAACATAAATCACATATTCATACATTAAATTAAAACTGTGATTGATAGCAAAGCGGTGTGTGTGCAAAACTTCACAGTGTAAAAAAAAAAATAGTTAGGAAACTGTGGAGGGTGAAGAGAAAACATTGTTTTTCAAATGTAATTCTTCACAGACTTATGAGGACGTCCGAGTTCAGGAGATGAGTTGCTGCTTTGGTAACCTGACACTTGGTAAAACTATAAGTTACGGAAGGAGAACATATAAATACTTATCAGCATCTAAACTCAAATATAAACTCAGCATTAATGAAGAGTCTTCACAATGGAAACACAAGCTGTAAAAAAATGTTAAAAGGCTAAGTTGGGGTTGTTCCAAGAGACATTTATCTTGACTTTAAAGGAGCTGGTCAGCTTCCAGCCACGATCCTCTGCATGTCATTCTGCGAGGGGAAGTGAGTGTGGAGAAACAGGTTCATTCACAAAGTGACACTTAATGGGATATATACAGATTGTGTCATGCATTACAGGGCACAGTGGTTATGGGAGCATTCCCGAGGAGAGAGGCAGAGAAATATGGCAGCATCCATCAGGGGCTTGGCCAGAGTGGAAACGCGGGAACAGAGAGGGCACTTGGGCTGGGGGTTGGGGGGCTGCCAAGGACATTTAAGAGAGCTGTCAGTGGGGGCTGATCTATGAAGGACCCTGTTGGCTAAACCTATATCCCAGCATGAGAGGATGTGTATGTGTGTGTGTGTGTGTGTGTGAAATGCAGTCACACGGACGCATACTGTAACACATGCGCTCACACTCTGGAGGCTGAAGTGTAGTAGAGCGGTGTCAGCGCACAGGTCCAAAGATCAGAGCTGGAGCTCATCCACACAGATAATCAAATGTTTTCATTCTGAGCATGAGATGAAACGCAGCAGTAAAAAGAGCAGGAGGGTGAACAACAACGGTTAAACCATTCAACTGCAAAAAACTGCATGTTTTCTTGGGCGAAAGATATATATATATATGTCATACAAAGATACAGTGGTATATTATTGTGCCATGCAACACTGGTAAGTATGCATGAGTCCAGCAATAGTTGTTAGTTCACACATGAATTGCATAACTTACACAACACATTCGTGTCTGAAAACGAAATTCCTAAATCACTATAAGCATAATTATACCCCCAAAATGAAAACAGTCCATCTTGGTGTCTTTTGAGACAAAGTAAACTCACAACTCCCACAATACGTTTTCCTTCTGGATATTATTCAAACTAAAGGAGGGAACACCAGCCCTGCAAAATTTCCTTACAAAAGCTGGAGTTTTTTTTCCCTTTCTGGGCCCTAAATAAGATACTTCACTGGGTGTAGAGGTGTGTTTAGAGTATATTTGGATGTGTGTCTGTTCCCAGAAATGATGCTTATATGTTTACATAAGCATACTCTACTCTACTCATATCTCACAGTATGTACGCACATTTTCACCTGAGACAAAACTTCATCCTGATGAAATAAACTCTAAATACTAAATCATGGCAAGTTGTTCTGAGAACTGTTGAACAACGTAGCTCTAGTCACTTTTCCGCGTTTTAGAAAATCACTCAAGTCGTGTCACTTCTCAGGTCAGGCTTGGAAACTATGAATTTTTTATCTACAAAAACAGTAATCCAAAACAGGATTATGGGATGTATAGGAGCCGAGGTTTTTGAAGCTTCTTCCATACCAGGAACTTAAAGTCATGATACGTGTCTTAGCCTCTGCTGCATCAATTCAGTTTCTCGCCAAGTCCCCCAGTTTAATGGAGGAGTAACTGTAAACTGCTGGAGTACTCTTTCAATACTTCATTAACTACTGTATCTATGAAAGTCCAGATCTGTACAAATGATTTTGTCTACCAAGTGCTTAAATTGCTCATTAAGATAGTGCAGTTAAGAAAGACTTTAAAGACTTTAACTTTGTGCAATGTGCTACATGAATATAAAATCTAATTTTTGTGGGGAATTAAAATTGAGACAGCACAGCAGCAGTGAAGCAGTGGGAATCTGGAGGTAGCCACCGGGCCTGTTAGCCAGAGGAGTGAAGACCAGGCAACCCTGCCAGGGGGGGTGGGGGTGGGGGGGGTACAGCATCGAGACCATTACTAAAGCTTAATGATATGAGAAGTGTTCTCCTATCCACCGCGGAGGGGATTCATCATGATGCTGTAGCACTATATATCTTTCAACAGCACTTAAAGAGGAAAGGGGACATTTCTTCACGCTGTAGTAAAAGCCCCTCCTTCCACCATTTTTCCCATGAGCTTTCTACATTCCTCATCTTCACTTAAAGAAGCTCTATTTTAAGATCGCTGCATCTTGAGGGTGGTTGGTGGCGATGGGGAGGGGGTGGGGGTGCACGACCTTGGTGATGAGCAAGGTTGAGGTGAGGTGAGGTGGTGAGAAGCACTGAATGAGTGTGTGTGTGAGTACAGCTGATGGAGATAGTCTCAAACCACCAACATCTTGTCTGGGATTTGTCCCCGTTTGCCCCAAGAGGAAAGAATACAATTCACTCTGCGCCTCAAAGTCACACTACACACTGTCACCAGCTGATAGATGTCTCTTTGTCCCCTCGTAAATAAAAACACTCTGGTCTCCACTGTGAGAGACTGTAGATCAGGGAGTAAATAGCTCAAGGTATCATGCGCTGCAGTAGTACGTCAAGCCTGGAGGATTTTCTCTTTCTCCAACCCTTCACATTTCGTGGCCATGTCGGGGAACTCTGCAACCTGCAAATCAAATGAAGCGGATAAACTGCAGCACGACAGCAATCGAAATAAGGAAAAGCAGCGCAGGCTGTGGGTCTTTAACTTAATTTTTACAGCCTGCCCTCCAGCCGGTGCGTAGCAATCACATGGAAAAGCTTAATGTTTCCGTCCTGGTGTTTGCGTTGCTTGAATCACAGCCACCTGCCTGTGGATTTACACCAGTAGATCACAGACAATAACTGTAAAGACAGAAGTGCACTGGTTTATGACTTCAGCACTTTCAGTTTGAAGTCTTCCAGCACCAGTGAGTTTAAATTATGGTGGGAGACGTCCTTGGGATGTGAACATCTCATTTCACCAGGCTGTGTGCAACCACACACACACACACACACACACACACACACACACACACACACACAACTAATTTCATTGGGGGTCTCTGGGAGGCTGGACTCATTGGAGCGTGACATAAGAATTATACATCTGGCAGCAGTAAACCTCTCTCTCTCTCTCTCTCTCTCACACACACACACACACACACTCATGCAGGATTGTGACTGCTATGAGACAGAACGCTAACTTTTTGCTTATCAGTCTGAGAAAGAGTTATTTATTACTTTTGAGGATCAGTGCCATTGATACTTGTAACTCCGCTCTATGCATATGTAATGCTGTGGGTTTATTATTTTCAATGCTAAAAAGGGAGCTGAAGCAGGTTTCTGCTTCTCCTTAGATAATAAGAGGCAACTGACAAACTTTCATTTGTAAGTGTGCAATTAATTTACTTAGATCCCCCCCCTTCAGTCAGGGTATTGATACATTCAACTCAAATATTCACATATAAAACTAAATATTTGAGAATAAAAAACACTGTTCTTAAAAATAAATTGTTACTGAAAACGTGCTTAAATTTAATGCCTTATTTACAATGTGCAGTGTTCGGAGGGTCAGGCAAGAGTCAAACAGATGCAAGTGCAGAGAGTACGGTGTGACTACTCGACTTTTAGTAATAATATAAACAACATGGTGTGCCAAATGTTTGTATATCAGGTAGCAACCAGGTCAGCGACACAAATACACAACTGCAACTCCACATGCATCAAGATTTTACATACTCCATTGTGGATTGACTGACAAATCCAGAAACACTGTCTATTTTTTACACGTCTGACATCACACTTGTGGCCATCATTTAAATAAAAAAATTATAGACTATTCCTTAATACAATTACGGAAATCCAGACCAAGTGTACATAACAATACTTAAAAAGAGAAACAATCACAGCAAAAAGGTATCCGGTATGTGGATGGGACAGGAGTCAGAGCATCCCAAATGAACCGAGAAAGCTCTGCATCCTCATCTCAGCTGCGCCCCACTGCCATATCATAATCAACACCTGGGGACACGCCCCCCCACCGGTTCCCTGCCCGTCATTGGCTGCCCGTTTAAATATTCCACACGCCGTCCGTTGATTGGCTCAAATATCACACAAGTGATTTCATAAAGCAAATCTTTTGGAAGTTGTGTAAAGGGAATAAGTGGAGGAAAAACCCATGAGATAACTGCGGCACCTACAGCACAATTAGCTGCCGGTATCCCCCTCTCTTTCTCTACCTCTCTTTCTCTCACACACACACACACACACACACACACACACACTCTCGCTCTCCGCGCTGTCAATCGCTGGAGGATTTGTTCCTGGAGTTTCCGAGCATCCCTGCATCTGTGAGTACCTGAGTTCGCCTGCTTGCCGCTTAACGATGCTGCTGCCTTTCCCCCGGGTTTAGGATCGCTGTTGCAGAAAGAGCCGCGAGAAAGTTGATCTCCGTCACGACGTGGACGCAACTTTTTTTCTCAGAGCAAATCATGAAAGTCCCGATTAAGACGTTTGATTATCAGTTATCAGTCAGATAGCCCGCAATCTAATGAATTATCACCACCTGTAATAACTGCCACGGATTAAGTGCTGGCGCGCACAAAGTCGATTCCCTGAAAAGATAAATGCAGATGAGAAGATAGTAAGATAACCGTAGGTCTATTTTGTAAAAATTGACTTTTTATTGCAACAGTTATCCCTGGTATAAAAACATGTTTTTTTTATCATCGATTTTTCGGATAATTCACGTCTTTGTAATTGGCATATAAATTTTGAGTGTGTATTGTATCAAATAACACGTTTGAGATGGATAGACAGACACCAGTATTCTTAATCTATATGTAATCATAAATATAAAAGTTATTTAGTGTCATGCATCATATGGGTGATACATTACAGGTGTATATATAGGTGAGTATAACTTTCTAAACTCCCACAACAAAGATTGTTTTCATTGTGAAGTTTTGTTCATGACATATGAAATGTTCTGAGCTGCTGTTATTATTGGTGATGCTGTGAAGTAGAACAGGTTCTACAGTGAGCTGTTGCTTGAATGAGATGAGTGATGGATGAGCCGGAGCTTTACATCAATGGTGATTGTTGATTCCTCAGAGGGACTCTTCAGTGTAAGTCACCTAGACTGGTATAGCACCTTGTCTGTGTGTGTGTGTGTGTGTGTGTGTGTGTGTGTGTGTGTGTGTGTGCATGTCTGTTTGTGTGTGCATGTGTGCATGTGTGTGTGTGTTCTGCAGTGAGTGTCCTTCACAGAGAAGAGCCTCTGGAAGTGTGTGTTTGAGACTGAAGACGTTGCTGGCTCTTTGTCGCAGTGTTATCAGGATCAGAGCTGGGCTTGAACGCTCTGGAAAGCACATGCTGATGTTGCACGCTTTGATAATGGCCTGTTAATGCCACCATAAATAACCAAATCGAAAACATTTCTCTGCTTCAGACAACTTTTTCTTTTTTTTTCCAGAGCTATTTCATGGTCTTTTGACTGGTTTACTACAAATGACTTTATTTGATGCCTCCTATTCTCAGAGCAGGACGGGCTGCTGTTGACCCTGCGGATGTTACAGCCTAAAACCCCGGTGAGCGCATCGTGGTTTTATGAATCCTTGCTCGTAGAGGAGTGTCACATTGCAACTTTATTTGACGACTCAAGTGGTCGTGTCTTGATTTTTACCGCAGTGAATGCAGGACAAAGTGACTGCATGTCCTTGACTGGATAATGTAGTACCACACCGTTTTATCAGGCCGGCCCCCATTATTGGGGATACTTTACTCTTCCACTGTATTCAGACTGCCGTTGAACTGATATATAGCTGCTGTCCTGGTGCAGCATGGGAATAAAGCTTATACTTTATCCTCATTTGTATGGACATCTGAGCTCTGCTGCCCACCTGTACGTTTGCAGCAGAAATTGTATAATCTAAAAGTAGCTAGTTTTTTCCTCTAATTGTCTATTAGTCCAAAAGATTGTATCCTTTTCAAACACACATTTCAAGTTTCCTTATCCTGCTCTTTTTAATTTATAGCTTAGCGCCCCTATCGAACATGAGGCGGGTTTGGAAAGTTGCCTTGTGTAGTCTGGAGTCGCTCAGCTAATTTGTCATTACATCCTGTTCTACCGGGGAGAAACTGCCTCATCTTAAGCTCCTTGTGTTGTTAATTAACCCTTCCTGCTACAACAGCCACAGTCCACATCACAACCAGCTCTCCAGCCAGCGTTATCGCGGCGCCGCCTGCCAGGAGAGCTAGCTTTAGCCCTGGCCATATTTTCTGCAGGTGTCAGCAGAGGTGCTTCCGTTCTCTACCGATGTGCTTTTGAGAGTATCAAGCAAACAGCAATTCAGTTTTTTTTTTATCTTAAATTGAACTGTTGAGGGAGATGTTAAAGAGCCATACATCACCTGGACACCCGGAGCTGAGAGGGAGAGTCCACAGCAGCATGGAGGCAGGGATGAGAACAGGCTCAATGGCATTACAGGCTGAATGAGTGCTATGACAAAGACCGCGTTCATAAATGCAGAGGAAGTGCAAATCAAGCTGTCAGCCTTTAAATGCCATTTAGTTTGCGCGTATCTGTGCTGTGCGTTTAAAGTTTTGCAGTGCTGGTGTTGACGGTTTTATTTTAGCTTTAAGGAGGTGACCTTCCTCTTTCCTTTCTCCCCACATTTATGTTTCAGTTTGTTTCTGAAACTCCACCTCTACCTGCCTGCACTTCCCAAGTCAATTGGATCAATTCCTCTGCGTTCCCCTTTATCTGCTGACCACTGGAAAGGACACTTATATACATCACACAACCCTTTTATCTAAAAAAGCTTTCCCAATTTAGAGTCGCTCACCATCCTGCAGGGAAGAGCACCTCGGGTCTGTTATATCAAGTCATATTGGTTTCCTCTGTGCTCACATGGCCTCCGGCTAATGCCCTGCTCCATGTATGGATTTTCTGTCCTGTAATTCCTCAGGCTGTCTGCATGTGATCGGTTGTTCTGATCTAACCCTGCAGAATGCTGCTGATTGTGGCGGTATATCTTCATCTTTATGTCTGAGTATCATTGGGAAGCTCTGCCAAACAGTCCACTGATGTTTGCTGCACAATTTGATTCAGGGAATTAGCAACAGTGGCAACAGTAGTCACAGTTTTTTCAATTTACATTTGCCTGAACTGCCGGGACAAACGTGCGCTGTACTTTAGGTGCAGAGTGCATGACAGGAATTGTGCTGTTCTATACTTGCACATGGCATATAACGTAGAATTGTTCTGCTTTTTAGTGCAAAGTGAATACTTTTAACATTGGAAAAATGTCAGGTTTCACATATAAAAGAAGATATTCAGTTTCATCTGTTGTTTCAGCTGTGTGTGTGTGTGTGTTTTGCCTTTAGGTGAGGATGTTGTTGCGGCTGGTTTTATTGCTGCCTGCCTTTTCCTGGGCCCAGCGATCAGAGCCCATGTTCTCAGCTGTAACCAGGACTGTCCTCCCTCCTGACTACGACAACAACCCTACACAGCTCAACTACGGCGTGGCCGTCACCGACATAGACGGGGACGGAGACCTGGAGATATTTGTCGCTGGGTGAGGAGTGGGGAGGATGGATGTGTAAAAAGCCTACGAGTTAGATGAATAGGAGCCCCTGAACGGCCTCTGAAGACTTGATGCCCCCTTGCTCCTCTCAAGTGCTCAACTCTTTTTTCATTAAACACAATTAGAGACATTACATAACTGCTGAGTGATATCTAATTCTAAATCGGAGGCTAAAATAAAGTGCACTGTCATTTTTCAAGCTAAAGGTTGAAGACAAAGGCAAAAGACTGAAAGACTAAAAGAGATGGTAAGAGCGCCCTGAGGCTCACTCAGCTGATGAAAATAGATGTGATTGGATAGAGCACCATTGATGGGAACAGTTTGGCAAGCCTGCCTCGATCCAGCGAAGCAGCAATGAATTTCTCAGTGCTTAACAGAATATAGATGGACCAAAATGACCCTACTTAATAAATGTCATTTAGCAAAGCCATCATATTCAGCAGGCATCCTGGACAGGGGGGCGCCACAAAACCTCATAGAGGATGTAATTTCATTGGGGATGAAAGGAATCTCAGGATGGAGTGTTTCAGTTAATATTATACTGCAGCTGTTAACCTTCGCTACTTAAGTACAACATGGTCATTTAAAAAAATATTCCTGTTCAGACCTTTATAATACAATAGATAAAGGTGGGACAAGTAATATAAAGTCACTGTGGTACCTTATTTGTCTTTTAGTAAGAACAGAGAAGAGTATTTAAAGACGATTGATTGAAATAGTATCATGCAACAGTGATGCTATTTATACTGATTTAAATTGATTTTAATGGAGACATTTTCTGCATATTTGTTTTTTTCTGTGGTCCTCTCACTGGAGTCTGGCTCGTTTAAAAGGTGATTTCATGCAAGCCTGTGACCCAATCGGGATTTAGCAACAAATGCTAGTAGCAGCTAATGTAGCCTCAAGCCTCAAGTGTCCAGTCATGCAAACCTCACTTCTCACTAACACCACACCCCAGATTTCTTTTGGTTTTCAAACTTGGTTTTCAAACTTGGTTTTCAGGGGCTTTAAAAATACAGTTTTCCAAAATTCTGCGTATTGAGTAAGTCGATCAATAAACAAAGCCACATAAAAAAGTTGTCAGGAATTTTTAAAAAATTCTTGCTGACTCTCTATGTAATGAACACATAACAGCTTGCTGTTTTTGTCCTCTGACAGCTACAATGGCCCGAACCTGGTGCTCAAGTATGACAAGCAGAGAAACAGACTCATCAACATCGCCGTTGACAACCGCAGCTCCCCTTTCTACGCCCTGAGAGACCGTCAAGGCAACGCCATCGGAGTGACGGCATGTGACATCGACGGAGACGGTCGGGAGGAGATTTATGTGCTTAACACCAACAATGCCTTCTCCGGTACAGTACAATCTGATACACTCTTGCATAAAAAATACAAATGCATTATATGCACACTCACACGGGGTTATAACTCTTTCCTTGTACAGAGACAAAGCAGGAGAATCAGTATGCAGATATTAAGCTTATCTCATCTGAGTCTTCATCAGATAACAGATAAGCTTTGCGCTACTATTAATCAATCTGAGAGCTATGGAGCACACAACTGCCAAAACTACAACGCCTCACCTCTATCATTCTTATAAAAACTCCTGCATCACATTTCTCACTCGGAGGCACAGCAAACCTGCTCTTATGTTTCCAATCACCCACTGCTCTTGCGTTGCATAATACCGCTTCACTCTCTGCACAATCTTTGCTTCTCCTGAACGTCTCTTCCACATCAAGGTCGCGCAACATATTCTGACAAGCTGTTCAAGTTCCGTAATGGACGCTTTGAAGATCTGCTGAACGATGACATAAACGAACACAGAGATGTAGCCAACCGTATGGCCGGGCGCTCAGTGGCCTGTGTGGACAGAAAGGTACGAGACACACACGGAGTGGAGTATATGCAGATCAACACCACGGAAACACACACACACATACTCCCCAGAGTGTCTTCTGTGTACATGCATGGGTGCCTCTGTTTGTTTACCAGTGATAACTCATGCCCTGCCTACGCCGCCCTTCTCAGCATGTGCTATGACAGTTCATTTGGGGGAATGGCGTGCCATTTTCTCTCTTCTGTCCATCGCGCCAGTGTAATTACAGAAGCCAGGGCTCGTTTGTTTTATAGAACATCGTACGAGGGGAGGAGTGATGACTGCACACTACAGCTTTCTACCCGTAACATTTCCTCTTGCTCACTCTCACTCTCAGTCCCATTCCCATTGTTTTCTTCCCTCTTTCCACTTCCGTTACCCCTGTTTCTTTTTTCCCTCTCTCTCAGACTGACACGCTCACATTCTTTCTTTGTCTCTTATCTCATAGACTGGCTTCTCACTGTCCTATCAAGGGGATGGGATAAAGATGGTAATAGGGGGAAGACAACAGCCGGGGTTACAATATCATTTTTTGAGCACAGTTCCCATCTCACCAAGCAGAAAGGTTATGCAGCTGATTGGAAAGATATCTACTTTTAACGGCTAATGCTTTTACATGAAGCCAGAACCCCTGACGTGCATTATTCCATGCTAGTTCATCAAACAGACAGAGAGTGGGAGACAACGTTTTCCTATTGTTGAATGGATTTTGAACAACAGCAGAAGGTTACATGGGCCAAAACCAGAGCATAGTTGGCTAGGCAGCCTACGTGTTTGGTCTTGTTTACTCATAAATAAAGTGTTATCATTCAGAAAAAAAGAGGGATAATTAGTCATCTGAGCATTTCGTCTCCGCCACTGCCCTTGAAAGTGACGTCCAGTCATTAGTCTTATACAAACTGATGAAGGTGACATATTGAGGGGTCTCTCATTGAACTGATGGATCGGTTCACTCTCTGCTGGCAGGCCGGCCGGGGCCTCTGAAAATAAGTGGATTTTTAAAGCAAGAATAATTGAAATACGTCTGATAAAAAGCACAACATACGTTTCCTTTGAAAATAGGAAACAAAAAAGTGGAAATGTTGCGAGAAACGAGGCGTTAGCTTATTCAGGCGTTCATGGTGATAACCATGAAAGGGTACGCAGTCACATAGCCCCGCACCAACATGCACTTTGCAGGCATGCACACTATTCACAGTGCCAGCTCCACTGACAGAAATTAGCCTTGGGTGAAGACTTATTGAAAAATCATTGACTTTTAAGTTTGTTAAGTAACTGCCAGTGGCCTTCATTGTAGTTCATTCCCATTTAGAGAGAGAGAGAGAGTAAGTGCTGCCCACTCCTCCCACCTCAGCAGGCCATAATGTGACGCTTGATGACATTTACATCACCCAGACTCATTTACTTTTCTTGTCTTGTAAAAAACGGCAGTAAGGGTAACACGAATGGTGAAATGGCATGTATGCATGTGTGTGTGCTTGCATATGTGCTTGTATTGACTGAAATATGTTAGGCCTGGTGGGAGAGCTCATTGGAATCGAGTGTGTAGTCTATTAGCGTGGTTCCGTCTGTGAGTTTGTGTCTGCAGGGACTCTGACTGATAATGGAGTGTGAAATTAATCTCCAAAGGGAGGCAGGGAGAGAGGCAGAGGAAGAGGGGGTGAAAGGGTAGGAAACAGGGTACGGGGCAATAAAGGGGGAAATAAAAGGTATGATTGGGAAAAGGGGAAAATATACAGGTAACATACTGAGATAGAAAAATAGTTTTTTAAAAAGATGGTTAAAAGATATACCTGGTGATTTTCTATATTAGCCATACTGGTACTGCGTTTGAAGCCAAAGGCTGATTCTTATCTGTCTTATTCTTCAGTGCCATAGAGGGCCACTGTTGGCCAACAAACCACAAAAACATATGAAAAACATATTCCTTCATTACAGCAAACAAGGACAGTGTGGTTCATTTCAGTTACACACTTTCTGAGATTTCTGCATGCAGCCCAGCATAAATGTGTGCAAAGTTAAATTTAAAGGTAAAGACATGATGTCGTATTTTTCAATTCTGGGACAGTGGAAATGAAATCACCTGTCCCAGAAAAATGTGTTAAATAAATAA
The DNA here is from genome assembly GCA_016785225.1 of Psettodes erumei. Lineage (NCBI taxonomy): Eukaryota > Metazoa > Chordata > Actinopteri > Pleuronectiformes > Psettodidae > Psettodes > Psettodes erumei. The sequence continues at coordinate 5,548,656 of JAFBJZ010000660.1, forward strand.
AATGAAAACAATATTTGTTTTTCCTCCTATAGGGCACAGGGCGTTACGCTATCTACATAGCCAACTATGCCAGTGGCAACGTGGGCCCTCACGCTCTCATAGAAATGGATGAGGCAGCGAGTGACCTTTCACAGGGGGTCATCGCCCTCTCCAACGTGGCGGAGCAGGCCGGAGTCAACAAGTTCACCGGTAGGTTTGAAGGAATGACGCTGTGTGTGTGTGTGTGTGATATAAGATCATCCAGCACTACTGGACCTTCAGTGTGATTTATACAGACATCTGCAGAGGAGCATGTGCTTGTTGTACCCATAGAGTCTGAAATATAGGACTCTAGTACAGAGAGGCAACTCGACAGGTGGAGAGTTGGAGAGGCGCCAGGTGAGGGAAAAAAAAGAATAAGCGAGAGAGTAAAAGAAAGAAAGAAAGGGAACGTGATGAGTGTAAGCGTGCGCTGAAAAGGGCTGGAGAGAGAGAAGTGTTAGTAGGCTCTTTTGGCCCTGTCAGCTGTTTACTCCAGTCAAAGTCACAGGGAAGCCAAGGGGAAGGGTGACACACACATACATCAGACCGGCTCAACAGCCCAGAGATGGCATCTGTCACTGCCGACTGTGGTTCCCCCACACTTCTGAAGGTTTGAATGCAAGCGGATGCCACTACAGCGCTGTGCGTTTTATGTGCCATCAGCTCAGACAGAGTCAGTGTGTGTTACATGCCAAACAGGACTACGTGGACCTTATTTTCTACGGAGGTGAAATGAAAGTCAAGGGTGTTATTTGCTGATTTATTGGATATGGGAACCTGAACGCGCGAAACAGATACCAGGCAGGCGGTGACGAGCAGCCTTCCTTGTCAGACAACTTAAGTCAACAAATCACAAAAAAGCAAAAAACGGGGAGTGACTTTGGTACACGATGCACGTTTACCAGCAGCATACATTGCCTGTCTGTCTTTACCCATGGGTATTAAATGAAGGCTAAAATAAAATGATAAAATGATCTTTAAATAAGCTCAATTCATCTTATTCTTCCTCTCAGAGATACAGGCTTCAAGAAATAAGGTGTAATGGGTTGAAATTTACGTTAATTCCATTTAAATGACATTGACCTGCATTATGCCTGTTAATGCAACTATTTTCTTAATGTTTTATGGTGGTTTTTTTCTTAAGCTGTAAAAAGAAAGTCCTCTTGTTGGGCACTAAACATTTTAAATGAATTAAACTGACTGAACTGCCATTTAACTTATTTTGAAATGGAATGGAGGACCCTGAAATACATTTTCATCTTCTTTGAAAAACAGCAATGAGATTGACTTGGATCAGCTTAGCCCTGTGATTGATACCCGCTTTGGTATAGAAGAAGAGAGCAGTAAATGTCAAAATGAACTATCACCGTGATTTGTTTGTTTGACAACAGAGAGCATAATGAGTAAAAAAGAAAGGCTGCCTCCATGATACTTTATTGTAACCACTGAAAAGACCTTGACGCTTACACCCAAGTAAGTTTTGGAAGTGGGACACGACTTTGTATTTGGGCGCAACTGTATCAATCTTCATCACCTTTTAACATGCAGGATGTCATCTAAGCCACCAGGAGTGCAGCGTGAGCTGGCTCCGAACCTCTGTGAATGATGTATGGTCGATGGCTTTGTCCCCAAACTGCCGTTAATCAGAGCAGAGGGACAGTCAGAGAAGTTGTATATCTAATGGTTACATATCTCTGGAGAGACATTAGTGCTTTATGGCCATAGGGTGCGAGTGATATTTGTCTGGGCTCACGGAGCGGACCAGTAAATCAGGAGCGAGCCCTCACTCGCAGCACTGACTCTGCATACTGGAAGGGCAATCAACGCCCTTTCAGCTCCGTAATTAGACTCTGCTGGTCTGAGATGAGACACTTTAGTGTGACACTTAACTTTATAGACAGTCATTGGAAAATCCTGGGGTGATACTGAGTGTATTGAACAGTCACAAAGATCTTTTCACAAGGGGAAAATTACTGTTAATGCAAAGGAGTGTTGGCGCGTGCTGCGCCTTTGTGTTTCTGTATTTGTGCCTAAGCGCGTTTATCTCTGTATTTGTGTGTGTCTGTGTCTGCCCTGTTCAGAGGAAACTGCCTGGAAAGACCATAATGATCTCTTGCCGTTCACTTTTGTCATGGAGCGGATCTCTCTGCCCTCTTGATTCAGTTTTTATTTTTATATCTGTGCGCTTATCTTTTTTTCTGTTGAAACGTCTAATGCTCTCTCACCGGCGAGGCCTGTCTCTCCATCTCTGTCTGCGCAGGAGGGCGAGGTGTCGTGGTGGGGCCCATCGTCAGTCAAACGCTGTCCGATGTGTTTTGCGACAACGAGTATGGACCCAACTTCCTGTTCAGAAACAACGGAGACGGGACATTCTCAGATGTGGCGCAGCAGGCTGGTGAGAGGAACTCAGTGTGTGCAGTGTAATCACAAGGTAACCTTTGCTGTATAACAGAGTATATTACCATGTATCTATAGGTGTGGAGGACCCGATGCAGCACGGCAGAGGGGTCGCTCTGGCAGACTTCAACCGTGACGGCAAGACAGACATCGTCTATGGGAACTGGAATGGACCTCATCGCTTGTACATGCAGCTGAATAACCGCAAACAGAAGTTCAAGGTTGGTTCAGATATATTTCCTGGGTATTTAACACCACACAACACAATTGCCAATATTTCCTCAAAAACTCTCAGTCTTTTCATAATTGTATGAAGAGTGAAAACAGACTCTACTAATTTTCATGCCTCCGCACACCTGTGGAAAGTGACCACATCTTTTACCAAAGAGATAAATGTCTTAATCGGGGTCACTTAAAGGGTTAATGAGTGATTATTGGTTTTGGAAAGGTAATTTAAAAAAAAAAATCATCGGATGCATTCAGATTGGGTAAAACCGACGTCGCGGTTTTCTCTTCTACTCGGCCTGACTGGATCAATCTGTAATGAACGGGCAGCACAAAGACGGCAGTCATCAATGCTAATGGACGGCTGGGGATGGCTCACTTTGGGATTGAGAGGGATTTAAAGACGGACGGGTGGTAATTTAGTCGATCAACTACTCTGTGTACGACCCCTGTGAGACGTCCAGCGGCGTTGCACGTGTTTGTGCGGCGCGTTTAAGAGCAGCAGCAACAGAGACGGCCTCCGCTCTGTGTAAATCTGCGGAGGTTTTGTGCTCAGTGATGTATGTGTCAGGACCTGCGACCGCATCTTTTACCAAAGAGATAAATGTCACGCGAGACATCTTTATGGGGGTCAAATAAGGGGTTAATGCATGATGGTTAGCCCAGAGACAATTCCATCGGCGTGACGCACGCACGCGCGCACACACACACACAAGCAACGCTCTCAAATACGCGCACAAACACAGAGAAGACAAATTGAATTAGCCAGCCAATGTTTTTTCAAACCAAGATTGTTAAATCACGAGGCCACAACACATTTAAGACCCCTTTCCCCCACATAAGCTGACACTCCTACTAGCCTGTATTGACCTTTGGCATGCATAATGAAGCGGTTGTATCACTCCAGTAAACCGCTAATTAAATTGGGCTGAAACAGCAGCTTGCCTGGGTGGTGGAAAGTGCCGATTAGGCCTGTTTGTGCTTTAATTAAAATCTATTGCCGAGGTTTTTCCTTGCAGTAGGTTCAAACGCCTCCCTCCCACATATATAATATGTATTTAAAGAGATGGAAAAAGTATGGAGGAGAACTTTTCTTGGTTACTGTGTATCGAAATCAGGGCTGCAGCTCTCTCCTAATAAATAAATGATTATAAAGTTATTAGCAGGTGGTGTTTAGAAGATTTTTTTTCAATTAGAGCCAATCATATAAACAATTATTTCAACTTGTCAGTTAACCATTAAGAAAATAACAAATTACATTTGAGGCATGCACTTAAGATGACACATATTTCTAATTTTATTTACAATAATTGGGACATTGTAAATTGTACTTCCTTGTTGCAGTAAATCCAATAAAGCTGCAAATAGCCACCTTCCACTTTTAAAATATTTTATGCAAGTCAAATAAAAAAGTGAAATGAATTAAAAGTGAAAGTGTTTTTTTCCCTCAAACTTTCTTCCCTCTTTCCCTGGAGGTCTCGTGTTTCTGTAATTTGCTGTGGTAGGAGTCCCTTTCTTTTTCTTTTATGGCACATCTATCCATCCACCCAATAATACAGTAAATGTAGAGTCTGTTCCTCTCTCCCTCCCTCATGGCCTCAGTTGGCCATCCCCTCTCCTTCACCTGAGAAGCAGAAGGTCACCGTGGGCAGCCCCCCCACTGCAGCTTTATGAGCCTTATAATTAAAACAGGGAGTAAATACTGGAGGGAGTGAAGGGCTGCTCTATAACTCTTTCCCAACTTATCACCATGTCACTGAAGCGGGGAGATATCCGTTACTTTCCCGTGCAAAAACTCCTCTGCTGAGGAGACCGTTTTGGGCTGGAGAGTTGCAGTCTACTTTACTGATGCCAGAGGATGTAAAAGGGCCTTTGTTCTTATATTCAGATGAAACAGGGTGACTTACAGTGAATGAGTAAACAGATGACAGATCAGTGTCTAACTCAAGGACCCCATGGTGATTATCAATGGACATGTTTGTCTGCTGTGAAGATTGAACTTATGACCTTACTGTACTGTATGCTCCAGGTTATGGATTCACCTTTCTACCCACTATCTCAGGTCACACCACCCATCAACATGTTTAATTTAATGCACAGAGGATGCAAAACAACAGGCTCTAGAAAAGTTCAAGTCAAAATCTTCACTTTTTTGATTTTCTGCAACACAAGCACTGAAAAAAATATTATAGCAATAATGTGAGCAGGTTAGAAAATTCTGAATGATTCGATGTGCTCTGTGATTGCTGCTTTATGATTGATGAAATGATTTTTTTAGATTACTTTCACCATCTAAAAAGCCATTTAAAGCACAGAAGAACTTCCTGCATGTGTGAGTGTGTTTTACTGTCTTACCATGTTTGCTTCCTTTCCAAAGGACATAGCGTCCCAGAAGTTCGCCATGCCGTCCCCTGTTCGCACCGTTATCGTTGCAGACTTTGACAACGACAATGAGCTGGAGGTCTTCTTCAATAACATCGCCTACCGGAGCTCCTCCGCCAACAGGCTCTTTAGGTACTCACACACACGCTCACACATACTGTTCATACACACCTTACACACATATGGCAGTAAGTTTTAATAGCACCTTGATGATGAGCTTAATGGACGACTCATATTCTAAAACTGGGCTTCGAAGCTGAGAAAAATTTAAAAATCCCAGCCAAGGATACTTATCTAGTCTGGCATCCCGCCTCCTCCTCCACACATGAATGAATCTTTCATTAAGACAGTTTTAGGTCTCTTTTTGACTCATGGTTTGGCTTCCTCTCTCCAGATAATATTAATGAACTCAGCACTCAAAATGCAATATATGATACATATCAATTGTAGGGACTTAACAGTAGAATAAACTCATCCTGTCTGAAAAAGAATCTGATCTGGCACATTTTCCTGAACAATGTGCAGAAATCATGATGAATGTTGCCAGTTCAAACTGAATATCAACAATCAGTGAGAGCCCCAGAGATTTCCCGGGTCAGAATATTCCTGCGTGTCGGGTCAGTGGAGGATATCTTTTGTCTTTCTGGACACGATGATGGTCTGACAGGGGTCACTGCTCCACAGCCCTTGGCCCTGCCGTTGTCTAGGATGAAGATGAATCAGCTAATTTAACTCTGCTCTCTGGCACTGAAAAAAAAAAACATGGTCAAACTATTGTGGCCAAGCTAATTAATTCAATCCAACTAATCAATATTTAGCTGAGCAGTGGGGTTTAACAGCTAGGATCAGCACATTACTGCACTGTGAAATGAAATTATAACTTAAGGAAAGTTGGATATGGAAATGCTTCGTCACTGGAGGTTAAATGGTAGCCGGAAACGTTTGTAATGTAATTTATGTAATTTAATGTAATTAATTTTCATACAATGTCAAACATAGTGTGTTATAAACCATTCATTAAAAGTTTATATCTGCTAGTTGGTACTTGTGCTGGGTAATTTACTTCATAACAATTTATTTATGTACACTTTTAATGTACTGTAAAAAAAAATGGATTAATTTTATGTCTAAATGTAGTAAAAAGTAAATACTGCACTCTGAAATGTTTTAGAGAAAAGGCATTAAGTAACATAAAATGGAAATACTCGAGTAAAGTACCCCAAAGCTGAACACTGCTTATATTGTGTGTTCATAGTATCTATGGTGTCAGTGTTTTACAGTGATTTGCTGGGTTACTGCTGTGATGCTGATTTGACAGGGTGAGCAGGAGAGAACATGGAGACCCCCAGATAGAAGAGCTGAATATTGGGGAGGCATCAGAGCCTGAAGGGCGAGGAACCGGTGAGTGTGTCCCGCAACTCGGCACAAACGATGGGAAGCAGTCCGAGAACGATTCTCCCGTCTGATATTCCAACCTCTTACCATGAGATGGCACCAGAACTCCACTAGGGATATGAGTGCCCTCATGAGATTTATAAAACGAGAGAGATGTGTTCCACATAAATAGTTCTATTACTGCAGAAAGACAATGCTCGTGTTACCCTGCATGAGGAGGATAAATGTTATGCAGGCTGTTTCCTGAAGTGCATTATTACTGTGATGGATCTTCAGGAGCTGTAGCCACAGACTTTGATGGTGACGGGCGACTGGAACTGCTGGTGTCTCATGGTGAAAGTGCAGCACAGCCGCTTTCTGTCTACAAAGTCAACCAGGTGAGGATTTGTTAGACTTCAGAATAACTTCTGACACACAGCAGGTTGTGTGATCCGAACTAAAAACCCACCCTGTTCTTAGGGCACCACGAACTCATGGCTGCGAGTGATTCCTCGGACAAAGTTTGGTGCTTTCGCCAGAGGAGCCAAAGTGGTGGTGTACACGAAAAAGACCGGCCCACACACGCGGATCATCGATGGCGGCTCAGGATACCTGTGTGAGATGGAGCCTGTCGCCCACTTTGGCCTCGGTAACACTGCATTTAAACTCTCACAGACACACGGTTGTTGCAGGCATCCACCTCATGCTCTCTCTGTGGGTTCAAGGCCTGCAACTAATGATCATTCAATTATCAGTCATTTGTTGATCATTTCGGTGTTTAATACGTTAATTGTGTTGTCAAAGAAATACCAGAAAATTCGTGAAAATTGCTTGTTTTTTATCACAGCCAAAAACCCAAAGGAATTTAAATGCATATATATAGAAAGGAAATAAGAACATTTGGCATGTTTTCATGATGAAGGACTTTTTGTAATTAGTGACTAAGACTACTTTCTTCAAGTAAGCAGCATGACCTTCTACTGCAGGACATACAAATACTGAGACAGACAGAGAGAAATAGGATGAACATTGCAGAGAGCAGAGGTAAGAGGGAAAATGAGGGCTCTTTGCAGAAAGGATTGTTTTAATACCTCCAGCTTGATTAGGCACCCATGGGAGAGTGAACTGAGGGATGGAAAATGGAAGAGATGGGGGGGACAGGTGCTGCAGCTGGAAGCCAGCCCGGTTCGTGAGGAACCAACTCACTGTACCCCCCCCTTGAGGAGAGTTTGCTGGTGGCCATCCAGGGCTGGTAGCCCACCCACTGCTTCTCCCTGGCCCTGCTCACTGAGCCTGCTCTGTATCTGGACTGTGCAAGTACAGATCGACTCCGGCGGACCTTGGTTTTAATGCATGATCCCTTGTAGGACACACACTAAGAGCAAACTTTCCACACCACTGTGGCGTCAAAACAGAACGCCACACTTGGCAGCATGGGTCACTATTGGTGGACGTTTGAAATACGTTCCCCACCTCTGAATGAGAGGGCGTCTGTGGGAACAGAACAGGTGAAATGTTCTTTGGCTCTCAGGCAGCACACCTGCTGAGTGGAAAGCTGTGTGGCAAGGTAACTCAAGTTACTCTGTTTACATTAAAAAATGCCACTTTAATTAAGGGCTGCAGAGGCCCTCTGCAGAGGGGCCTTTTCTATGCCTGATTAAAATAGTTAATGGAGAGAGACGAGGAGGGTGCCACTCTGTCTCTTACTGTGTGTGTGTGTGTGTGTGTGTGAGTTAAAAAAGAGATGAAAGAGGAGACTTCATGAGAACAACCCACAAGCTACATTAAAGGTCATGTGAACATTTGTTTGTGTGTGTGTGTGTGTGTTGGGTGCCTGACCAGGTAAGGACGTGGCCACCAATGTGGAGGTGTATTGGCCGGATGGTCGCTCAGTGGCCCGACCCCTGGAACCCTCAGAGATCAACTCAGTGCTGGAGATCCAGTATCCGAGAGAGGAGGAGGAAGTCACCCCAACGGTGGAAATAGAGGTACAGCATTGTTTAACGAAGGCAGTGAAATAGAGCAGGAGCACAGCTCCTACCAACAAAACAATTTGACATCATAATAACTTGGAGATGCCACAGAAGTGTGTATGCCAGTATAATCACATAAAAAAAATCGACACATGGCATTGAAGCATATTAATGTTTGGTTGAAGAAAACAGGGATTCTGATTGGACTCACTGTTTCTTGCAGTGTGGTCATGGGTTCGCTCTGAATGAGAACGGCCGCTGCACTGGTAAGTTGAAGACAAAGTGATCAGCCTGTTGACCACTCGGTGCCTTTGTCCGTGTTTGAAATCAAGACAAAAAGTGTCTTTCCTCCCCCCTCCCACCCCCCAGATAAAGATGAGTGTACCCAGTTCCCCTCTGTGTGCCCCTCTGACCGCCCCATCTGCACCAACACCTATGGCAGCTATAAGTGCCGCGCCAAGAGGAGATGCAACCAGGGCTTTGAGCCCAACGATGATGGGTCGGCCTGCGTGGGTGAGTGGTCCTGGCAGAGGCAGCGTAGACTTAGCTGGATTACTGAGATCTGGAGAACAAAGGCAGCACTTCCAGAGAACGAGATGCCCTAAGCTGCCTTAATTACTCTGGTTTTGAGTGCAGGCTTAGAGGTGCTAACATTCCTCCGACCGTGTCCCCTCTCTGCACCCCGCTGTCTTGCATGACTAACTGCCCCATGTGAACGAGCTCTCTTTCAGCCATAAAGTCGCAGATGTTGGCTAACTTTCCCCTGCCCTCTGTTTCGCCTCTTTCTCTCTGCAGCTCAGGTGGCGTACTTTGGGGGGACGCGGTCTTCTGGGGAACGCAAGTGGCCGGGCCTTTCTTTCTGGCTGTTCTCTGTCTCTGTGCTCACACTCCTGTCTACCCATCTTCAAACTGGACTTCTGTAGCCGTCGCTATCTTCTCCCCAATCCTAACTCTCTGCTGAACTGGGATGTACAGAAACTCTTGGAGAAAAGTTTTCACTGAAACATCTACTCCTCCTTCTCCTCCATGGATCTCTGTTATTTACAGTCTTGCCCACCATCCCCCTCACCAGTGCTGTGTCACCCCCTGGCTCCCAGCCCCCTATGGACTATAAAGAAACACACAGGGAGCATGCTGGCTGGGAGCTACGGGGTTCAGAAACTAACTGTGTCACACCCGCAGAGCCCTCACGTCATCACCTGGCACTTATCTGAGTGGGACCTGAACTGAGGCCAAGTCAATAAGTGGAGCTGCAGTGTATAAACCCCTGCACATACAGAAGACAGATCTGCTGGCTCCGCCGACCACATTCATCAGAGACACGCTGAGGCCCCATCTGTATCTCCACAACGCCGCTATGATAATCCTAATAGTGTCGCTCTCGTTCTTATTATGGGCTTACTGGGATGCTGAGAAACACCAGGTCTCCAGGTTTTGTGTGTGTGTGTGTGTGTGAGAGAGAGTGCTACGTCCAAAGAGGCAGTCGGCTAGTGGAACATATGCCAGAACATCTGTCTCCCATGGTAGGTTACATTTTGTTATCTATGAATAATAGAGCAGCACAGATAAACACATGTGCATGTGTGTGTGTGGGTGTGTGTGAGAACAAGAAAAGCTTTAAGTCCGGGAACTGGAAGTTATGCTTGACCCCATTATCATTTATTTATCAATTTTAAAATCATTTGCCAAGTAATACTAAACTAACTTGTAAATATTAAAGGAGCATCAGCTCGCAATATTTCCAGTTAATATCACTTTCAGTATTTATTGCTTTTTCATTCTAATTAAATCAAGTAGGAAGGTCAGGAAAACAAAGATGTGGTGATATTTCTTGTTAATGATGAAGTGCAGTAAAACCAACCATCATTTTCTTACCATTAAAAAGAACTACAAGTTTAAAGTTTTAGACAGCTGTAGTTGATTCTATCATACTTTCTTTAACAATTTTGAAATCATTTGCCACATGATATGAAGCTACAAAGGATAAGGATGGTGATGTGCTATGTTTTTGTTACTGCCAACAAATAGAACGAAAATACAAAATCAGTGATGCGCGAGTCAGTCGTTTATTACAAAGAGACTGGCTTCCCTGCCGTGTTTGTGCCATTAGTCCCTGCTGAATTAATTGCAAATAGAGTTTAATCTTTCAAATACATTTTCAAATGTATCCTTTCTTAAAACAACTCTGCACTGTAGTTTTCAGCAAATATTAGTCACACTAGAGTGTCGAGTTTTTGTCGGGGACTATTTTCAGCTGCAGACCTGTGCTGCAGTGTTTATGGTGTTAGGATGGTGCTTGTGGGAGTAAATCAAAAATAACCTACATATCACTCACTGTTGTAGCTCAATGATGTGTTTTTGGTAATATTTATCGAGCTCAAGCTCTATCAGGCTTGTTCACGAGTTCAATCAATTAATTGTTGGAGTTTTTAAGGGATTGCTGATTGTAAAAAGATATTGAAACCATCAGCAGAATTTAAGTTGTGCATATGGGTTACTGTGGTTTTCTTGAGTAACCTAAAAAAAAACCCTTAAATGCCTATTTACTGTAATGTAATTGTAGGGATTATATAGTATAATGCTATTGTTAATTTTAGCACATAATCACATGAACCCCTTCGTTTTTTCATTTAGCACTATGGACATAGAAAAGATAAACCAAAAACTGAAAACAGTATCCACAAGATGATGCAGATTGTTTTTCCCACATTGTTGCATGAGACAGCATCAGTTCTCCACGCAGCGATTTCCACAAACAAAATGTGCATCTTTTCCATGATTAGACCATGATCACTGTCCTAGCAGGGGATAGATTCATCACTGTGTGTTGGCCAGTACAGTCCTCAAGAGTAGAGCCTGTGTGTGTGTGTGTGTGTGTGTGTGTGATTCATGGATTTCTCCCTGATCACTTGCTGAGGCAAGTGTTATATATTTTGCACATTTTAAGCCAAAAACCTCGCAGATTCCATAAAAAAAAAAAGCACCAAACCCAGCCCCTTGACATCAGTCTGCTAATGAGTTGGACCCAAACCACAGATGCCACCTGTAAATATCACAACATTTCAGCTGAGATTCAAAGACTCAACTTAGCTCTCTGAGACATTTTTAATGAAAACTAAGAAGCATCGGAGCATGAAAAACTAATAAACAAATGATGATGGATGTGTTAAAGCAATTAAAATTACTCACCACGGATCTTTGCTGGATCCGCGTCGGCGATGTTGTCATGCTCTCTGTGTAAGCCAAAGATTCAGTGGAGAGTGAGAGTTACCAAGGGTTCAGCGAGCTCATGTCCACTCAAGTCAAATACTTGTTCAAAAATGTTCACTAACCGATTTGTCAAAGAGGTTCATCTGAGGTTGCTACAAAGATGTTATTGTAAGGACACAATGGAAACTCTTTTTAGTCTTGGGTCAGACTTGAACTGCTTTCATCATGGTCTGATATGTAGGCACAGTTTGCATGGACAACAATAAGTGTTTATTAACGTTGCACGCTTCAAACGGGCGCAGGTGTTTTAACCCTATTGCTCACATTCCCCTGCTTTAACCCCACAGTCCTCCTGGCTGTGTCCTCATGCCTTGTCAAAGACTTATTTGCAGTGAATCCAGTTTGTATGTTTCCCTCAAATGTGTTGAAATGGGTTGTGGCATTTCAGATAAGTGTGGAGTTTGTAATGAGATAAAGGATACCACTGATGATTGTCGGTTATTTGGCAACTCATAGCTCTATATGTACAGGCAACTTAACATAGTGCGTTCAGTATTCACTGTATCTACTCTGCCCATTCAGAAATAACAGGTTACTAAACAAAACTCAGTTCAGATGTTGAGCTTTTTTTGTGTTCATGAGATAACACTGAAGAAAATAAACGAAAAACTTCAGCAACGGATAACTTTGCTCATGTCCTTTAGACATACCTGGAAGTGGAAGTACATGACTACAGAAAGGTAGAGCAATGACACAGCATCAGAGATTACTCCACCAAGAGGAAGATAAGCTTTAAAAGAAATTAATTCGCATTCTTCAACCGTTTATTGCGCTGAAGCTGTGCAGTGTTGCTGAATGAGGTCCAAGGTCCTGCAGAGTGGACACTCTCTGTGTGGTGTAGGTGTTACTCATGTTGTGGGGAACTAAATCTGTTTACACAGTCACATTATGGTGATGAATGGTCGAGTCCCTGTGACATAAATCATTACATTTTAAGGAGAAGACGTGTTGTAAGGGGTAAGGCAAGCAGTAGTTATGGTTAAGGCTAGAATAAGTCTCTGTGAAGCTAATGTGAGTCAGTATTGTCCTCTGAAGTCATGGAGGATAGATTGTGTGTGTGTGTGTGTGTGTGTGCGTGCGTGTACATGTGCGTGTACAAGCGTGGTCACTTGCCATGGCATTGTTTGTGTCCCAGAGTTTGCAGCTGTGTTCCTTCCTGCTGAAATGAACTGCAATTGGAGATGTCCCTGTGCAAAATAAAACCTGGAACACAATGCTCAGTTTTGTGCGTTTCAGGGGAGTCTGGACCTGTGTGTGTGTGTGTGTGTGTGTGTGTGTGTGTGTGTGTGTGTCTAAGTGCCCACGTACAGCCTGTTTATGTGTGGGCTTGTGCTCTCCATGTGGAAAAATAATCTGAATACATTTTTTTGTGGCCTAGACCTCAAGATCACAAAATGTCCTACAAACAGCAACTGCGAAATGTACACAGACCATGAAGTGAAAATGACAGAAGATCAGATATGGAGGGATATGTTAAGAAAACATTTGCACTGTACGGAAATGGCCAGATGAAAAGGAGCGGAAGGAGACGAGAAGAAAAAGCTGTATAAATGTAGATGTATACACTGCAGTGGTCATTTCTTTTTAGCTGCAGCCAGAGAGTATGTGCGTTTATTTTCTCTCATCCCTGATGCAAACAACTGAGCAGGCATTTCAGAGCTTCACATGTGGAGGTACGCTGCGTGCAGACTTCTGTTTCTCGAGTAGAGGTGCAGTAGGGTATTTTTTAGCCTGAGATGAAAATTAATGCTTCACGATCCCTGCCTATAATTGCCTCTAAAGTCATTTGATTTTAATTTATTTGACTTATTTCACCATGCCCAGACAGTAAAACAAGGCAGGGACATTAGAGATTAAGCTACTTCAGCAAACCACTGGCGCATGAATGGCATCACACACAACAGCTGGCCATTAAATGGTACATTATTGTAACTGCTCGCTAATTTCAAGTCATACTTTTAACATCCCAAAGATAATGGAATACGTCATTAGGTTGACATTATCAAATGCACTTCCTTTTCTTCCTTCTTTTCCTTTTCTCCACCTAAAGGGCTGGAATAATTCTCGGTATGCAAAGGACAGAAGGTATACAGTTAAAGGGAAATTCCAGTCTTTAACAACTTATTTTCATAGTGTTGGCTATCATTTCTTGCTCTTAAAATATCTTTGTGCAAACTAAAGTAACGGCTTAACCCTGGGAGCATAGCGACATTGCTACAACAAAACCTGACATGGAGAGAAACATGGGCAGTCACGGCAATGGTTTGGCCAGATTAGTGAAACCATTCAAAATGTTGGTAATGCTCCCTCATGGCTCAAAAAATTAAGACAGTACAAGCCAAAACTATAAAAAAGTAAGAAGTCTTCAATCCACCTGACTTACAACAGAACACGCATGCAAACCCTGCACAGACGAGCTGCAGCTGGAGCTCTTGGGTCAGTGTTGATGTAAAGAGGAACGTTGATCAGGTCTCAAAGCTCCCCTTCTCTCAAGCCTTTGTCCCTGTTTCACCCCAGAGCTCTGCAGGTTCTCATCCCCGCTTCATTTAAAAGCTGTTGCGAGGGCAGCGACTGACCAGGCACAATCTATTTGCCAACAGATTGAAGCATGAATGAAACACAATACCCCGTTTCACAATTAACCAAGGTGATCAAAAGTGACATTTTAACTGGAACCACACGTTTCCAGCCCCCGATGCTCAACATTGTGTTTTTATGTAGCATTCTGGGCCGCGCTTGGGGGAGGTCCAGCGGCAAACACAACACAAGGGTTGTCAATCACGCTGAGGTTAAATAAACTAAGCGGATTTTCATGCCAAAGCCAACAGGCAGGGCAGCGTTATAGTTGTGGGGGGAAAATAAAATCGATTTAAAGGAGTCTCCAAAACCGGGCTAAGCACAATAAATCGAGTGTGGCCAAAACACAGGGTGGGGAGGGAGACAAATCCTGCAGTTCCCGCCATGTTTTCCCTCCTTTTCTCTTCAAAGAGCACCTCAGCACTCTTCACGACAGAGCTTCAAAACAAATGCTCAAAAACCAGATACAATTTCCATACACGTGTTCCACTAATACACCAAAAGAAGCCTGTGTGTGGGAGGGGTTCTGTGGTACGGAATCTTCCTTTTGTTGCATAACACAGGGCACAGTTTAATGCACAATCATAACTCACCATGACTTTCATAAATCACCTTGACTTTGGGCAGGCGTAGATAAATGTTTGGTGAGCCTGACCGAGCACAGCCAGGGTTTTAATGCCTCGTGAGACACTGGACCGGACTACTTGAGTTAACACATTATTTTGATTTGACTGTTGTTTTTGTTAGTTTATGTTGAGGGAAGTGAAGTCAATGCGCATTCATGGGCACAGATGAGCAGAGTACGAGCGAACATCCTCCTCTGACGTCACCACAGGCCTGACTTCGCTCTGAGCTCGGGGGCTTTCAGGTTTGATGCATTACATGCAAGCACTCAATTGTAAACTTCACCATAATGACTGCGCTGCATTTGCCAGGCACCGCTGCCAGTCAAAACATTTCTGGAACGCAGAGGCAGCGGTGGGAATACTGATTTTCTGTCATTTTCAGGAATAAACATTTAAACCAATCAATAGCAGAAAGTGACTTTTTTTTCCTCCCCTTCTGGACATCCGTGACTCAGACAGAAGAGAAACTGTGGCAAAGGTAAGGCAGACCACTTTTTTCCTGTTTAGAGAAAAAGGAATGGGCGATCAGGAAGGGTGTGGAGGAAGCAGAAAAGAAAGAGAAAGTGTTGAGCGGCCAAAGAACGTGGAATTTTAAAACATGGAAACTCAAAACAATTGTAGCGACACCCTGTAGCAGAAAGTAGGGGGAATAATAAAAAAACCCGAGATTTTAAGGAAGAAAGGAGGTCTGTGCAGAGGGAGATCCCCTTGTTAGCATGAGCGTGACCTTTTCCAGCAGGTGCTGAGACGTTTCTTCACTCACTCTGCCGTCTTTGAGAAAATATCAGCTCACTCTCACCCCCCCTACTGTGTCCACTCCTGTGATCTTAACCAAGCCTGAGTATCTGCCAGAATGTAGTCACTCATTTTTGGCCTTATGAGCAGGCTATGATGGATCTACTGTACACCTCTTATGTGCACACACACACACACACACACACACACACACACACACACACACACACACACACACACACACACACACACACACACAGGCATATGGGTACAAAATGCTGCTGACTGTCACCACTGCAAGAAATGTCCAATAAAACAAGTCACTCTAGAACTAAACTTCACTGTACTTTCCATATAATGATTTATTGGCCATGGCGGTACCACACTGGCATTTTATCAGGCTATAAAGGTGACATTGTTTTAACAGTAACACAGTCGCATAGCTACACGTGTAGCAGAAATAGAACAACATTAGCTGCAGTTGTGTGTCTGTCCACCTGACCAATTTAATTACAACGTGTCCTTTAGTTATTCTATGGTCTCCACCATCTCCTGATGGAAACCATCCATCACAGGGAGATAAAAGAATACTCACATGCTATGCTCTCCTTGAGGTTCACCAAGCTTCTGAAGACATCTATTGCAAAATTCTTTGGTTAGCAGAAGTCAAACTGTTTCCAGAAATCAATCTGATTGTGTAGTCTAGCCCCAGTTTTGGTGGTGCATCAAAAAAAAGGGTAGGACTGTAGTGATGCATAAGGCAAATTTGTACAACACCTACACATGTGGACCACTTTACATTTGCGTGTCTGCTGAAGCAAATGAGTGAAAAAATACATTAGAAGTAGCACTCAGAACTACAGCCCCATGAGCTTAAACCTGCTACGGTCGATACCTTGATTTATTTCAGCAGGTCATGAGACTGAGCGTATTTGAAAGAGTTTGCTTGTAGCGTCAAAGCCACAGAGAATTATCACGTGCCTCTGACATTCAAAGCCGGTTCTCTATAAATAATCACGTATTTGCTAACATATATGCTGTATCAACTGAAAGGATGATGTCAGTGCTATGGTGTGTGCAGCCCAGAACCAGACTTTTGTTTTAAGACTAAAGAATGAGATTAAACGGCCGCTGAAATATTCAACAAAGAATGAGAGATTTATGTACAGAACAATTTAACCAAAGCCTGAAGCAAGTGTAGCACATGGCCCAGGAGTTTAGCTTCCAGTGCCAATGACCTGGAGCCCCTACCCTCAGATGACATGACTTGGCCTCACTTTGGTGTTTCCTTCTGTGGATATCCTGAGAGATGTGTGCAACAGAGAGGACTCACTTTGATGTGGAAGAGACATGGTCAAGTTTCTAAACAGCAGGATGACCTGAACCTTGTTTGATACCAACAGAGCAGCAATGATCCTCTTTCCATCAACATCATCACATACTTTATTCATCTCTTGGTAAATCTTCTCCCCATGCTGTGAATAATAATCAGCTTTAAGAACACCCCCCCTCCCCCGCACACACACACACACACACACACACACACACACACACACATGATTTCAGTTAGTATGTAAATAATTAGATGTAAACACATTAATAGCATTGAGATTAGATAGAAATTCTCATCTAACAGCAGCACAACTGAGGGACTTTGTTGATCAGGGACAAATTTTTTATCATCTGATTGACGCTCTGTTTAGGAACACATCATGCAGCACTGAACGTCAATGCAGGTTTACTCCCCCGGCTCCAACCTCACTAACACTCCACACATCATCTGTTATATGTTTAGGAAGACATCATTTTGCAATAAGAAAAATCTCTCACTTGTAACAGCATAATACAGTATCTTGGCTTACTGGTGACTCCACACATCTGCACTTTAAAATACAGTACAGGATAAATATATTGCACGTGGGAATATACATACTGAAATGGACTATACATCACCACTGGGACTGCAAGTTTTATAGCTCCACTTCTCTTCCAAAGACATGTTTTGGCACAGCGGCTATCTTGACAGTTAGTATGATAGAGGTTCAAGGGCCCAAAGTTTAATCTGCTCTGTGATAATGTACTTGTGCCTCAATACACATCTTTTTTTATGAGAATACATTTCACACCATATCATAATCTCCACTCCCTTCTTTATCTTCATTAATCAAAGAAGTCACTCCTCAAAGAACAACCTACATAACACCTCATTATATGGTACACAGTGCTTCTCTTCACCTCAGTCTTCAAAAACAGGTTTCATGTTTTTTTTCAGTCTATCTTAATACACCATTCACATGCCCATATGTTCATTAAAGTGTCACTAAAAGAGTTATTGGTTGTGTACACAAGGCATGGGGGTGTTATTCTGAAACATATTTTAAGCAAGACGTAAGTCTAAAGTTTGTCTTCTAAGTCACAACGCTGACATGCTACTGTTCCTCAAATAGAACATGAATGCCTGGACCAAATTTCATGGCACTCCATCCAGTGTTTCTTTGGACATTTCACTCAAAACAACAAAGAAGAAAAGAAGAAAGAAAAGGAAAGTCACTACATCAACAACGTCAGTGCGGTCTATTGTCTGGAAGCCAAGATATTTCACTGGATACATGAAAAGACCGACCTGCAAGAAGCACAAAGGGAAAAGTTGGGGGATCACAGGAGGGTTCATCCTCTGGGCACTGTGGACAATCTGTGCCAAATTTGACATCAATCCATTAAACAGTTGTTGAGATATTGCAGTCTGGAAAGCAGGCGGACAAACTGCCCCAGAGCTGCTAATTAAAAATGTGAACCTATCTTTGAAGAACTTAAGCCGTCGACTTTGGCACATTATATACATAGACTTTCCCCTGAGGATCATCATCATCATCATCATCATCATCCCTCTGTTTACATCCACAATATTAAGAGATTGTTATTACTGATTATATCACGAGCTACATTAGCAACACTGTTTTAGACCAAATAAAACATCAACATTTTATGGAAGGTACGACTCAGCAGTTCACAGCTGTGTAGACATTATGCTTTCATAGCTGCTCATTGATTTGATGCCCAAACTAAAACACTGGGAAGTGGTGATGTTTGGGAAATAAATATCATTATGACATTTCCATCCACTTCTTCACACTTCACAAAGCCAGCTTGGATAAATATTGATAAGTTTGTTCGGTACAGCTCTTCTCATGTACAGTTCATATACAGTCATAGTTTTTTAGAAATACATTGTCCAATGAGCTCCTTTATTCGCTTATTGGCAGTGTCGAGTCGTTATTTAAAAAAAAAAAAAATTGGTCAGTCCATCAGCCCCAGGTTGGGTATCCATTCCACTGGGATGAAACATGAAGGCATCGAAAAGCAGAGGAGGCTGAACACAAGCACAACTCAACTCAGCTGCTGCGGTGAAATGTTTGTTGTCGGTTCCTCTCATTTCCTCCAGTGTGATAGATTAGGCTGAAACTAAACTATCGCACTGGACTGAAAATGCATGTTTGGTTCTTCAGCAACTCTCTGCAGAATAAATTAGCTTCAATTCGCCACCGCCTTGGAAGAAGTAGGGCTGGTTGCAAAGCCGGGGCTCTGCTGAGGTTTTTGCTCATAGTTAACTATGTGGCTAAGGAAGAGGCAAAGGGCCACGCTCTCGGAGTTGATTAAGATTCATGATGATATGAAGTGAGCTTAAAGAAAACACAACTCAAAAAGGTGAAAGAAACAAGACAGATGCTGTGGGAACAGAAATAAAATAGGCACAACGAAACAGGGTTTAAGTGTTTTCAGGAAAGTCTGGTCTTTTGTTAGACGCCATGTGGGTGTGCTGTCTACTGGCATCAGCATTTTTGCAACATAATGATAATCTTTTGTCTCATCGGCCACCACACATTCACACAGTCAGACAGAATGCACTATTTCCCGCTAAATGATTTATGCTCCTCAGGCTGCAGTTTCTCGTGTGTGCTGAAGATACTGTGTTAGAAAGGTACGTGCAGAGCAGTGCAGCAGTGTGAATGAATCATGTTTGCACTTAATCCCTTGAGTGATTTTCTTTGAGAGATTCTGAACTTTCTAAATCTGACCCTAGAGGGAGCTACAACTTTATGTCACTGACAAAATGACACGCTATATGTAAGTTGATCCCTGTATTTCTGAAAATACAGAAGTGGCAAATGACAGATGAACTTTACATGATAGATAAATTTAAAATCAGAGATCTCTGTCATTAATGTCTTAATGTTGGTGTGTGCATGATCGTTGCTCCTTTGATTTTGCATTTTGCAGAATAAGAAAGAAATGCATCTACACGAAAGCAAGCACATAGACAGAATAATAAAGTTACAGGTGACCTGTCTGTGGGTTGATTCTCCTACACAATCCTATGCACGTACACGTATGCAAAAATACACCTGCAACTAACACCCATGGAGTTGTCGAGATAACCCATTCTGATTTAGTTTTCTTTTCTTTTCGTTTCATAGGGTTCTCTTTTATTGTGCTGATCCTTGATTTCTGACGTCTCCTTAATGATCAGCGAGCTTTGGTCGGATGCTAGGAAAGGCTGTGGTTCACACACGTACCCACAGCACACTAGACGAATGCATTCACTACCAGGGAAACTAGCGAGGTCTTACAGGGCCTGGGTTTGCTTGCATTCCCAATGAGCTGAGACCACAGAGAATATTGTCTGGCTGAGTCAACTCCATGCCTGCCAGAATATATGTGTGTGTGTGTGTGTGTAAGTGTATATGCATGTGCTTACATGTCCCTCTGCTAGTACGCGTCTGTGTGAGCACAGGAGCGTGTGTGTGCGTAGGAGTGTGACCTGCAGCTGTGATGTGGATCACCAGTATCCTCTGCTGTGAATGAGAAGGATAAATAATCCAAGGTGCTCTCCGTTAGTCGTTTGATAGTGAAGCCAAAGGCATGTGAGTGCAACGTCTAACCAAGCGGTCCCACAGCAGGCCCAATTTGCCAGCATTCAAAGCAGCTCGACCCCAACCACCTGAGATGAATGCAATCATTCAGCGAGACTGGAGAACATTGGGTCTCCCGGGAGGCTGGTAGTTTTCCTCCTTCCAGATTTGAGAGCTGCTGCACAGGCCTGAGACTACACCGCCAACGCGTCAGCAGATAGACACAGTGACAGTCCAGTCTAATCAAGGCTAAGCCTGCTGAATCAGCTATACAGCAGAGATGGTGTGACTCATGGAAACAGACGTGATGGAATGAGAGAAAAGGTGATTGGAAAAATTGGAACAAAACAAAGGCGTGATTATTTTGGTTTGGATAGGTGTTGGAGAGTGAAGGCTATTCCTTCACAGACACTCTTGATGTTGGCTTGTACATGCGTCTACTGCCTATGTGCGGGCCCTGTAGCATTTGTGTTGATTCTGTTGCATACCCAGTGTGTTTGTGTAAGCCAGCTCCTGTTCTCCAGGTGGTACATGGCAGGCTCCTGCAGGGAGAGTGTGAATGCTGTGGATCACCTCCTTGCCCTTTTCTCTCCGCTTGTCTCAGAACCTGGTGCTCTCATGTTTCAGCATGCGGATGTTGGTAAGCGTCCCGCTGCCCCTGTGGTGGTACCCGTAAGCCTGGCGCTGCCCCTCCAGTCACCGGGCGCTGCTGCCTGCCGACGACATGCTGCTGCTGGGGCTGGAGCTGCCGGAGCCCCGGTCCTCGAAGACACTGATCTCCAGCTGGTGACGCAAAGATTGTCAAGGATTGTCATAGCACAATGCATTCAAAGAAAGGAGGATTGCTTGCGAATCCTTAAGCATTATAATGCCACAATCCCCGGACAACAGCAATGGATCCTGTCACATGGGGTCTCAGAATTTTAAAATCTAGTTTTGGTACTGCTTACGTTCCTCACAGAGTGTTAGCCTGCTGATGTGGCAGTGAACCACATAAAAACTCACATGAGGTGTGATAATGAGATTTTCTCTTCTTGGATTGATCAGTGACTGTTGAGAATCGTTATCGCAGTAATCAAGGAAAACACACCTCTGTGAGTGTGTGTGTGTGTGTGTGTGTGTGTGTGTGTGTGTGCGTCTGCTGCTTCCTTCCTTCCCTGTCCCCAGTTTCCTCTTGTTTTCTCATTGGATACTGCAAACATCAATCAACAACATGCTGGAAACGCTCATGACATAGTCAAGATACAGAACGGATTCAGCCGTTCAAGGATTTTTGACTCAGATCTCAAAAACTTGTCTGGAGCGAGAAAATCAGCATCAACCCTGCCCTGGTGAGCAACAACTTTCAAAGCAGGAATTTATCAAAGCAAATTAATAATAAAAAATATTATGGTGTTTCAGGCTTTCAGGGATCATTCAAACTACAAAAAAGTGACATGAGTGAGAGACGTCAAGCTGCCCACTGGGAAAATGAGGACTCTGACTAGCTTTTAAAAAACACAGAGACCATATTGTATAGGAGTGTATTGACTAATAAGTGTTGGTAATAGGTTGGCACTGTGACTTGGAGACTGTTCGTTGAGCCAGTCTGGGCCAGGCCCGTGTGATGGTCTACTGGACACATTCTCTCTTATTCTCTCTCTCACTCTCTCGCTCTCTGTCTCTCTCTCTCTCTCTCTTTCTGCCTTTTAACTCCATGAGGAATTGCGCTGGGATCACTCCAACTAAGACAGACATGCTTCTGAAAGCGCAGCAGCAAAAGTTTGAGAACATACAATGAGCGACCTGATGGGTTAGACACATTGGGTGAGACTGTAATATAACACCTCATTTTGGAATGATAAATGAAAGCTGGAAGGCTTAAGGAAACAGAACACATCATCACAAGTCCGTGCACACCTCTGGCTGCTGATTCACTGCAGCATTCTGACTTTTTCACCTTTTCTTATCAGGACAATTGATGGAGCGTGCATGGTTTTTTTTTTGTTTTTTTCAGCTTGGCCCTGCTTCATGGGAAAGCTGATCATGGAGCAAGTCCTCTGCAGCAGCTGGACTTCCTAGGTGCCTTATTCAAGGGCAACCTTGATGGCAATTTATGAGGAGAAGAAGGTATTTTTATTCATTTATCCAACCCAGATGTTTGTAGCAGTATCAGATATTTTAACTGGTTACTTCCACTCGTGAAGTTTAGTTCATCCAACCTCTAAATTACTGTCACCTCCTATCAGTCTCTCTTGAAATCGATCTGATTTGTGTCTGACCTTGTTGTTACACACTTGAACAGAGAGAACAACGGCAGGTGACTGAAGGATACGACCCTCATTCCTCTCTCTATGGGGTCTGTGAGCAGCAGACCTCTGGGAGCGTAGATCTTCTCATTCTGCTCCTGGATGTAGCCTGATATCTTCCTCAGCATCTGGTATATAACAGGGGAGTGGAGAGGGGTTAGTAAAGGGCAGAAGGTACATTTGGAGATAATCCAGATTTGATTAGAACCATTGGAGGCATGGAGAAAAAAACATGAAAACATGGGCAGAGCGATAGCAGAAAATAACCTGAACAGACATTCCAACTGGGTATCCATTGCCATCGCATTACTTTTCAAAGTGAAGCCTGCGGTACAAGTAATAACCATGTACGTAAAAGAAGCTAAACATGGGCAGGGCTGCAGCAACTGTAACCTCCTTTAGTGCCATCTTGGGTGGAAAAAATGAAAAATGGAAGAAATGAGTTTGCAGTCCTGCGCATAGTTAGCATACGGCACACGATACTGACTCTCTCGAGTCATTGCCCGTCTTTATTTTTCCTGAACATTATAATCTAAACTCAAAGTAATTCCATTATGCTCTAAGTACTGCAGTTATTTTTATACGTAGTTCCAAGTCGCTCATGTCAGGCAGGGCTGTATGAATTGAATTACTAGAACTGACGAGCATGGGCTTTTCTCTTTTTGAAGTTTTCCATTTGGAAGCTTTAGTTCCTAATTCCAAAGATGGCTCTCTCGGGCTAAATGTCATGCTTTGGTTAACTGTCGGGGCAATTTGGAAACACTGTAAAAATGTGAGGTGGACAGTTTATTTAGATTGCGCTGGCACTGGACTTATTTCTCAGTTTTGCGAGTGAGTATTGCATCAACTGTGCAAAAACCACACAGCAGCAGCGGAGTGAAGCTGAGCAGTACGTTAAGACCGTGCCTTGGCACACAAATTCAAACAAGCATGCTTGTATATGCTCTCCTACGCATTACAACTACACACACACACACACACACAATTTACCCTGAAGACTAGAGGAGTGTTTAAGAAATCCTAAGCACTGTGATGTAGTCCCAGGTTGCTGCTGATAGCAACCAAATGACTGGTGACTGATGGCCAGTTATGCTAAATGGACAGCTATTAGCTAAAGTGGCATCATTAGAGCAGCTTATTCAGCCTGAGCTCTGCCTTTGTGGACACCAACAATGCTGATACGCCATGCCTCTCCTAAACTCTGCCTAACCATGTCAATCAGCTAAAGCACGCTCCACTGGGTCTCGTGTACACTGAGAGAGCTTTCACCACTCCTCAAAAGGAGTCACAATCTTCAGGACATCTTACAGCTTAAATTACAGCATCGCATATTGCATTATTGTACCGTATATTAAAGGAAAACTCCGTCAGGAAAGTCCTGGTGGGCCGGAAACATGAGCATCCAGACAATCAGACATGCTGCAGACAGGCAAGGAGCTTAGTCATATTATCTGCAGCTTTATTTGAGGGCCAAATCAAGACGGACTGCACGTGAAAGTCTGGCTAGCCGAAGGACGTGTTTAAAACCTGTGTGATCGGCCGACCACTTGTGTTTCTTCCCCAAGGCAGATTTGTCTTTGGTAATGTTCCCTGGCACTGAATAAACTTGATACTGTGAAGAAAAATGTTAAAAGTGCCAAAATGGGATCAAAGTAGTAACAGACGACAGTCGTCCTTTAGAAGTACGCTGGACTGGGGGTGTAGAAACCTGTTATGAGTATTCCTTCACTGATTTATCAAAGACGGCAGAGTCACATCCTCTTTTGTGAGTTAACCAAAGGTCACTGCAGCGATCAGCCTTGAGAGATTAAAACAATAGAGGGCGAGCAACACACTGAGCAGCGCTCCTCTGATGTCAAACGCCTGCTACAGCTGCAGGCACAGCTGCTAATATAGTGACCCGTGCTCGTGGGGACTAAACCACCGAAGAATACTTCTTTCTGTCTTTGGAGCAGAGAATTTTGAAAGGAAAAGTCTGGAAAATGTTACCATCGGGGAGCAAACGGGACATGAAATTCCTCAGTGAAAGGGCCGTAGACGAAGAAATCAAAAGGCGGTGGTTTGCTCCACTGCGCTGCTTTCGATCACTCAGATCTATGTCAAGTACACCTAAGCGGAGAGCAATCAGTATTTGGCTCGGAACAATAACAATATGTCCACAAATTCTTAACACAATAAAAACTGTGTCTTTAGTTAAAAATTACATCAAAGAGAGTAAAGCATCACAGAGCGGAGCCCTGACTAATAGGTTTACTGCGGTGCAGCGAAAAGGCCAGTGCTTCCCCCGAGAGCGAGCTCTCAGGGCAGCTCAGTCCTCTTCAGCGTAGCAATATGACAGTCAAGGATCCAAGCCGTGCCTCTGCTGCGCTGGTGTGTGTGTGTGCGTGTGTGTGTGTGTGTGTGTGTGTGTGTAAGAGCCCCTCCGGGAAAAGCTTTGTGTGCACGCATCGCCTCAGAAGCAAAGGTGGCGCGGTTCGTTTCACGAGCAGGTAGGTGCTGCGATGAAAGACATTTATGTCGCCAAGTGCAACAGAACGCTACATGTGTCTGTGTGAGTCCCATACGTGCGAACGCATTCTTGTGAATAATGGAAGAAGGAAGGAAGGAGATGGAGGTTACAACTCAGAGCGAGGGAAGCTTTATGAATGCTTGTGCGCACATGTTTCTGCTCTGACATGCCGAGAGCAATCAGCGTCCTTTGATAGGGCAAGATGTGGAGCATCAAGGGCCCTTGGTGCTCCGCTGAATCTACACAATGATCCACGCTCACTGGTGTGTGTGGCCTCTTTATCAGCAGACGCACACAGACGAGCGTCAACTTGGGTGGGTATATTTGATCATCGTCAGTCATACCGTCTTTCAGCCAAGATGATTGAGTTAAACAAGTAAATAAACAACTCTCCTGTGGGGCTGATAAGCATCTCAGCGTCTCAATGGAGCGGCACCCAGCTGACTGGGGGAGATGAAAGGAAGCCTCAGAGCAGGCAATTTCTGCATGGCTTCAATGCAGCAAAAGTCCTTTAGTACTTCCTGGTCAAGCTCCCGGTAACCCTGTGCTGCTTTGATAAAGCGATGTTTACAAAACGCAACAAGACCCGAGGAGATGAATGTTGTGGGCGACATAGATCTGAGCAAGGAAGCATGGTGGGACTTCCCAGCACCCCAGCTTTAGATAAATCAAACTCACTGTGTGTGTGTGTGTGTGTGAGTGCATGACTGTGATACACATGCCAGTGTTTCATGTCAGCGAGAATCAAGCAGCAGAACGGCCGCACTTTTTTCATCACCTGCCCTTTTCTCAAGATACAGGACATCTTGGTTGTGCTGAAGGCAAATGTCATGTTATAGCTGGCCTGCTGTGCCTTGCCCACCGGCACACAGGTGTGGGCCTTGGAACAGGTTTGAAAATGCAGTGGTCAGACGGCTGAGGGAACAATGTGCCCCTCAGAGAGAGAATAAGATTGTATCTCTTGTCTTTTTGGCTCCGCTGCCCCGTGTGGACGGGTGTAAATCACTGACCTGACGGAGCCAGAGTGCATTCAAACCTACAATTAAATGCTTTTGCATGTCGAAGAGAACTGGCTCCCATAAAAATGGACAAATATGGCAGTAAATGAGGCTTGTGGTTGGGCAATGGAGCTTTTAATGAATAATGTCTGAGCAAGAACGACTCCTGCAAAGCCATACAAAGTAATCTACTGGACGTGAAGAGGCTCCGGATCCAGGTTCAAACATGCCGGCGGGGGCCTTCCTGTGTGGAGTTTGCATGTTCTCCTAAGGCTTGTGTGTGTGTTTTTTTTCTGGGAGGCCCGGTGTCCTCCCACAGACCAAAGACATTAATAGGGCTGCGCTGGTGAACTGCCTGTGGGTCTGAAAGGTTGTTTGTCTGCATGTGTTAGCTGGGTGACAGACTGATGACCCGCCCCGGGTGGACTCAACCTCTCGTCCAGGTTGGACAGACTGAAGACCGAAGAGCCCCCTGCAACACTCAACAGGATATGCAGGTGAGACAGGATCAAGGGACATCTATAATTTCTTATATTTACAGCACGGGTACATAGGAGTGGAGCCTGAAGGCAGTTGGTCATTTTCACAACAAACATTTTGACTTCCTGTACTAAGAAAAGCACGAGCGTTTGTCACGTTAACATCAACGTTTTTTTTCTCGGTGTGCAGCCATCTCTGCACTGATAGAACCTCTCTGTAGCCATTTTGAGCACAAGCACTTACGCATCTACAGGTTCATTACCTTCTCATAGCGTGTCTCCATGCAGAGGAAGATGATGTAAGCTGTTGCACAGGCCAGACATCCTTCCAGGTATGACTGGCCTCCAATTTTTTCGGCCTCCGCATAATAGGAGTTCAGGGTCTTCACCGTCTCCTCGAGCAAGGTTCGCTCAATCTACTTGCAAACACAAACAGACATCCAGGTGGAGATGCAAAGGCTTGCACACGCCATAAGGACTGCGAAAGTGAAAAGTGCGGTGGCGTAACTGTTGGAGCAAGCTGTCATGCTATAAAACAGCCTGCCAAACAAACCAGCTGCATTCAGCTGCACTCGACCCAAATGCCCCTATTTAGTCAAACAATTTAGAAGCACGCTCGCAGAATATGAAGGAACTTGAGGCTAAAATGACAAATTATTCAGAAGTTAAAAAGAGAATAGGCGGCAATTTGAGCAGCTGAGAGAGAACGTTTAAAATGAAGAAACACAGAAAATTGTTTTCTAATGGTCCCTTCAAACTGACACCCGCTGGGTGTCTCTCTGTGTCCATGTGCCACTCTTGCTCTCTCGTGTATGCGCTGTCTGCTTCAGTTACTACCAGCAAGACAAATCCACAACCCCCAAAAAACCTCACACGCCTGCATGACAGCATTCACAGATGCTCCAACAGCAATTTAAAAAGAAGCACCTCAAATAAACACCACGTTCTCTACCGGCGCTCAAAGTGAGTGCCACCTGTGAAAATAAAAGCATTATGGCTTCTTCTTCTTTATCTTTAACTTTCTCATAAGCATGCATAGACAAGTTTTATTCTTTTACTCTGCGTTTGCCTACAGGATACTGGAGGTCATGCAGTATCCATCTGTGGAAAGGCTGTTACACTATCATCAGACTCCCTCATGATGAATAATGTTTGGATTTCACCCATCTTAAGTTAGTTGCTATGTTTAGTTTAGGAAGTTTCCTCTGTGTACATGCGATAGCGTACGACTGCGTGCGTTTCTTTACAAGTCAAAGCTGAGATCATATCCGCCTTTCATCAAGTGTTCTGTAATCCATGCACCGTGCTCCGCGTTGGAGAGAGTGGGTATTGAGCGTGTCTGTATTTGTGCTCACCCTGATGTCAAGCTCTGAGGGGAACTTGGTCTGGAAGCGGCAGACGGTTCCTTCGCTGTAGTCTCTCTGCACGAACACCTTTGTGACCAGGGATGCACTGTGCCTCAGCTCCTGAAGGTTGTGAAACTAACAGCAGGAGGAAAGAGAAAAACACGTGTTTGTGATCAGATTTACATTCATGTGGGTACAAGAACAGCAGGTTAGACTGTGGTTCCACTCTAACCAGCATTCCCCTGTTTGTTTCTGAACTTTTTTTCCATCTGGCAAAAGATGGTGGTGATTTACTGTACAGTACATAGAAGGCTAGTGGGATCCCAAAAAAAGGGTGGATTTGTTAAAAGGCTTCCACTGTTCAGTCAAACTTAAGTTCTCAATCACAAGGTCTGTTAAAGTTCTATAATGTAATGTAATATTTCCTACAAGTTTTGAGTTGTTTTTCTGCCCACAGGTGCAACATGGCTTCACAGTGAGAACACGGTACTATGTTACTACGTCAACAGCAGCGCAGGCATGGTTAGCACTTTCACGCATTCCTCCTGTATCAAAAGGACCAATTGCAGTAATAACCAACGCTCTGAAAGACTCGCCTTTACAGCGCGCCGGTGCTGAGTGGTGTGTTTTACACCCAAACAGCCCCATGAGGAGCATACGGCAGCGAGCAAGTGGGGCCAGTGTAAACTTGTCCCCTGCTGATCTAAATTACTCCCTCAAAAGCACGGTAATTAGAGATACAGTAGGTGCATGGAGCGAGGGAAGGAGGGAGGGAGGAAAGGGGGCTGAGAAAGAGCGCGAAACAGAGTTCGAGGTTTGTCGACAGTGCCCCCTCTTCATCCCTGTACAGTGTGCTGTGTGCCACTCACAGCTAAGAATAGCATCCAAGCTGCTATTTTCATCAACACCTACATCTTTCTGTCTGCCAGTGCTTTTAATAGCTCTTCCTTTTTGCTGTCTGTGTCTCTCTAACACCCCCCCGCCCTGTGCTATCTACGGGCCATCATGATGAACAAGTCCCTCTATTAATAGAAACAATTATCAGCACACGACTGAGCATCATTTATCCAAGTTAGAATCAGCTGGTTCAGACTAAGGTTCATTAAGATTACACAGGTTTTTCTGTTTGTGGCTGTGAGAATGTGTGTGTATTGTACAATGAACAGATCTTTCACTCGATCAGGTCTACTTCAAACACAAAGCAGTAACCAGTGCTCGAGTGCGCCGATTAAAAATCGAGTTTTGCCCCCAGAGAAAAAGTAGGAAGGAAACACAAAGGATTCAAAGCACCGGAAGAAAGGAAAGAGATAAGGTTAAATACGTAAGGAAAAGAAGGGGAACCGCAGAAAGGAACAATGGAAAACAACAGAAGAAGAATGACAAAAGATGGATAAAGTAAAAAAAGTAAGTTAAGATAGGTAACAAAGCGAAGGACGAGAAACTGGGAAAGGCGGAATGATGAATGAAAACAAATTAAGATGCAAGGAAAGAAAAGAAAGGAAAAAGACAGGAATTTCAAATGCATCTAGTCGGAAAAGTAATGACTACAGCATTATTACACTTTTTTATGGTTGTGTTTAGACACTGTCCGCACTTGGTTAAGAATAGAGAAAGACTGTGGTCTGGTTTAAGACAGAAAAAGCTCCCCCTGACCTTAACCAGACAGCTTTTGTTGCCTAAACGGAACCACAGACAGAGCCGTGGATGTGAAAGCCGGTCTCCAGGGTGACAGCCCTGCTCTTTGTGTGGCCGCCGTCCATGCCGACCACCTCCTGATGACTCCTACGCTGCTGATAAATGCAGCAGAAACTTGGAAAACCGTGTTCCTGTCCTGAAGGGACGTCGTGGATAAGGGTCAAAACCTTAACGTTAAACTTCAGGGTGAGGTGACGCTGCGTCACAGTGGCTGAAAATGTAAGTGTGGAGCAAAACCAGAGGCCACGTTTCACCTCTTTAACCTCTCTGTGTGTTAACGTGCCTTGAGGCTATGCGGCAACAAGGACTGTGCAGGATCACTGCACGTCACACTGTGCAGATCACTTCAATGAGATCTTGGTCGCATTCTGTGCGAGACTGTAGGATATGAATTTGAGACGCAGATGTGGCGTGAATTGTAGCGCTGTGACATAGAGCCAATTTAAAAATGTGGCTCCTCAGAAGGTGCAGGACACTTGTACCGCCTTACAACTGCCCAGGACGTCTAAGACCTCCAAAGTCCTGCTTTGATGGTAGTGGACCTCCGAAAATATTTCTTCAGTCACGTGGCGTCGACGTTACTGGCAGAGTGGCTTTGTCTGTGTCCATTTAAGTCTTGAAGATAAATGTTTGCTGTTGGCAGACCGCTGATATTTACTTTCCTGCGTGGGAGATCAGGGTGCAAATGCAGTCTATTCCTGTGTCTAAATATAGGAAGCAGGCGGACAGCAATGTTAAAGTGTCACACTGATCACACAGGACTCTATTAAGAATCTCTGCACTGGGCCACACTGTCCTTCAACAAACACTTCAATTACTTTACACTGAGTTTGTTTGCGCACTGACCACACATGAAATGAACTCAATAAAGTGAAAGTAAGTTACATGAGGAGGACTTATTACCAGATTTGTTGGACTGTGTGATTCTCATCGCCACGAAACCTTTCCCAGTTCAGTCACTCAAGGAACGAACAGCGACAGCATGGGTGAGTGCTGCCAGTGGGCACGCACGGGAGAGGGCATGGGCACATTTACCGCACGCACAGTAAACACACTCAGAGTTAGACGTCTCATTCCCGTCTTGTCGTTTTCACCATTTTTCTTACTGTCAGCTCTCTCTTTTCATTCCTTCAGAACATAACTGGTTTCCTGCCACTGGGAGCACAGTTTTTTTTTTATGTTTACTGCCAAGCTGGGCCAGCCAGAGGTCTATAAATCACTGAAGTTGAGACAGTGTTGATAAAACGGTCCAATTTCTGTGACATCTAGGTGGAAGATCAGTGACTGTGGGACCAAAGCTGGGGGAGGAAATCTTTTTTTCAGATTAAAAAAAAAAGAAAGAAAGGTGCAGCATTGTTTCAGTACCGACACGGGTGTATGTCAGCCTCTGAGATGATTACCGTGCTTTGACACATAATTCCTCAGCGGCGCAGGACTTCCAGCCAGGGCTAGCCTGCAGACGGAGCCTGAGAGGGGGATCTGGCAGAAGTGGACTTAATGGATCCAAAGACGGCCCATGCAGCACAAACAGTCTGCACTGTGAGCTGATTGTTACTCACTTACCGTGGTCATTTGCTGACTTGGCGAACAGTAAATGACATAAAATAAGTTCTAATAAAAAATGAGTGAGAGAGGGGAGAGAGAGAGAGAGAGAGAGAGAGAGAGAGAGGCAGATAGGTAAAAGCATGAATAGGAAATAAAGTGCGCTTCTCATCTCAGACTCTCAATCACTGAGGGTTACAAACTGCAGCAGGCTGTTCACATTAAATATGCCAAGGATTATTGATGGGCCTTGGACATGAAATCTGCCCTGGTTCAGCACAATGTATGTGTTTGTGTGCAGGCTGTGTATGTGTGCGACATGTAATTAATGGGGCTTGGACAGGGATACTGGCAGACCACCAGAGGAAAAGAAAACGCGCCACTCTGCCAATGTCTTGCAGGCTCAGAAAAAAAACCCCAAACCCCACCATCATGAATCCTGCTCAGCAACATCTGCTGCTTCTTTACCTGCAGCACTGTTATGCATGAATTGCAACTCCACTCACTCATAAACTGGATGCTTCCGGGTAAAACTCCACATACGTAGGAACACAAAGCACACAAAGAAACTTACATGCAGGCACTTATGGCATGCATGGGTGCAAAGTGTCCCAAAGTTGCACCAGTGTAACAGCTGTCTCCTCTACCGAGATCATTATTATGATAACCAAGGCGGCCATGTCTTCAGCATTATGGTGACATCACCAAGGACAGGGAGTGGGGGCTGGCCTGAGAGCTACCAGGCATTACTGAGGCTAAAAATACATCAGCGAACGCTGCTGATGCTTTTCGGAGTAACTAACTGTAATATGTGACACTGCCTTGAACGATGACCATTTCTGCAGCGGACTCTCCGTATCATCATGTTCAACGCCGCACTGAGTTTCCAATCACATTAAGTACATTTATTAAAGGGCTGAAAGGAGTGTGACAGCGGAGAGCTGCGTGTGCGAAGCTGCTTCAATGTGAGGCTCATTTGAAATGCAGGGAGAAAGCCCCTGTCACGCTAATTTAAAAGTATGTCAGAAAGGAAGACAAGGAGAGGCTGTCCCTGTCCATGGTGCTGACTGCTCCATCATCATAATCATCACTCATTAGTCTCCTCAGCTTTGAGCCAACTGCATGTACTCTTCCTGAGGGACATCCAGTTTCTTACCTAACAATATAAAAAAAATCATGTGTTAAATGGAAAAAAGAAAAGGAAGAAAAACTGCAGTTCTCTCTGTGCACATTCACAGAGCTCACGGGGCTGATGGTGGACAGACGGTGATAAAAGTGAGAGGAATTGAAGCTCCTGGATTAACATGACACGACTCTCTACTACTGCTCGACTTCAAATTCAAAGTAAGTCAGGACCGCTGGGTTGATTTGGCTGAATTAATGCATAACATTCACCCGAACCGCGGCGAGCCACAGAAAATCGCAGGACATTCAGACCACAAGACTCAAGCATGCACTTCTGCACGAAGGTGCAGAGTCTTTTTGGGAGGTTTTGTTGATAAAACACTGAAAAGAAAATGCAGCGAAGGAGCCGGACTCCTTACCTCTGTCGCCATGTTGCGGTGAGTATCTGTCCCGTGCTGAAAAACGACGACCGTTCGCTCTCGCGCCGTGCGGGACAACGCGACCGTACCGCGGAGCCCTGGCAGGGAGGACTGGACACGCGAGCGGGCGTGCACGTGTGAGTGCGTGACCGCGCGCGCGCGCGCGCCAACGGCTGCTGCCGCGAAGGGTGAATTTCTGTCAACGGATGAAGCGAGAACAATTCGCTCTCGCGTTCAGTTTTCAAGGTCAGGCTTTCAAAACGAACCCCCGGCGATTTATGTAGGTTACGGTTTCTTTTAGCCTCCCCCCATTTTCTTGTGCAGTATTAAAATTTTCATTGATTATCAATAATTCAAATAAAGTGCATTGGTTTCCCTTCACATTTGCAACCGCTTTGGGACAAGCAACAATAGCGGAAACTACTCTAATCTACTGTAAGAGATTAACAGAAGCAGTTTTCGTTTTCAGAATTTTAAACTAATGTCAAAACAGACAGAAATAATCCAATGTTCTAATTATATACACAAACATGTAGGGGGGTATGAGTGCCATGATAACTCAGAAGTACTGTCACAGTAAAAGTCTATATGCTGCTCTTACAGTGCTATAAGAAACAGGCGTGTTATACTGATACCCATGAGATTAAAAACATATATTAGATCATTATCAAGTCACCAGTGAGTGACAGCGTGAGTCTCCAGGGGGAATATTGTACTGAATGCATTGTTAAATATGAATCCGTTGTTCCAGGCAGCATTAAGAGCAGCTCTATAGTATATTCAAATTCCAACCTGCTCTCGTATTCAGCCAAAGCCGTGTAGTCATGCAGCGAGGGATTGCTGCAGCCAACACTGGCCTTTAAAGCAGATTGGTTCTGGTGCAGGGCGGTCATGCTGTGGTGACTCATAGCCCCATATGTTTAATGCACGATTAGAAAGAGCTCATATTTAAACATTCATCAGAGCCCACTTGGAAATACCATGTTGCCTCTGCTTTTTTTTCTTCTTCTTTAGAAAATGGCCAGTTCTTCCGATTCACAAGCAGCTCAAGGCTTCACAAAGGTTTGCACTTTTTACAAGGTAGACTTGAAATTCCTAAACATGTTGGAAAAAAAATTAAGCAGCCAGATAAAAGCTCACATTTTCATTCTCTTGACACGCCCAAGGACAGGAGAAATGTTTTTGATTTGATGAAAAGGGCAGGGATGAAAGACGGCGAGAGGAAGCACTTTGACGAGGCTATTTTTGGGCAAACCTCTTGTTTTCCTCGTTCTTGTTTGATATCATGAGTCATGACGTGTGCTGAAATTAGTCACTGTCGCTGTCACTACAATGCACATTTCCCCGAGGTGCGCTTAGATCACATTTCTGGCAGAGATGCTCAAATGCGCACACACACACACACACACAAATACACATACACACAGATATATTCACAACACACAGCAGCAGCTCGCTCTTGTGAATGGAAACAGAATCCAAAAATACGGTGGAAGAGCCTTAACAAAATGAGAATTATGCAGAACTAATATTATTTGCCAGGAGCCTGCTGCTTGCTCCAGATTTCATGAAAAGATGCGTATCTAATCACACGCTGGCACAGATTCCTTTGGGGTGTGTGCATTTCTATTCATATTCGTGTGTGCGTGTACGGATGGGAAGTTGGGTGTGCACGAGCGCGTGTTCCCCGCTCGGCACTCTCAAGCGTATTTTTTCCACAAGGCTTTCAGGCACGCATACAGTACACTCACTCGCCAAATCATGTGAAGCTGAGCCTAAGGAATCAATTCAGCAGATACAGCTCCTCATTAGTGTTTATTATATGTGCATGATGTGTAGGAAGTGGACCTCATTAGGATGAGACTGAAGATTTGCAGCAAACATGAGGCTCGTACCATGCACACCAATCCACAGCTTGTGTGTAGCTGGAGGTGGGGGGTGGGGTGTGGGCAGTATCACGTGGTATCACTTTCTCAGTCTCAGTTTCAGGATCATCACACCCCTACATACTATGATGGATGTTACGCAGTTTGCTTAGGTTCTTACCAATAGCATGGCAAAAAAAATGAAGTCCCGAGAACAAAATATTTCTTTTCATATACGCCGATGTGAATGCTTTCTCATCTGACGCCCTGATCAGCATCTCTGGCCACTGCCTCCTTAAGACAAATGATTGCTCCAATAATATTTAAAATGATTTTGGTCGGGTTGGCTTCAGACACAAAAACTATTTGGTTAGGGAAAAGATGACAGTTTACATTTTTTTAAAAATGGCTGAATTTAGGCTGAGCTTATTAACACAGTGGCATCAAATTATTCTCATGCATGTTTACAGCTGGAAGTTGTTTACGTGCCTGGGGTTAGACGCTCACGTTCAGCATCTTGTCGTGCTTACGTTGGCAGTCTGGCATGATGCTACAGAGTGTCAGCAGGGATCTCAAAGGAGCCAAAGCTGACGTGAGCGCCATCATCCGTTTTCACCGTATCCTGTCATCAACTGAAGAAAACTTAGATTTCACAGTGAACCACAGTGTTGAACCAATGGACTGTCATGCAGGTCAATGGTATGAGCAGCTGGGGTCTGCGGTAGAGTTGTAGTACACAGTTTTGTGTCAGCTACAGTCAGCGTGTGTCACAGATGTTCACGATTGGTTTCACAACCGACACAAAAATGTTTATTTGGTTACATGTTGACTGAGATAGGAAAGATATTGGTTTTTGGTTTTGGGTTGATTGTCTTTTGGGTTTCCAGCGGATGTAAACCGACGGAGAAAATTACTGGGTTGGTACATTCAAACTTCCATCGTGGCTGAGCATATGCATTCCTATTCATATTGAGAATGTAATGAAAGAAGATGCCTTCATATTACATCTCATTCTGCTCTTCCAGTGTGTCTGAATCTGCACTTCAGCAGAAAAACAATAACTTCACCGCAGCCTTAAATTATCATAATGACCCATAGCACAGTACATACACTCACACTCTCTCTCTCTCTCACACACACACATACGGACGCACAAATATAGCCATTTTCACATTTCTTCCCTCATGAAATATTTATTTCAGCAAAATATTCTTGGTTTCCGCTTCACTCCGAAACTGCCAGGTTCTATTTGAAGCCCGTGCTGTGAAATGTCGGAGATGGTGATACTGACCCTACAATCAAAAGAAAAAAAGGAGTAAAGAAAACACAAAATATTACTGCGGGTTCTTTGCCTTCATGTTCCCTGACTCGCAGTGCTAACGTAGCATTAAGCACTTTGTCAGGGTTTCTTGGTTTATGTGGTTTTGACTTGTCAGGTTAATCAAATCATCACCTGCGCTGTGCAAGACTGTTCACCTGACCAGTTCTTACACCTCGTAAAACACTTTGTTTGACTTCACTGCTGCTTCCT
Source organism: Psettodes erumei (assembly GCA_016785225.1). Taxonomy (NCBI): domain Eukaryota; kingdom Metazoa; phylum Chordata; class Actinopteri; order Pleuronectiformes; family Psettodidae; genus Psettodes; species Psettodes erumei. Next base: position 5,584,943 of record JAFBJZ010000660.1, read on the forward strand.
GTTCCAGGGCGCTTTAAAAAGAACAGACAAAAATAAAAAATTGTTTGGAATTACTGATTTATACAGATACTATTAGAATTTTCTTAGCTTTTGATTAAAGACATATAAAACATGACTAAACAACAACAAAAATATATTTTTTCACTTTCTTAATATTTGGGTATGTGTATTGTACTATAAATAGATCCACATTAGCTCATAGCCAAGTTTATATTCCTGTTCAGTATCAACAGATATCTTCTGTTTTGCTCTAGTTGTTTGCGGCAACAGTGAACAACAGATCCAAGGCCCTTAACAAATATTAGAATGAAGACAACGGGACAGTTGGTGGTTGGTTTGAATGACCCTGCAGATATGGTCTGTAATTCAGGTGTGAATGTACATGTGTCCCATTGATGTTTCTGTACGTGTGTGGATTAAGGGTTAAGTTTTGTATTAAATGTTCAGAAATGAATGCACTGCGATCTCTGACATTTCCCCCGCAATAACACAAATCTGTTTGTTTGGGTGTCTGGTTGTCGTCAGGAAAAGTCTTGTCTTCATTTGTGGTTTTGTGTGTGTGAGTGAATGTGTGTGTGTGTGTGTGTATGTGTTTCTGGGATGAATGCTGGAATGCTGACCTGTCCCCCCTTCTTGGCAATCAAATCAGAGCTGAAAACTGTTAGGGCAGATTGGATTTCCTGGGAGGTTTGGATTCCTGCAGCAGACAGGCTAAATTATCCTCTGCTGGTGAGATCTGAACACATTTGTTTATGTAGTGCAGCTTGCATGTGTCTTAACAGTGACATCAGCTCCGACTTTTGCATGCACACGCTACCTGTACGAGGGAGTGATGCATGAGATTTGTGTCCATGCGCACCGTGTTTTCAATCTCCAGCTCGTCTGGGCATCGTGCCACAGCAAACACCCTTCCCCTATTGACTTAACCACAACTTGAGAATCTCACAGACACACAAATACACAGATACTGTCAGAGGAGCGCACTGAAAGAGATCTTGTTCTCTTCCAACATGACAGGAAATGAGAACTCTCAAACCAAAAAATATATTAAATTGGAGTCTTTAAAGCAAATAAACATCTCCTCAAATGCCTTCCAACATTTCAGATACCAAAGGCGACCTAAATAAAACCGAGTCTGCGTTTGAAAGCGTCTGCCACACATCCTCCATCTTTCATAAGCACAGGCTGGATTATTTGGTGTCTGTGTGGCCTTTCAACAGTTGGCCTGGTCCTGCAGGAATGTTGATCTGTCCCTCTCGCTGGCAATCAAATCTGAGTCGAGGACTTTTCGTTTCTGAGAGCCAGCAGATGTTCTCATATCTGATGTCAGCGCTGGCCGGTTAAATTTGAACATACCAGCTGAGATATCTGTTGACATTGCACAAGACACTGTCAAGGCAACTTGATCGTCTCGATTCACACGTCATTACAGGAACAAGCCTCGGAGGGCAAATGAAAGGAAGCCGTTTGGAAGAAAGTAATCTGCTCATACTGACTCATTCACAGTTGCAAAGAAGAGTTAAGGAAAGCAGATGATGAAAAGGACGAATAAATGGCAAGAAAGGGTAATTACAGGGTGAGAAAATTGTGTTTAAGGGTTACATGAAAGTGAAACAGTGACTGTTTGTTTGTTCTCGCCAAGGAATAACAGGGAAGAGCTGGCCGCAGCTGAGGCAGACAGATAAATGGAGGAGGCTGACATCTGTGCGTTCACGATTATGCCTTGCATGGGCTAAGACACAGTCACAAGCAATGACAAACTCCCTCTTTGTAAGAATCCAGGTAAGATTGTCTGGCTGTTCTACAATAACTGCTGAAAAACGGAAAAAAACACACACGCACAGCCTGGCATCACCGGACCAATTATATTAATCCGGCTGCAGAGAAATATGTATTCATCCTGAGCCAGGCTGAAAATATTACAGTGCAACTGAGTACGACAGCTGGAATGGCAGAGTGACGCGCCGGAGGCAAAACAGATCCTCCTCTAATAAATTTCAGATCAAGGGGGAGGAATCAGCAGGCTTTAGTTCCTCTGAGCGATCAGAGGCACGGGTTGCAAAGGGAGGAAAAAGGGTGGGGGCGGTGGGGGAGAGATAAAAACAGAAATATAGAAAGACAGAGAGGATGTGATTTGCGTTACTCTAATCCCTCGCGAGCGACAATATCATTAATTAAGCGGCGCGGGAGATAACAGATAGCAACAAATGAAATCCCCCCTGCCAGTTTGAGGGAGCTTGCGGCTCCAGGAGGGAGGCTGACATCCTGCAAATTGCACAGCAACACACGGAGTAGATAAGGAGCAAAAGTGACACTGATTTGAATGCTTTTGTCGTGGACTGACCCCAGTCATAAGCGCTGAAATATTACTGCGGTGCTTGTTGCTCACTGCACCACGAAGGCGTGATTTATACGGCCTGGCTCTCTTTCTTTAATAATGACAGACGACAAGCGATGGTTACGCCTCTATATTTTGATAGAGACTGACACAAGCACTTCATCTCGTTCCCGTTTCAAAATGCCACCCACTGTATCCCCGCAGTCCCCCTTTAACTGATGGTTTGCAGGCTTTTCACTGTCTTACTGAATAACAATATTCTCAATGTATGCTGTGACAACTGGGGTCCTTCAGTGCACCCGCTGCCAGAGAGAAGGAAGGAGAGGAGACAAATGAGATGAGCCAACAGATTCTTGCCCAGATCGCTCATATGCACACTGCCGCACTGCCATATAAAGACATATTCAGCTTTGTTTAAAGAGACATGCAGAGCTGTCCCTCCCCGCTGGAACGCACACTCGCAGTGTCAACGCGCAAGCCATGGCTCGTTGTTACCCAGCGCCTCTGTTTGCCCAGCTTTGATGTGGAGCTCATTAAAACTGCCTTGATTTGTAAGCACAAACAGCGAAAGCCGCCAAATCCGTAGGGTCGGTTCTCTCACTTCAGGTTCCAGCTAAATGATGTCCTCACTGTAGCTGCAGAGAAGATGCAGGTTTAAACTGCCGCTCTGGGTCGATGGGCGTCTCGGCCCCTGCAGGTTTTCGAGACGGACATGTGTGGAAAGGCTTTACAGCAGAGAAAACATCCCGGTGTGCCCGCACACACGGAGACGCGCATAGCTTCCCGCTGAGCTAGTGGAACTCGGCCGGCATACGTATATGTCTGGTTTGTTGCCATGGTTTCACTCACCTTCGCGCCTGCTACTGTGTCTTGTTGGAAAAAAAAAAAAAAGTCCTGAAAATAAATCTCATTACCAAGGCATAGGGGATTTTTTCCTTTTAAAATGGTTCCTATTGCAGAGGAAACATTTTTATGAATAATCAATGAGTTAACTTTTCAGACAAACTTTCGCTGCGGTGCCGCTCTGTGACTTATAAAAAGTATTTTTGTCTCGTCTACTATGTGCCACTATTTTGAGCAGCGCTTGATTTGAGCCATAAAAGCTCGAATATTGCGTCGTGCTGCTTGATCAACCGCATCGCTAAGGTCCCTCGGTGGCAAGCAACGAAGCTACCAGGCGTGATTATAAATACAGTAGCAGCTCATAAACATCCATAAGGATGGCTATAATGCAGTGATAGGATTTTATGCTCCAGTTGGGTGACCCTTCAGCATGTAAGGGCTAATTGTAGCTTCAGCTTAGCTGAAGCTAGCTGAGGCTGAAGCTACAATTTGCTTTCTACTCGGGTGATGGCTGGAGAAGCTGTTTCTTATTTACAAAGCTGCGCAATCTGAGCAAGCTGCTGTCTTCGAGATCGGTGGGACTGGATGGTTCTGAATTTCTGCGCCATTTGTTCTGGATCAGGCAGCTGAGATTATAAATTTGATTTCAAGAAGAAAAACAGGGTTTATGTGGAGAAAGATTTGTAAAGCGCGGGCCGACGACATACATCTTACTATTCTGTGTCAATATGAATTACCTTCTTTCTTTTTAACAATGACTCATCAGATTGAAACCAGATATGATTAATTTCCATGGAGCTAAAGATGAGTTTCCACTTAGGCCACATCCAACCCAGATTATGCTCGACAGTACTGATTATCGAATTATGCAAGCACGCATACACACAAACACGCACACACACACACACACACACACACACACACACACACACACAAACACAGCTTCACTCACAGTTGAGCGAAAACATGACGGGGGGAAAAAAGGGCCGTTTCCAATAATGAAGAGAGAGATGGTCCCGCCAGGAGGCAGATGATGCTGCATTTGTCTTCAGCGGCGAGAGAGAGGAAAGGGAGAAGAGACTTCTTACATAAGAGGTGATTTTAAGAGTACTGAGAGTCCCACGTCCACTCCATCTTGAATGAATTGTGGGGTGAGCAGAGGATACCAAAAATGAAATAAAAGAGTTCTCTCGCTGCGGATGACAGTCGTGACTTTTCAAAGCTTTTCGCGTGCGCTGAGCTCCTGTCCTGGCAGCGCGTGCAGCCGACAGCGAGACACCAGGCACAAAAGGTTGACTTGTTAAACATACAGAATTTATGGGCTCTCAGGACGTTGCACAGTAAAGTCCCGTCAGTGATACTGACAGCAACAAGCGCGAAAGCTGTTGGATTGAGCCCCGTGATAGAGTGCTCTGTAATGTAGTGGAGTGTAATGATACCACCACCAGCAGCCGTCCTACCGAGACAAGAAAAATGAGCCTGTCAGGGGAAAGAAAAGGGAAAAAGACAGAAGAAAAAAAAAAATCCCCCCTCAAAGTTTTGATGTGCAGTTTGGCCGCAGCTCCGCTTTTCACAGCCAAGTCTCTGCACAGATTAAAATACACTTATTCCATCAAACATCCAGGGAAGCCGCCTGCCAGTTATCTGGCCGCTATTTGTTTACAGGGCGGAGGGATCCAGCTCTTCTTTTTTGGCCGAGCGAGGACTGAGCGCAGGTCCGTGCCGATCTGCTGGTGAGGAGCTGTGGCACTCATGTAACAAGAAACACCAGGTGCAGAGCTCGTAGACCAGTAGACATTTTTTGACTTTTTTACCACTGTCACGGTAATGTTCCTTAACTTTCACAAAATGAGCCTCATAATTGCAAGTAATCAGTTTCGGGAGAAACGGACTAATGCACGTCTCCTACATTAAATCAGACAGTAACGCCGCTCTCGCTCCTACCATATGAAAATGACTGTAATCATAAATGAAAGTGAGGGTTCGGGCCACGTGCCAAGTGGGCCTTGATGTAGCCCACAGTGAGAGCAGAATTTCAGGCTGTTGGGAAGCTCATTTCTTGCTGTGGCTGAGGAGTTTGTAGGAGAAGGCACGACGGAGCCAGCCAGTTTCCTGCCTTCAGATGGCAGAGCAGATGGCAGAGTCCTGAGAGGCCGACGCTCCAGCCTGTCGCCCAGCTCTCCGTCAGCAGCACTCACTTCCTCAGCACTTTTTGCACTGGCAGCCATGACCTAGCACCGCTTACACGCTCACACCGCTTGTACATTCTCTGAGTACAAATATGCTTTAAAAAAAAAAAAGAACACATGCACCGGTCGGGGCCCGTTTGCTTCATAAACCTTCAGGAACGACGCGGGAATTCTGGCAGGATTTAGGTGAATCCCCCTCCGCTCTCACGGAGGTTCCGAGCTATTTTTTACATTGTAAGAAAACAGCAGCACTCCAGATCCATAGTCCTCCAAGCAGGACGGGTCAGCCAGAGGCCAAAGATCAACCGTGCCCGCTGCCCCCTCTAGTGGACGTCCACGGATAAAGGCAGAACAATGAAAAGTGACAAAAGTTGGAAAAGACTCATCCCTGAGAGCTATAGGTGTTTGCTCAGAAACAGTTCAGATAAAGAGAAACTTGATCAGTGATTGATTATCTGACACACAATATCGGTGATTCGTTTTCCATGCATAAGGGATTGGGAAATGAGCACCACAAGAAAGAGCGAGAACTTGAGACAAATAACGGAAAGAACAGAGGGGCTCGTATTATTCTATCATCTGGACAAAAATGCAGAAGGAACTTAATATATCCAACAGGGTTGTTTTTGCCTGTTTTTAATAAACCGCCATTTTCAATCTCAGCGCCACAGTGAACGTTTTAACGGTTTAATCAAAATATACATTTGAACAATTAACGGGAAACAGAACCTCAGTTCTGAGGGAGAAGCCAGAGGATGCGAGCCAAGGATACTGAATACTCTGTTTGACAAAACAGAACATCTGTGCTATCAAACCTATTCTGAAATGAAAATGGGAAAGAGGAAGCCAAAGCGTTTTGACTTTTGCTCTGTTGTACACCTGTGCGGACAGCAACTCCTCTCGCCCTAAAAAAAAGCCCTTTTCAAGAAAGCCAGAAAAACAGTTGAGATAGACGATGTAGACATCCACATCTCATCTAAGAGGGCGGAACAAACAGAAAAACACAACACAACAAAAGTGGCTCCTGACGGCTTGCAGGCTCTCAAAATGCAATAATGAACACGAGCTGCACTCTCCGTCGGAGGGGAAAATGTCAGGCCTCATTATGCGCACACACAAGCTCGTGAGCACAAACGAATAAATGAATAACACAGACACACAATCGGGTGGACGTGAACACCCACAGAGACTCGCATACACACAGGGTTTGTATTATCACAGACACTTGGAAGCAGCCACACAGAACAGAACCCTGCCCACTTCTTCCCAGAACCGCTGGCTACTTTATTCAAACTTAATCAGAGGAGCTGATGTGGCTGAGTGTGCGAGAGAGACGGAGGCAGACAGGAGGACAGACGCACACATTTACCGTAATTTCAGTCTTTTTTTTATCAACAAAACATCTATGGACAGTTGAATACATTACCAGAAAGCTTCCTCTACTCACACAAACATCAGTTCTCACAGAGCAAAAACATAAAGAGACATGATGTTTGGAAAAAACAGGAGGGAAGGGAAGATGGAGGGGAAGATAATAACTTCAGCATGAGGTGCGTTCAGTTTCTCTGCCTTGTCTCGCCTCTCTCTGGAGTGTAATTCACGGAGATATCTGCTTCCCATGATTCCCTCTCTGTCTCCTCAGTCGTCTCGCCGTCTCTGCCAGTCTCCTGATGCTGCTCGCCTCACTCGAGGCAGCTTTCCTGCCCCGCGCTCGGCTGCGTCGCGGGCCAAATGCAGAAGCCCTGCTAATTACAGCAGAGCGGCTGCGCATGCGTGCGATCGCCACTTCCCTGCATCTAATCACAGCGGTTGCTTCTTCTCCTGTCAGTTTCTCCCCGCTTCTCCCTGGATCATCCCAGAAATTTATTTCAATGTACTAAGTGTGTTTGGTTTTTTTCCCCAGGATAACTCTGTTATACCGATCCATAAACCCGGCCGCCTCGGTGTCACGGTCTACCCGCCGAGCTTCACGGGGTGGCCCCCAGACCAGATCAGAGAATTTCTTGGCTCAGGTGCCTTTAATCAACTTGTCATTTTCCAAACTGTGAGCGCGAGCCCCGATTATTTTTAGAGCCCACCTGGGTCTTAGACTCAGGAAATTACACCTTCTCCTGTTCTCCGGCTCAAAGGAACACGAGCTCTCACCGTCCTCCAAATGTCCCGTCGCCTCCAAACAGCGATGAAGGCGAGCTCGCGCACTTGTCAGCCATCATCAGAAATCTACTTGAGATTTTCAAGGCTTAAAAAGGAAGGGAAAGAGAGGTGAGACCGTGGTGGAAATTAGAGGCAGTGAGAGTAGAGAGGAAGGAGGAGACAGATTTGCACCGCAACATTTTGGCAGCAGAGCGCCGGTGTCCACATTCTTGAAAAGCTGGTTCGTATTGTGTGGAGAAGAGCAGGATAATGCACAGAAACTGTGGGACGGCTGGACCGCTTTTGTGTGGAAGCGCAAAAAACCCCCAAAACTTAAATAGATTTGCCTGTGATCTTGAGGAATATGAAAAGAGGTTATTGAACAGAGTTCTGTAGCCACGCAGGGGTCCAAGCTTCCACCTTAAAAGGTCTGCAGTGAAAGAATGGGTTTTTACAGAGGCGAGCGCTCGCTCTCCAGCAGCGACGATCCATCTAATCGATGAAGTTTTCCAGGTGTCACAGTCAAATCTTTTTTTTTTATGTTTGTGCAACTGCAAAACATGCCAGAAGAATAACTGAACCCAAATTCAAACTTATTTCTGGTGCGTTTCCAGGTGGAGGCATTTTAGCTTTGATTTATTAATGGGTATTGGTTGCATATGAAATTTTGTAAAAACAGGACAAAGTAGTTCTACAGTGCTGCGGCTAGTGTATAATGTACCGATTCCAATGGAAATATCTAGTGCTATTAAAAAAAGGCGTACTTACAGGATGGCAGCAGTCAGAGTGCAGGAAGGGAGGAGCTTTTTTTAAAAAATTGTAACTGTCAAATGGCACAAAGTGCAACCAGACTGCAACAACAATCAGAGCAGCGACCCCGGAGGACGAACGTGGAGACAGAGACAATCAGAGAGAGAGAGCGGGGTCGCAGATGAAGGTGAGGGGAAGGCTCACGAGAGCTCTTCAACACCTGCCAAATGAAAAAGATGTAGAGAGGAACAGAAAGAGTCTCTGTCAGCGCCCAGAACGGACCCGAATCTCGGGGTGGGGGAGAACAGCTGTCCCAAGACTCAGAGCATGTCTTCCAATCTGGAAGGACATTTGTACTGTCACCAAAAAGAAAAAGACAGGATGAGAGCAAAGACCCTGAGGATACAGAGTGTAATAGCTCTTCCTTGTAGTAGATGAAACTGAAACCATTCCCCATCTGGATGGATTTAGATTAATTACAGTAAGTACTGAGTTTAGCCTGCTAATCTAAAATGACACGGTGCAGACACACACACACACACACATGCACACACTGAAATTCTTCAACTTTTGTCTTGGAAATGTCAGGGCTGCCACAATAGAAGCTATATTGTTATTCCATCCAAAAACAGCTTATGATCTTTGGCGCTTGACAGAGTCTGTTCCTCCTACAGGGGGAACCACAGCTGCTCAGGTTGTTTTCTCACCTCGCTGAGACAGGTCTGTTTACAACCAGGACTTATGGCTGACACACCCTCGGGCCTGCAGGCCTTTCTCTACATCTAAACACTTGAATGCACCGTGTTGTCTTTCCTGCGTGAAGGCTCGCCGATAGAAACTCCTACAGAGTGGTACACGGGGGTCATTTTACATCACGACATGCGCTGGACATGCACACGGGAGCATTTCTGTGCATGCACACACGCAAACACACACATTTTCAATTGCTTTCCTCATTTTGTGGTTATTCTTTGTGTATCCAACTTCAAGAAGACATCCGTGTTGGAGACCAAAACGAGCAAGGGGCAAGGACAATGTTTGTGTGTGTGCCCACAAAAAAGGCAACCGTACCAACATGGAGGGCACAGAAAATCATTACCAACATATACAAAAATAAAAAAGCTGAGCCACTGCTCAGCCACATGTAAGGCAAAATCTGTGAGAGTGCACCAGAGCAGTACAGTCGAAGGCCCAAAAGCTAAACAATGAGATGAAATTTGTGGTGTGTAAAGACGAGAGGAGCAGCAGATTCAGATGATACTGTAATTCACTTTCATATCATCCCTTTTTTCACATTGTGATCTGATTCCTGGTTATTATATTGCGATTACAGCTTCTTCAAATTAACATTTTGGCAACACCAATAATTTGGTTATGGCTAAGTTGTTTTTATTTTGGTCATTGTAAAATAAGTAAAACTTCCGCTACAAATATAAGTATAATATTCTTACAAATAACAAAAAAAACCAAACCTCACCCTCCAACATCACTTTCAACAATGTCAATGACAGAGCAGAGTATGCTTTCTTTCTTTTCTGATTTCTACGTTTCCTGTGGGTGTCTAGTGTATGTGACAGAAAGGACAGAGAGGTTGGGTGCCATATCATTGATTGGAAACATTTAAGAAGGCCTGATGCACATTATTGCTTCTTTAAACTTGACACAGCAGACTGCCGCACTCACCCGAGGATCATCCGAACAGTGCAATAATGCTTCAAGTTCTCCTTGTTACACATTTTTGCACTTGCGAAATTGGTTGGGTTGGTGTAGATTACCTTCAATGGGACTTCAGTGAGCGCAGCAGCAGGCACTGCCCTGGAGGCAGCCCAACACATGCCTGTCTAATGGCTGTGATATGTGAGTGGGACAGAGCACGCTCTGCACACTGCGCCTCATTGATGAAGACAGGAAGATTTTCCTCTGACCAGGCATGGAATAGCCAGGTGGTCTGCCCTTGACATTTTTCATCTGTGCAAATTGGTATGTGTGGGGTAATGTGCATGAGAGAGAGAGAGACACAGAGTCACAGTAAGAGAGAGGAGAAAATTATGCTTTTCTTATTCCAAAGTTTGTGTTGTCCAAAACTAGCATAGGTGTATGGTAACCAGACTGGAAGAGGACAGATGAAGTGGTTTGGAACAGTTGCCTTGCTGCCAATGTCAGACTGCTGTTCTTCCATTAACACAGTACAGTAGCATGTCTGCCCACTGGATTAGTGAAAAGCGCCATTGTACGTAACAATTAACGAGTTTGTTCTTACCTTCATTTATTTTGGGCAGGGTTTGTGCTGGACACATGGTCTTATGCAATATGTCACATTCTTTCAGTTGCGCACACTCTGCCTGTGCTTCCCGGTCGACCCGCGGCCGCTGCAGCCACTTACAGCTCCAATCATGTGCTTTACTCAAGTGCAGCTCAAACATCGTAGTTGCTATGGAAGAACATAAGTAATGGATTAATCTCGGTCCAGGTTGTCACTGCGTATGAATAATGCTGTTTTTACTTCACACATTAGATTTCTGTAATATTTGAAAAAAATGGAACCAGTTTATTAACTGTTTATACATGCGGTCTAGTCGTCGTTCATGAATGTATTTACAGGACTGCATGATTACAACTGTGTTTTACTGCAATGAAACCTTCATCAGCAGTCTGCAGACCGGTTACGAATGCACAACACTCTTTGCTGTTTGTTTTGAAGGCTTGCACTTGATGGCCTCCAGCTATTGTTCTGGTTTGAATGCACTTATTATTGTAAGGACAAAAGCGCCTGCCAAGTTAAAGTAATTTATTAACGGTTCCTACAGTAATTATAAATGCCAAATAATGTTTACATAGCATAAATAGCATGGGTTAAAAAAATGTTATCAACATTTTCAGTCAGTCAGATATTTTGAAAAAATTAACGTGAGCTGTTTTTTTCCGCCTCAAAGAAACCAGCGCGGCGGAAATGAGTTGGACCCTCGCTTTATAGTTTCCATATAATCGGGTTTCACTTCATTTGGATCCTGCATTATAATAACCCTGAGTGATGTCACCGTGTCCATAAAACTGATGACCGAAGAACATCCAGAACTTTGATTGCGATGGCACCATTAAAAAAAAAAGAAGCCCTTGCTCTCGTGTTTTCAACTTTGCGTCAGACTTGTTCATATTGATAAATGTGGAAGGTTGTGAAAATAACCTTGTGAGTCCTGTTCTGCAGAGGACCATTTAAATAATAAACTACTCATAAAACAGCGCAGAGGGGAGAGCAGGAGTATGCAGTTACACAAAGTCACTGGCCTGGATAATGTACCAGACAATTTCCAAGATGATCCATTGCAATAAGTACTAAGGCCATCAGCTTTCTTATACCAAACACACCTCGACGGTGTCTCTCAACCGTTCCAGCTCATTTGAGAAGGAGAACCTTATGAACTTTTGGTGCAGCGGCGCAGCAGACTCCAGGTGCGCAGGAGAGGCCGAGAGCCTAATCAGCAGATCTATTTTACAAAACGGATAGGCCGGCGAGCGCGAGACCCTTCTGAAAGCTGTGGAATAATGACTGCTGAGGGCAGGCATAAATGCCAAGACCTTCTCTCCCGTCAGCCAAAAATGTTATCACGCGATCTTTCACTGAGATATGGGAAAATCCTTCCCTGTTTGTTGAAACTTCTATCTCTCTATTTCTCAACAGAGGTGAGGTCGGATCCTTAACTGATGACCCCGGCCATTACGGAGACAAGCGGGGAGAGCATGTGGACACACACACACACACACACACATACACATAAACAAAAAGATGGAGAGATAGCGGGAAGAGGAAGAATGGGTTCTCACTGTCCTCGCTGACATATTTGGGATTACATGTTGAAAGACAAGCAGATGGATCGATAACACGCGCACGCACGCAAACGGCTCGAGTGACAGGAAAAGTGTTCAACAATGAACTCCGCAGCCTCGTAAATCACCGCGGCTCTCGCAGTAATGGTCCCTCTCACACTTGGGTTCACGGTGCGGTAACGTTGGGAGCGACACCAAAGACTCTAACTCGCTGTGCTAAAATGCACAGTTGCTCAAATATAGGTTGTGAGGGGCTGGGAAATCTGGGGAGATTCAAAACAGTCGACGTCCTTTATTTAAATTCGTCAGCATTTCAAAAAGCCCCACATTTATGTATTCTACGTATCCAGTTATGTGAATGCAGCGGGAATTTCCAGAGCTTGGCCTGACTAATGGTTGTTTTGAGAATTTAACTTTAGGTTGACATGGGCCACCTCCAAAAACTGAAAAAAAACCCCATTACACTTCTGTGAAGCGCTCTCGGGGCCTCTGTCAAATCATCAATTAAAACTAATCTTTTTTTTTTAATATACTTTGAACTGATCGTCTCACTTCCTTAAAAATGTACAGATCGATCGGTTGAGTCGTCACAGGGGAAAGGTTTCTCTCTTGTCTTTCTCTCTCGTCATGCAGTTACAGAAATCAGTCACAGTTTCTGTATTTTGACGCGTGTCGACCGAATGTCACGACTGCGCTTCGTCAAGAGGCCTGTGAAAAAAACAAAACTTTTAATTTCACAGGTTGCTCTCTTTTTTTTTCCCCCGCGGAGATATTGAACTGGACACGCTCACGCTCACACACATGTACCAATTGTGTGAATTCTAGCACCGCGGTAGCAGGTTTTTACCCAAAATGCTGACGAGAGAACATCATCATCTCTGGCCCTGTTACAATAACAGCCTGTTAGAGGTGCAAGCTGCCGCTTGTGTTTTATAAGCGCACGTATGCGTGCGCGTGTCACGGGATTCAGAGGAAGTCTCCCATCACTCACGGGGTTTTTACTGGAAGCTGTCGAGATGTCGGCCACACACACACAAACACACACTTAAAAAAAAAAGAAGCCCTCCGCCCCCGTTTGGGGATCCCTTTCTCCTCTCTGTCTCTTTACATTGGGTTCCATGACGGTGATCTGGTCAAAGCGCCTTTACAAAGACTGATTAGGGGAAGCTGAAGCCAGTTGTAAGGGTTTAAGTTGACAGCGAAGGGAGGTGTGTGTGTGTGTGTGTGTGTGTGTGTGTGTGTGGCAGGCATGCAGAAGGAGGGAGGTGAAACTGACTGTGCGACTGCATGCACCTTCTGACCCTGTGCGTCAGCCTAATGGAGAAGCGTCCGCCGCTGGAGCAGCAGCAGAGACAGGAGGCAGGAGTCCAGACGGAAACAGACAGACAGACAGAAAGAGCAAACACGCAGTGAAAAAAAAAATACTCGGAGGGTGGGGGGGGGTGATAGCGAAGTTGTGCGCGAGAGGGCCGAAGACAGCAGAGAGCAAACACTTGTCAGCAAACCTCTTGGCCGTGACAGGCACCTTCGGGTTTAGCACTATGTGACTGTGTGGTGCTAAAATCTTCCGACATAATTTCATCACATTTCAGCAACTACGTGCCACAGTCCCCTCTGACGGAGTCGCTCCTGGGCCCGGGGCTCTGCGAACAAGCTGAACTGTGGCCGAAATCAGTCATACCCGCATAAGCCTGATATTTCCCGGCGGCACCCCAGCTGCCAGTTTTTGTGCAAGTCTGTGACATTCTTGGAAAAGTAAAACTACCTCTTGATTCATCTTTTGTGTGTGTGTGTGTGTGTGTGTAGGATTAGAGATCTGCAGTCACTGCGGTCTGTGGACCGACTGACCCTGCTAGCACTGTTTGCAAACAAGGAGGATGGGGGGGAGCAGATTTCCCAACAAGCCTTCATCGCCCATGGATTTCACATTTCAAATCATAGGACTGTGCAGCTCCTTTAGGAAACCGGACATGTTGGTACGACCAGGCTGTTTTTAACCCTGACCGTTTCTGCTTTTGTTTCTCCGCAGTGCTCCGTTTCAGAGCACTCTTGACGCACCTCGCTGATTTCCTTTTGCAGCTCGAAAAACGAGAAGACGCGTCCAAAACGTCCAAATTTTTCCTCTCGTGGAATAAATGCAGAGACGTCTTCGGCGGCGATTGTTCCTGCAACGCAGTTACACTCTCAGTGTGTGTGTGAAAGAGAGAGAGGGCGAGAGAGATGGATGAAGAGAAAACTAAAAAAGAAAAAAAAAACTATTTGTGGGAGACACTGGTCTGTGTGTTTCACACATGTTTTGACAGTTCTGCAAGCTAATCCCTGGGTGTGTGTGTGTGTGTGTGTGTGTGTGTGTGTGTGGAGTGTGTGTGTGTGTGTGTGTGTGAGTGTGCGTGTGTGGTGAGGAGGTGGGGGTTTGCTCTCGGAGAAACCATGTAAATGCACGGATAAGAGCTGCCTCTTCCACAACAGATGCATTTTCTTTTCGTACGCTACAGTTGCACACTGGACCTCTGCTCCCAATCGACTGCTCTGAGTTTCGAGTCTATCGGAGTAGTTTTCGAAAATGTTACGCGTTTCTTTAAAGAAAAAGTAGCTGCGCTCTCGTGTGTCAAAGAAACATTACAGTAAGCCTTTCAACTCTAACTTGAGTAAGGCAATAGATTACCGAGCTGCTGAGAATTGGGTCATATGTGTACTCGTACAGTGAGGCACCCAGATTGCGTTTGTCTATACTTTCTGCAGTTTGTGTACGAGCTCAGTCAGAGAAATCCATGCAACATGCTGATGTGTCTGTTGTCGTCCACATCACCCCCTCCGTCTTCTTGTGTGGTTTGGAATTCAAACTCTGCTCGGAGGGCATATCTGGGCGGCTGGCCACCTCACCCACACCCTCCAGCCTTTCCTCTTTAGAATCTGCCTGCTACACACACACACACACACACACACACACACACACACACACACACACACACACACACACAACTGACCAAACCCACCACCACCACCATCTCCAAACACACTCACTCATACAATTGCTGAGACTCTCTTTTCAAACCATGCTAAACCTTTAGGCCCAACAATACAGGCTGGACCTAATCTTATACCCCCCCGTCCAATCAGAGGGCTGGAAACTGAAGAGTGGAATTGATTGGCCGCTGGCCACAGGGGCCAGTTAGGGGAAGGAGAACAAGAGGAGACAACCATTGTTGATTGATTACCATGAAAGACACTTTTGTTACCGACTTGAAGGCAGTACACTGTGCCTGTATCAGGAGGAAACGCTAGCAGCCTCAAAATAGGTCACCACAGCACCAACGCGTATACAAGATACGCAGAGATAGGGAGGCGTGCACAAGACGGTCTCACCGCCCCTGCACGACGGAGTAAGGTTCACAGATTATTAGCTGGGAGTAATATTGATTAGCTGCAGTGCAAAGGTTAACAGAGCAGTTTCTGTGTCCGCGAATAACAACACTCGGGGAATGAAAGCAAGAGCAGGAGTGATGGAAGAGGAGAGGTGAGGAAATGTGGTCAATTAGCCTTGGCTGTAAACCTATCAAAACCAAAACAGCATCTTACATTCGCTCCGCGCCGCTTTTCGCAATTATGACGACACTTCAGGGGTGACTTCAGCTCACCGCCGTCTCGGCTTTCCACGTCGCAGGTCATGAAAAATGCTCCGGAGCTTGTTTGCTCTGCTGGAAGCTTCCTCTGGTTCCCAGAAAAATCACTCCGCAGCGTCTGCGCACACCAATAAGTCAACAGAGATTTGAACCGTAGGCTGGGGAAGATAAGGTCGAAAATCGCTCTACTCCATTCTCAAGCAAAAAAAAAAATGATTAGATGGAGCAATAAAGTTATTCACAATCCCATGGTTTTTGGAAATAAGTGAAAGTGTGGTCAAGATACTATAAAACTGCTCGGGCGCTTGGATAATGTGGACTTGAGGGTTTTTACTGATGCGCCCGGTCCGGCTGATATTACACCACATTTCTATCTGTTTGATTTCATCTTACTGAATTAGATTTTATCCGCTGACTGCTGTTTCTGGAATTTTATCTTCCACACTACAGGCGAAAAACAATACTGTCCCTGACTCTCATCCAAGTACACCTCCAACTGTTTGCAAAACACACACACACACACACACACACACACTTTCCTTGTTTTCACTGCCACATACAGATAATGATAATAATCCAGAATCACATCTTTTCTTTCCTTTTACTTCATGTCAGTGTTGGCAGTATCCGGCCGCAGTATGATCCGCATTGTGCCCCGACAATCCTGCTACATCACGATAAAATGTCAGCGCGCACCAGCAAACAAACGCTCGACGGTCACATTTGTATGAACCTGCATTTACAGCCCATTCACACGAGGGAAGGCATGAATGCGTGACGCAGATCAAATGCGAGATGCAAGAGCACCCTCTGTGTGAGCCGCGAATCCCACATCCTGCTCACAATGCTACAAGCCCTTTGAATGTGAATGCGAGCCTTCTGGGGAGTTTGCTGCCAAGGCCGGGGCCCTCGCTGTGTCAGTAGCGCTGATGGAAAGAGACAGAGAGGCAGCATGCCTCCATTCACGGCCAAAGTATGCATTAGCATAACTCACATGGCGCGAGGTAAACCACCGAGCCACCTGTAGCTGCGTGGCCCACACTCAGCGACCTCGCCTCTCCCCCACTCCGCATGCTCTCTCCCACCGGCTCCATTCACTTTCTCTCTCGAGCTTTCTCGCATTTACATCTGTGCATGCGCGCGAGTAAGTTCTCTCGCAGCCGTTGCCAGGACGAGCTCGTTGTGCCAGGCTAACGCGGTGAGCGGGCCTGAGTGGCGCGCGGACATCGTTTGCAGCGTGCGGAGGGACTCGCGGGGCCTCGGACGATTACACGTGAGAGGGGCAGAAACTTTAGAAACACACAGGAACAGCGTGACTTCGAGGACGATGATGATGTGCGCTTGATGGCTTCCTAACCAAAGAGGGGTCATGATCATTTAAAACAAAAACAAAACAGTTGGAGAAACTTGCAGAACTTGCCGCAGTTTGTTCTCACTCTCTCTGTTTCTCATGTTAACTTGTTCTTGAGGAGGGGTTTTGTCAGGGATCAGGGGCAGGAGGCGTGTCCTGAAGGCCAGTGGGATCCTCCCCCCAGGGTTGCGATTGGCTGAGGCCGCTGTGAGTGAGTCCAGGGGAGGCCAGTAGGAAGGTGAGTGGTCGAGGAGCCCGCCAGGGGGGCAGGCAGCAGCAGAAAGCAGCTACTGCTGCCTCTTAAAACCTAGGTACTCCTCATTACAGCTACAGACTGATAGACAGAGAGCAGGGGAGGGCTGGAGACAGGTCTGAGAGAGGGAGAGGGAAGGAGAGAGAGAGAAACCGTGAACAGGGAAAGTTAGGGAGTGAGCAGTCCTACTTGTGTGCTCACCCTTTCTTGACTTCTGCCTCCCCCACTCCACTACCTGAGGCACACATTCACACACACACAGGGAGGTGTTTTCAGGGAGGCTTAGAGGGCTGATTCTCCCAGGAAGAAGGGAATTAAACACTTTTGTTTTCAAAATCGCCGCATCCATACTCAGGAGAGGAAAAAAAAAGGGATTACAGCTTGTACGCCTGCCCCACTTATTCCTCTCTTCTCTCTGCATTTTGTTGTCACTGAGTTACTTTGGAGATTTTGGATACAGCCGTCTTGAATTGTTGGTCCGAGCTCAGAGAGGCATGGCACACGGACAAAAGAGCCACAGGTGGGCATTAACCCAGGGCTCCTTCAGCTTGGCACTGGGCCTGTCGCTCTTCTCCCTCCTCCTCCTCGCCGCCTCGGCCGCAGATGAGTACGACTACTACAGCTGGCAGTCGGACAACTTCCACAATGGCCGCTTCTACACCAAGCAGCCTCAGTGTGTGGACATACCAGCTGACCTGCGCCTGTGCCACAATGTGGGCTACAAGAAGATGAGGCTGCCCAACCTCCTGGACCACGAGACCATGCCAGAGGTCAAGCAGCAGGCCGGCAGCTGGGTGCCCCTCCTGGCCAAGCGGTGCCACGCTGACACCCAGGTCTTCCTGTGCTCGCTGTTTGCGCCGGTGTGCCTGGACAGGCCGATCTACCCCTGTCGCTCGCTGTGTGAGGCCGTGAGGGACAGTTGCGCCCCGGTGATGGAGACCTACGGCTTCCCCTGGCCAGAGATGCTGACCTGCGATAAGTTCCCCATTGACAACGACCTCTGCATCCCCATGCAGTTCACCGGGAACCACGCGACCCAGCCGCCCGGTAAGGCAGCTACAGTGCACTTACACCCACTCTGACACAAAACTTCACCCAAACACACTCACACAGGGAAACATCCGCACACACACACATACAATTTTACAGTCCACAATAGCGTGAATACACGAAAGCGTGGCTTCTAAAACAGTCACTTGTCAAAAGTGTGGCTTTTAAAGCAAGGTAAAATTTGTTTTTGGAAACGCTAACTTGACATTTTTTCACATGCTCTAATCTTTATGTCCTTTGAAATGCCATGTGACCAGCTCAGTGACCACATTACAATCAGCTAAAGAAATCAATAAATATAACAGCACAAGAAGTGTGCCGATATTCTGTTCAAATCAGTTTATATTCTTTTAGTTTTTAATTATGAAGCGTAACGTTTGCATTTCAGTGAGGCATATCGATGCATATTTTAGCGTGCATTTTAAATAACACACAAATAAAATAATTGTCACAAACAGCTGTAATTATTGCTATACTGTGACTAGTTCTTTTGCAGACCCAAATGCAGAAATGCAATAATATTAAAGGAGAACAAAAGCAGGACAGATGAGTTGGTTCCTGCCTTTTGAATTTCAGGAATTTGATTCATGTCGCTAACGACATTACCGAGACGGATGAGCGTTCGAGAGGCCCGCGGGGTCAGAGACAGTGAGAGCACGAAAACGGCCCGAGGGGCTGATGTGGTTTCCCCGCGCCGCGATGATGATGGATGAAAGTTTAAGTGAGACGCTGTCCAGGGGAGGTCAGCGAGGGGGACGGGGGCAAGAGGAGGTTACAGGGGAAAGTTTAGCGGACAGTCCAGGACGGCTCCCTGCCATCTACAGACGCGCCTCAGGGAGAGAGACGGCCTGAGAGAGAGAGAGAGAGAGAGAGAAAGACGCACAGGAGACTGAGAGACTCCAGCGGCCAGATGGCTCACTGAGTTAAGATAAATGCACGGGGATATTAAACACCATCTTGAGTGAAAAGGTGACGCGCAAACACACACACACACACACACACCCTTATCAGCACACATCCGTCGACAGCCAGTCAGTCAATCTAACCACTGAGTGAATGGAGAATGTCTTATTTGGAGCCATGTATGCAACTCACAAGCTGGTGTCAGCGAATGAGCAAATGGAGCCAAATGGATGAAATCAGAAATGACTGCGCGCGGGTTTCCGAGCGAGACCCGATTCACAAAAGTTGGACGATATTACATAATTCTTCGCAGACAATGAGTAGGAGGACAGATGGGCCGGTCGTGAGCTGCGAGAGGCTGAGTGGGAACTAAATAGAGAAATAGGTGCGTGTGCGTGCGCGTACCACGACTACTTAAGCAGCCTCTTCACAAAAGCGGTCAGTGCTGAGAGTGGGTGGAGGGTGGGGGGTGCAGTTGATGAGAGACTTCAGACAGTGGCAGGGGGGACAGTCCCCACTGTGTCCCAGCCCGCTCAGCCTTTGTTGGGCCAGGCAGCCGGCAGGCCAATTAGCTAGGAGGCCAATTACCGAGCTGCCGCTAATTAGTGGACATGACAGGACAAGAGAGGCAGGAAGAGAATGGGAACGGCCCAGGTCCGATTGTCCCGGAGAGAGCCGAGAGGAGCGGGGTGAAAGGGGAGGGAAGCGGGAGAGCGAAGAGAGGCAGACGGCGCAGGAGAAAAGCTGCTTCCTGCGGCATGAAAAGTGTCCGCCTCTCTGTTTTCAATAAGGGCTCAAAGAAAACAGTGTATTATTCCCCCGCGTTCCACCTCTTACCTTTAACCGTTTATTGCCATTTCTCGTCCGCTCTGTTTGGAATGTTCCTGCAGGTTAACATTTGATTGGATGTATGGAGTGAACGCTGATTTTAAAAGATCAAGATCAGTGGAGGAATCCGTGGCGGATTCATAGAGAGCTGACTTGTGTATTCCATGAGGAGAAAGTGGCTATTCTGTTTTTGTAGGACCGGTATCAACTATGCAACATTTTTGGCTTTGCGGAGCCATAACTCATTCTTTTACATGCTCCCTGAGAGGGAGGCAGCTTCGGCTTCTTCTTCCGTCACCTCCTCAAGCAGGCAACTGTTTGTCGGCCCTATCTAATCGAATAACCATCAGATAAGATTACGGAAGGCGGCGCGAGATCAGTGCAAATGTTTAAAAGGGATCTTTGTTGCTGAGCAGCTGCATGCAGGAAGAAATGAGACAAATGTGCCTCAATTACATTTTTTAAAGGAATGCCTCAAAGATAGCATACTGGCTATGTTTAAAAAAAATTTTAATTGAAGGTATGCTTGTGTATGTGTGCGGCTGTGTTTGAAACTGAGAGCGAGAGCATATCGCTTCTGGCCCGGGGGCTCTGTCACTGACATTTTGTTAAGAACCAGAGATTCTCAGATGTGCCGATGAGGCCATCCCGAGGACAAGCTTTTGGCTTTAAAGCACGCACACACACACACACACACACACACACACACACACACACACACACACACAGAAACATGTGCACATATACATGCACGCAGCCAGCAATAATAAAAAGGAATTTCAGCAAAGAGCCCTTAGAAGTGAGTTCTCTGGGAACCATCTGTGTCAAACAACACGGATGATCCTCTTCGCACGGGATCATCTGAGGACTCCCGTGGTCGCTCAGGTGGATCTCGGGGAGCCGGATCAATCGCGGGAATTAAACGCCGCGCCACCTGCTTGCCTTGCTCGTCCGGGGGGTGGGCCTGGCGATATCTGAGCTATTCTGCAATTACACGATATAGCACGGTTCGAGGGCTCCTGTGGAAACTCGCAGTACAGAGACAGATTCACTTTCCACCTCCGTGTCACAGCCAAAACTCTGAGGAGCACCACTGGCACCTGAGCTCAGGCTGTGTGTGTGTGTGTGTGTGTGTAACAGGGGCCCATGGGGGGTGATTATGTGAAACACAACTCTGTAGATATTATACCGGGGAAGACAAGCCGTCTGCTGACAAAAGAGGGCCCAGGCATCCGGGGAGCGAAAAAGGCCGGCAGAGCTCGGTCTGTCAGGCAGAGTGCAGTAAATGCCACCCATCAGCTCCACCTTATGGATTTAATGATGCTACATTTATCTACTGACAGCATCGGTAAATCAGCAGGTACGACAAGCGCGAGCAGGATTCTGCGTTTTAGCGCGCACGGTGATGAACTCCGCAACTCGGATCGCGCGTTACCGTTCGCGGAAGACGTCCCGCGGTACAATGTGCACGTTGTCCGGCGAACGTCGTTGAAATTGCGTGGTGTGAAAGATATTGTCTGTCCTCGCCGTACTCATTGATGTGGCCAGTGTAAGTTACAACCGTGCTAAGGGAGACAGGCAGCACTGTCAGGTCCCCAGCAGCACAATGGGTGCTACTCATGTGGCCCTGGCTGCTATATGAAAGGGAAAATGTGATCCAATGGTCTGTGCATGGAAGACTGCCTGGGCCTTTGGAGAATGTATTTTCTCTTCTGTATAGGATTCCTACAGATGTAAGGAGCGTGCTGTGTTTTAGGGGGCCCCCGGGGGCTGCCCGCGGGCCATGTTTGACTCCTCCCGTCTGTCCGCATGCCGCATTTAAACAGATGTTAGGCCCTCCGACATAAATCACACGCCGCATTTCATCTGCGGCACAGTACCGTTTTATGTCATAAGTGTTGCTGCTCATAACTTTAAGGGCCCAAATGAGGCATGAGATAGCGACCCCCACGCATACTTTAAAAAGGAACGTTCTGCCCTTAAAAAGAAAGAAGAAAAGAAAAAGAAGCGCGTCGCGACGCTGCAGGGGACAAGGTACAAGACACATCAGGGGATCGGGTGACGATATCGTTGGCGCTTTTTGTTTGAAGATATGTGTGTGCAAGAGACGGAGAAGGTGAGCATCGAGCAAGTGCTGTAACCAAGACCTCACCCGAATGCAAAACTGAATCTGAGCGATTTCACGAAGCCCCCGTCGGACGTGAAAGGCGACTCGTCTTTTTTAAAGCAGAACTTTTGGAGGTGAATGAGAGGGATTCCTCAGTGTCACGTGATGACAAATGGGAGTCTTAGGAATTAACTGAGATCGATGTGTTTTCACTCGTAACGAGGATCATAATTTACATTGCAGAAACTACAAAAATAAATAAAGGCACCGAAGCAATTTCCTACTGCGCCAACTAATTACAACAAGACGATGTCGATGGTAGCGCTGTTGTGTTCCCATGTTTTTTTGGGGGCTGCAGCGGGCATCCTTTCACGTCAATGCACGATGACACTTCTTTGTGTGGCTCTTGTTTCCAACTATGTGACAGCTGACTTTTCATATCTTCATCATTAACAACAGGAGGCTTCTCGAGCAAGATTAATAAGCATTTTGTGTGTTTTATGTGAAAGAGAAGAGAAAAATACAGTATGGGGGGGAGGGGGATGACACACGATACAGCAGAGGAGAGAGACTGCAGTGGAGAAAGTGATATTAACCTCAGAGCTATGACTAAGTGAAGTTGCGCAGTTAAATTGCTGGAATCTTGCCGCACGTCGTTTTCACTCTGGCTCGCAGTTTGAAGATTAACAGCAGGGCTTTCCAGCAGAGCACCTCCCTCGTCACCCCGCTCCCATCATTCTTCTCCCCTTATCCTCAGTCGCTGAGTCCCAACCTCCTCATCCTCAGACAATATTGTAACATTCTTTGCTGTGATTGGGAGCATTAATGTTCCTGTAATTGAGTCGTTCAGCCGCCATGATGAAAAGCAGCGCTACAAGAGGTAGTTCCAGTCCAAAGTCAACCGGAGTAAGAACATCATTTTCAAAGTTTTGAAAAAATGGCATGAGGGGGGAAAAAAATTCCTAAGCTTCTTTGAGGTGATGGCAAAAAATACATTAATGACCTAATGTCAAAATATTTGCTGAGAAATGTGTCCAGGAAAAAAAAGAAAGGAAAAAAACCCCACACACGCCAAACCACGCAGCAGCGATCCCCCACGAGCACATGACGGCGATTCCCCCCCGACAGACACCTGAACGTGACGGGGGCAGTCGCTGCTCAATTGACTTCTCAGCCGCATCCAAACGGTGGTTTCTGGTCCGAGCTCAGCGGCGTTTCAGGGAGGGGCCGCGCTCGCCTGACACATGCTCTGGCATCAACGCGACTGGGCCTCCTGCCAACATACCACCCCTGTGAAACCAGAACGAATTCTCATGGAGTCTGAATACGTCGTAACGGCTTCAAGGGAATCATTCAAAACAAACTCTTGATCTGTGCGCGTGCGTGCATGTGTGCGTGCGTGCGTGCGCGTTTCCGTGCTCTCGTCCCAGTCGTCATGTCAGCACCAGACAATTAGAGGCCCGACCCTGTAAGGCCTCGCAGGTCTCCCCGCCCGTGGAGGCATGGGAACATTTTCGAGGAGAAAACTGCCAAAGAACACGGTTCAGCTCCCTCCGATGCAAGCATATGTCCACTCGGCAGCGGTTGGGGGGGGGTTCACCTCCCCACGAACCCGCGCAGGGAAGCATGCTAAACTTTGACCTCTCTCATTATCTGCCCAGACGCTGAGGTTTGGGCTGGGGTGATAACCTCTGAACCCTGACTTCTAACCCAGCGGCCAGGCTGGGCTCGGACGGTCCCGTGCGTGTGTGTGGTAGTAAGCGTGAGACACGGAGGACAACACAGTCATAATCATATTTGTCTGGCCTGGAGGTGTAAATAAAGCCTGTGGCGTGGGGAAGACTTTCGACACCACATCCTTCCCTCCCCGACCTGTTTCTAATATTGTACCTTGACTCTCAGCTGACCCAGGGCCCTGTTTGTAGATGAGTGGGCTGATATTAGATGTGTACAAACAGTGCCTAGGGGGGTTTATGTTGTAACCGTCATAATAAGGTTTTATTTTGAAGAGCCTTTGGAGAAAATTGCAAGGTAGTATGACGCGTGTCTGCGCGTGTTTGTGTGTCTGGGAAGGGAGAGATTGAGGGTTTTGAAAGAGAGCTTTGTAAGTGGCGCATGGTGACAGTAGTAAGAGGGGATGTTTGCTCAGAACGTCATGATAATGAATCATATCACTCCTGGGCATATTTCCTACTGTATACAACAAGCAACATCTTGCAGTAAAGGAATAAATAAAGACTCTGGTGTAGGGCCTGTATCTCCACTGTGCAGCTACACAACAATCACAAAGTCCTAAATCAAAGTTAGTGAGGTTAAACACGCGCTCGGGCCGAGCGAGCATGACCATAAATTCTGCGTTAAAAATAAACCAAACTTGTTGCTTCGGTTTCCCCTCGCTGATTCACAATGCGCGGTTGCTGTGTGGCCTAAATGCCGGCTGTGTCTGTTTACTGAATCACTTTTCACCGTGTTCAGCTGCTGCCGCGGCAGCGTTTACCTTTCTGCACGGCCAAGACCACGCCTGCACCACCAAAATATACAACAGCCAGAATAAAAACATTTTCTCCAGTGTAATTGCAGGGCAAACATCAGTCAGCCTGCTGGACTATATATTCGCTCCACGGCAAATAGCCTCTGACAAGAGGAGGGGGGCCGCGAATAAGTGCCTCAAAAGTGGTCAGGGCTTAATGATTTCATACTGACACGGCTTTGGTTTTGCTGACTGCACTTGACTAACAATGACCTCAACTCAGCCGTTAGATATTAGCTAATCTGGCCTCAATAGCACCAGAAGGAATGGGATTCGGTGTGGTAATTATTTTTCTCTTCGCCCCCCCCAGTGTCGAAGGTGTGCCCCCCATGCGACAATGAGCTGAAGGCAGACAACATCATGGAGCATTACTGCGCCAGTGACTTTGGTAAGTACCAGCAGTTGAAAAGATGGAGAGGCTGTATACGGGGCCGTTTGGTCTGCAGGAGGGCCAGGCTGTTTTGCGGGGCCCAGCTGTGCTGCTCGCTGCCTGCAGGTGGCGCACAGGGTAAAACTGCAGCAGCCACCGCCTTCTTTGCCCGCAGGTGGCGCCACTGGAAGGGCGAAAACCGGTCCCGTAACTGACGCGGGTCAGCGCACGTAAAGACGAGCCGGTCTCCAAAAAGCCTGGACAGCATAATGTGCGGCGCTGCTTTGAGCTAATAGGTTGGCTTGTCAGTGACGGACAAGCAAGAATGCACCCATTCATCGCTTTCTATTTACTTAATCGCAAGTGCAACTGTGTGAATAAAACATTTCGCCGCAGGCTTCATCAAGAGTTACAGGCCTGTTTACCGGGTGCTGGTATGCGCCATCATTAACATATAAAATTTATTTTGGCTTTTAATTTGTGAAAATTACAATAAAAAGCAGTAAAGTTTATGTTAGAAGGCCACCTGTCTACTGCCAGCATACTAATAGCATTACATTGTGTAGGAAAGTGAAAGTAATGGCAGGACTACAACTGCAAAATGACTCTGTCCCTCATACACATGCACAAACGTGGACATAGTTGTGTCAATAAAAAACATCCTTCAACATCATGCACAGTTCTTTATCAGAGCAAAAGCTCACAAAAGGACGTGGTCTTGTCTCAGTTCTGATCTTCCTTCTCTTGCAGCAAAGCACATCTATTGGCGAGTAGTTATTGAGCGAAAACCGAGCACGGCCACGAACAAGCAGAAGGCACATTAATTATTCCCTCTTCTGGCACGACCCTTTTCTTCTTATAAATTGATAAATTAATCTAACAGCCTCCAGTCCCCAGCGTCCATTCAACACCAATTTCCAAACTTTCCACTTCCCAGTTCCCAGTCCAATTTCACCGCAGTAATGACCTGTACACAAAGCCAGGACATAATTATTTCATTATTTCTGCTCATCGAGGGCTTTTGGCCCGGCTTACCGCAGCAGATGAATTTCTGCTTGCGTGGACTATTGCTCCAGACTTCGGAGTTAACGGCATACCGCTCTCTATTTTCCCTGGTTCTACGATTCCGAGCACTGAACTCGAAATTGTGACACAAAGAAACCCGCGACCTTGGGACGCTCATGAGGAACATGGCTTGTGTTTCTGAACAGATTAGTGAGAATAGAAGCTGACAGTTTAAAAAGGTTTAATTGGCAATTACCCACACACCTTCAAAACGTCCTAAGTATATAGAACATAGGCCATTCAAAATCAATTAACAACATTAATTAATAAACACATCACATTCAACGACAAATGACATCTTGTGCACGTTGCTCACACACACACACACACACACACACACACACACACACACTGAGCTGCAGCCAAAACCTGGACTCATCCTCTGTAATTCATGGCGGCTCGACCAAATCACAGGCATTCATTTGTCTGATGAATTGCAGTGTACATCTCGATCTTTTAACATGGGGTCATTTTTCAGGGATCAGAAAGCAATGCACGGATTCTTTCTGGTCATTAGAATGAAACATGATTGCATGTGAAAGAAGATAGCCCAACGTTTTATTGCCTGCGAATGTATGTGGCCGGGCGAGACGCGCGGGGATGAGCGGAGAAGTCGAGATAACTGTGACATATGGATTCGGAGATCAAGGCAGGAATGATTCGGCGGTGTTATTCTACAGGGCGAGAGCTGATTACAGTTTGATCTCACGCCTCATGAATGTTGTTACCTATTCATCTGCGGACTCCACTCGCCCCCGGAGCATTTTGAACTCCGTGTTCCGTTACCGCCTGCTTTTTCGATGCGGGATCCTCTCCGCATTCCTTGTCGTGCCGTTCCGGCCACACGACAAGAACAACAAGGGCAAGAAAAGCGGCTGGGACGACAGTCTGGCAGGACGCGGGGCCGACACCTGGCTGCCGCAGTGGGGGAGGCGTTGCGCTCTAGCTCAAAGAAAACCTGTTTTACCTCAACCTGACAACACACTTCTCTTTCCATCTGCTCCTGCCTCTGCTGACTTTAAAGAAAGAGTGAGTTCGCATAATGACGCGGGCACAGCTTGTCACAGGGACACTGGCCAGGCTGCACGGTGGGGCCCCACTGGATCACTTAGGCATGAATATAGATGAATATGGGTGGGCATTTAAAGTGAAGTGTGGGGGGATTATTTTATCCTTCCTATCTTTGCTGAAGACACACTAATGCGGTCAATAGTCTAATTTTTTGACTCCCCCCCATTCAAGTGACTAAGACTTGAAAGCACATGAATGCGTTCATTCACAAAAGCACGCGCGCGCTAAGGTATGTCGGCACGCAAACGCTGGCGCATAAACACCCGCCCTCAGCGAGGGAGCTGGACGAGAATCAGGACGTGGATGAAAGGCGACTCAGCGCACACATTCCTTCTCGAACATGCTATCACCTCGCACGCACCGTGTACGTATCAGAGTGCACCAGGGGGGTGTTTGTGCAACTTTAGACGAGCGGGGCGGGAAGCGAAATGGCAATCTTCCAGCCGGCCCGGGCACACAGCGATGCTTCACGCCGACCCCTGCGCCTTTGCCCGGCCCCTGTGATTGATTTCACCTGTCAAAATGTTCGCCCAGAGAATTCCGCTCCCGAATGCTTAGCAGTTCGATTTTAATCTCAGAAATTTAAAAGTATGAAGTCAAACATAAATCTCAACGGGAGATGCGAGTCAGGGCTTCGTTAGGTTGACAGACCTGAGTTTGCTGTAACCAAACTCCCCGCATACCGAAAACTGTGTACAGATGTTAATCTGTTCTGTACCTTTGCTGAAAGATACATAACTGTATGCAAAAGGTTGTTTTTGTTTGTTTTTTTAAAAAAGAGGAACAAAAACAAGGACCTGAACTTGACTGCTTCAAGATTTGACTGGAGTTAAGACTTGACTTTGAGACTTGAAAACAAAAAACAAGCAAGGTGACATTTGACCCATTAAAAGTCCTGGTACAATCAACTATAACTGTCCCATCATTCAAGAATCAGGACTCAGTGACTTGCAACTCAACTTGCCACAATGCAGGGGAAAACTCGTGACTTGACTTGAACTTTCATCTTGAACTTTTGTTGCGGCTCCGAAAACATGTCCGCCTCGTCGTTTATGGGTTTTCCCCCCAAAAGGCAGGCGCACAAGCACACACACACAGGATGCAGTTTTCGTACGCTGTGGGAGAGGTTAAATGATGATGCCCAGGAGAGGCGTAAAACGGCTACTTCTCTGGCACAGCACAGAGCTCGGTGCTGTTCCTGCAGAGAGCAGAAATGTCTCAGCTGCCCAGAGGACCGAGCAACAGGGGAATCGAAATGACACATTAACAGCTCTGGGGTGTAAATATCTGTGTTTTATATGGGAACAGAAGAGTTAAAATATCTCTTCCTCTCTTCTTCCTCAGCCCTCAAGATGAAAATCAAAGAGGTGAAGAAGGAGAAGGGTGACCGGAAGCTGATCGCAGCGCAGAAGAAGAAGAAGGTTTTGAAGCAGGGTGTGCTGCGGAAAAAGGACCTGAAGAAACTGACCCTGTACATCAAGAACGGCGCCAACTGCCCGTGCTCCCAGCTGGACAGCCTGGGCTCCAACTTCCTCATCATGGGCCGCAAGGTGGACCAGCAGCTGCTGCTCATGTCCATTCACAAGTGGGACAAGAAGAGCAAGGAGCTCAAGTTCGCCATCAAGTACATGAAGTCCCATCAGTGTCCCACCTACCACACCGTCTTCCAGTGACACGGTCCACAGTCGCTCCCCACTCCGCCCTGTTCCGCATACTGTAGATCCCAATTCTTGTTCCACTAACCAGGAACCCCTGAGCCCCTGATCCCTGCTAAAAAAAACCTTTTACCAGCCCACGTCAAACCTACAAGGAATTGCGGGGGCGGTCATGCTTTTTATTTTCTCAGCTTTAACATGAATCAAGTAGTCGAGGGGGTCGTTCCGATCTGCTCAGATGAGATCAGGCGCATTAATGCTGGAGGGGCGAAAAAGCTGCACGCTCGGCGGCTCCCTCTGAGTAAAAAAAGCCCCGAAAAAAACACAGATTTAAAACAATTAGGAAGAAAAACACCCTTTCATCCACCCCCTACATTTTAAAAGAATCCTCCTGAACAACTTCCCTTTCCTTTTCTGATGTAGTAGAACCAATCACTTGTGTATCTTACAGCAACGTTATCAATAAGCCAATAGCACAAAGAAACGGGGATGCCTAAAGATTCGAGGCAACTATTGGAGGGGAAGCATGTTCGATAATGCGATGATTACAGACAGACAGAATGAGAGGGGAGCTGGGTGGGAAGGCAGGGCTCGTTTCTGTGTGAAAAGAGCTGACAGAAACGATGAGCTGTGCAACGGGCCAGCGCTCCGGCTGGCACAGAGCTCCCAGGAACAACATCAAAGCAAAGCAGTGTAGATGATCCACTTAAATGTACGTTTTAATACTGTAAAAAGTAGGTAATTCAGAGGAATACTAGATTATTAGGAAAATGGGCTTTTTTCTTTTATCCCTGTTGGAAAAGAAGACCGATGGAAGGAGACAGACTGGCGGACTGGATGATGCTTCCACTGACTTTGTACAGCACAGTTTTTTTTTGTTTTTTCTTTGCGGCCTGAAAGAGGGAAACTTGAATTTTTTGGGATTTTTTTTTTTTTTTTAATTGGAGAGAAAAGAAGGTTAAGGCAGAGGAGACATCTTCCTGAAAACAAGTGGAGAATAAAAGAGAAAGAAAGAGAAAGAGACTCTGGACAGAACCAACAATGTTGGGTTGATAAGTCTCTGGTACTCGCTGTTTTTCACTATCACCCTTCAAATGTTCCTCTTTTCTTTTACTTTTTTTGTACTTACATTTTTAAATTTGCTTCAGTTAAACTTCTATGGTATGAAAGCCGAAATCATACGTACAGACATAGCACCTGAACTCACCGTTGCCGTAGCAATAAGAGATGCAAATTTAACTTTGACAATATTTTCTAATCAGTTAACCTGTAAGTAGTTCTGTTACTGAAATACATCTTTGTTTTTTTCAAAAGAAGTAAATGAATAAAATATGTTTGAAATTTTTATACAGAACAATGAAATGTGCGATGTCTTTATCGTCATGTTTACAAACCGCAGAGCCAAAAAAAACATTTTTCCGACTTTATCTTAAGGAGCAAATGTTTTCTTCATTGAGAAAACACACACAAAGTGAATACATATTTAGTCCACATATCCTCGAGAAATTATTTATAAAGTTGTTACTTGGTCTTTTAAAGTATAGAAAACTGAAAAATTGATGCATTTTCACTTTTGACAGATCACATTTTTCCATTAAATGAAAAAAGTCCAAAATCTCAGTTTTACATAGATATTTTAAATTGATTCAGGCTATTTAATTCACTCTGAAAATATTCCATGACTGATTTTTTAAGTAGAAAAGTACTGTAAGTTGAGCAAAGCATTACACAGCCCTCATCTCAGTTGCAGTTTTCCCAGAAACTCGAAGGCCCATGAAGGGCTGTGAAAGTGCACGTGGCCTGCCGCGCACCTTCATCTCTCCTTTCAAAGGGAAGAAAGAAGTGAAACCTCAACTGCCCTCTGTGCAATGCCAAAATCCTGCAGATCCACACCGGGCCCTCGGCTTTACACAAAGCCCGGGCTGCACAACCACCAGTATTTAATGTTAAAGGAGTAAAGGGGTGACGCAGACAGACAGCAGGCTGCAATGTAGCCGACCAACTTTATCAAAACCACCCAGAGCTTAATCAAGACGCACACAGAGCTAATTCGCTGAACTAAAAAAGATTTGGCATCTCTGCTCTGCAGAGGGAAAGATGGATCGGTTGTGACAGTGCGCAGTGTTTACTGTCTTCCGCCCATATTTCCCAGAATGTGGAGACTTCTGGAGACTGTTTGGAGCGTGAACGCCAGTAGAGTGATGACCGATTTCCAGGCGATTGTGGAGATAGTGCACACTCTGACTCTGGGCTGCGGGATAACAGAAACAGGAGGGGACGGGGGATAATGGGTAAAAAACATGTTGGACAGCACTGCAATTAGCGGAGCCTTCGAAACCTACAAATTGTCCGTGTTTGATCGGAAATAATAGGCACTTAGGCAGGAATTCTGAAGAGGAGGAGAGGGATTTGTTGGGAAGTGTAACCCCTTTTTTTCAGAGCTGCAGGAGATTACGTCCACTTTTAGAAGGAAATGATGAGCAGCTCTCATAAAGCAAGACGTGGTGACTCTGAAAGACGTGCAAAAAAAAAAGAGAGGATGAAAAAAGGAGGCGGCGGAGAAACTTGGCTGGGTCCAACGGACATCCATCTGCACCTCCTCAAAGGTCGCTTCATGTAGTTAATAAGGGCCCGATGAGGGACCAGCAACACACTCCAAATCACACACACACACACACACACACACGCAAAGGACACGCGTGTCGGGAAATGAAAGACGACAAGCCGCTGCTGCCTCGCGTTCCTCCGGTGAGACCGGACAAACATCAGTTCCGTCAATCGCGCGTGCAATATCAGTATGTATGATATAACTGACTGGACACAGAAAAGCAGTGCAAAAAGAGCATCACTACCGAACGCACACACACACACACACACACACTCTGCAGAAGAAGAATGGCCACATTGTCTGTTTTTATTGTGGTGTGCTGATAAGCTGAACCTTTTTCACAGCTGAATAGTGGCCGTCTGTCTGGCTGTCACCTGCGCACACACACGCACACACACAAACACACACAGGTCAGCCACTCAAACACATCGGAGGATATTTATTTATCTTAACCTTCATGATATACTGCATATTCCAGGACTCAGTCATTTGGGTCTTCATTTTTCACACGTTCTCCTCACCCACCCACGGCTTCTTCCTCATTTGGCAATTTTCTAGATTTTCCATAATTTCTTTTGACTAAAGCCAGAGAGTCGGGTGTGATCGACTTCCAGCCTGCACCCGCCCCCCTCCCTTTTTTTTCCCCCAATATGTGAGAAAATATTTTTCTCGTGTGATGAAGTTCATTTGGGAAATGAGCTAATGAAGCCTGAATGTGTGCACTGTAAATCTGATTTACGGTATATATATATATTTTTAAAAAACATGACAACACTGAAACCAGCTGCTGTGAAGTGCCGGTCTCTTCCAGTAATGTCAAATCTCTTCATCAGTGCGGTTTCATTCGATTCCTTCGTAAGTCACGGACAATGACAGAACAAATATACATTGATCCAATATTCAATATTAGATTTTTGGAACTTTGATTTCTTTTTCAGGATGGTTTTTCCGGGAGAAAAAAAAAGAGTCTGGAAGCCCTCATCTGAGCAACTGATGAAAAAAATCCCTGACATTTAACTGCTGAGGTGCAAAGGCAACAAATTAAATTTTTCATTTAGTTTTTTCTTAAAAACCTTGAAACTGTTCATTTGTGGCGACTGGAAAGATCCTTTTACTGCTTTGTAGATGGTGATACCTTATCAGTGCAAACGTTTCGTAAAATGTAAACGCAGACATGAACACACACACAGACACACACCCACCCACACAGAGTACACGTTCATGCGCACGTTAATCAGCTTTGACTGGTCTACCTCAACAGAAAGGGGCCATTATATAACATCCTGGAGAGTCAGGAGAATTTCTATTAGTCGCAGCATACCTCTTCCCTGCCCACCACACACAAGGCGCCATTAAAGCAGCATTAGAGAGTAAGCCAACGTCCTCCCGGTCCGGACCTCTGGACCACCTGTCTGCAGGGAGGGAGGACAGCAAGGGCTGGACGTTCACTGTGCAGAGGAGAGAGTGAGAGAGGACAGAAGGGCCGCCCTGGCTCCGGGCCCTGGCCTGCCTTGCTCGGCGAAATGCGTTAAAGATGTTGGGTTCTGTTGTCGTGTGCATGCGTGCGTGCGTGTGCGTGTGTCGTCGTGTGTTTGTGGATGCGAATGAGTGTGCCAGGCGGACTCACTTTAAAAAGCCTGGGGCAAGCCAGGGAATCATTTTCCCCCCATAATAAAGTCAGAGAAAGGTTGTACATGTGGCCTGCGCGTGCACAGCACAACACACACACAGACACACACACACAATGAGAAGGCCTCTCATTTACATGCAAACTCGCTGGGGCAAGAAAAGCGAGCTTGGGCTCGCTGAGTCATTTCCCCAGTCATGATGATTCTTAATGATTTTCTGTCATTTCTAAACGGGGAGTCTGAACCATTTGACGTTACATGTGGAATATTAAATGGCTGCTCTTCAGAGTCAAAGGGATAACTTACTGCTCTCACGGTGATGTACTCACATTCCCACTGCTCTCTGATTTTATTCTGTGATCAACGGTAACATGAACACGTTACACTTCTGTCCTGTGGGATATCTGGTGGTGAATTTAAGGCACAAACATAGTCATCAGCACAGCAAGGCCCCATATACACTCTCATAACATTTTAATAACATTTTGTTTCAGCACAACTGTCATCGCTCCAGATCATTAATCCCATCACATCTATCTATTTTTTTTCTGTGGTGACCACAAAATCTGTGTGGGGATACAGCTTGAAGCTGCTAAAAATAAATATGCCAGAAAAAGAATACTTGAACTCCCCATAAATCTACACAAACGTGTGGGCGACCGGCATGGATGGACTGCTAGCGAGACAGAAGTTTGGCTCATCATCATCATCATCATCATGGGAAGTCAGAGCTCTCAGAACGGGGTTCAGATGAGCGCTGCAGCAGTGCGCCGTGAGTGTCGAAACCGCTGGTGTCACTTTTCTGCCTGCCACTTTAATCTGGGAATGTGGCTAATGTCAGTGTCACTTCATCTGCCACGAACAGGGTTTCCCCTCTGTGAACGCCCCCCCCCCCCGCAGATGGCTTCTTCAACAGACCGCTTCATGGTGTAGCGGAGACTTGGGATATGTAAAACACGCTCTGCGCGGAAATCTGACACATTTACACCTTTTCAACATCTGGCCAGAATACAAGTGAAAGCTGCGTGAAACTGAATTAGTAGAATCCACCACAGACACACGGTGTGGCTCAGAGTCAAACGACTAACAGGTGACAGTCACACTGTGGCCCTGTCCTCTTCTCAGTGCTGCTCTGCGTCCCACGCTGACGCCCTAACACTGACATTCGAAGCCTGTAAGCCAGGCTGTTGCACTTGGGTGATAAGATTAGATCCCCAGAACACACACACACACACGCTCACACACAACGCCAACCTGGTGGAGGAGAGGGCAGGGGGACAGAAGAGGCGAGGAGAAAGAACGAAGGGGGGGCGGGGGAACTGGATAAGAAAACACCCAAGCTGCTCTCAAGGGGCTTCAGCTCTCGGAAACAATCACATTGGCCTCAGTGTCTCCTCTGCAGTGGAAAATGAATAAATTAATAGGTGGAGTAGGCCTCCCGTGGGCAGGGTCCTGAAGCCATCTGCGAAGGCCATCAGTGTGTCCCAAACCTGCTGTTTCCCCACTGAACCAACATGTCAGCGCGGAGATTTACGGCCGCACGGAAAGCTTGCGCGCACAAACGCACGCCCACGCGCAGGCAAACATCAGAGGGCGCGCGCACGATCAAGCGCCGATGGGGGACGGGTGCCGGGACGCGCAAAGCACGGACATGACAGACTCGAACAGAAAACACACGAGCGGAAAGACAAGCATAGGCCAATGAATAAATCTGTTTCCCTCGAGACCTGCTGACCTCCCCGCCCCCCACCCGTCGTTTTGTCACACACACACACAAAACAGCAGAGGTCAAGGTCAGGGAGGGATGAGCGGAAGGTCAGAGGGAGGTCAAAGTGAGTGGGTGTGTGTGTGGGTGGGCCTGCAAAGATAGAACTGTGGATGAGGGGGTTAAGCAGCCTCCTTGTTTTGGCAGGCAGGTCGTGACCTCTGACCCCACCCCACCCCAACCCACCCCATCCCATCAGACCCCAATAGACGAGGCAGCCGGGTCAGGTGGGACTGTGGCTACTAATTGACATAATCTCCCGTCTTCTACTTGTCAGTCTCTTTTCAGACTAACCAGGATAATCAGTTTGGCTCGGCGACAGTCCGGGCTCAGTCGGTTAGTTCAGCTAGTTCCACCATCAAGTGTCCTTCTCTCCCTTCTCCTTTAGAAAACCAGACACAATGGGTTCCCATGAAGATACACAGACCCCGCATTTAAGGTCTTAAATGATATTTGCTCAGATTTTTAATGAGGTGAATCTAAAAGTAGGGGCTTATCCAACGC
This sequence comes from Psettodes erumei, assembly GCA_016785225.1. Taxonomy (NCBI): domain Eukaryota; kingdom Metazoa; phylum Chordata; class Actinopteri; order Pleuronectiformes; family Psettodidae; genus Psettodes; species Psettodes erumei. Next base: position 5,620,332 of record JAFBJZ010000660.1, read on the forward strand.
AATCAGGGCCAATAACGTATGCAGATCATCCTGAAAAAAACAACAACTTCGATCCCTTCTTTTTTTTTTTTTCAGTGTTTGGATCTGGTCAAGCCAACTGTGGGGAGGGCTCACGCAGTGTGTTGTCGTCTTACCAAAACTGAAATGCGCGCTGGCAAAAACAAACTGAGGGTTTAGCCAAAAGAGGAAGGAAAGAGATGAAACAGAGGAGAAGTCACTTTACGTTACACAAATCAATGACAAAAAAAAGAAAATAGATTGTTTATATCAGATTTTTTTGGGGGGTATACTTGGGGGGTGACTCCCAACTGACTCCCAACAACGTGAGCTTGTTTTGTCTCTCAGTAATCTTGATATGAGGGGCTCTCTTCTTCTCTGTCCAGAGTAGCCACAAGTTTAAAGGATGAAGGATCGAGGTGTGTTCACATTATCGCAGCAAATCATGTCGTGTCTGCGGCTTACGGTGATCAAATTAGCCAAACCTTTGCTTGAACTCAAGACATGGAGATCTTGCTCTGATGTGGTTCTGCACTTCTAGAACTGCAAAGAACACAGATGCTGCTACGTGTTTTGCTGAAGAAACGAGTCCATCCCTTCATCGAAACGTCTGATTCTTTTTCTCTGCTTCATTTGTTGCGCTGGAAAACTGTTTTTCCCAGAGCCTGAAGTTACTTCTGTTTGTTTTAACCAACACTCATCACCCCAAAGATGCTCCATTTACTGTTATTTAAGATAGATGAAATGCACAGATCCTCAGATCTGAGAGGCTGGAACCGGCAAACATTTGGCTTAACTGATGAATGACCCCGCTGATCAACTTACCGATTGATCCGCTAATCGTTTCGGCACTAAAGAACAGCTTGAGAGAAAAGCTGGATTTACTTACACAAGTGTTCTTCATCTTAATCGGCCTCGTCGGGTATTATTTAACCAGACTTCAAGCTCTACTTCGGCTTGTTTTGTTTTTTTTCTTTGCCTTGTCTGCTCGCATTTTCAATCCCCTGCACCTATTTTGCCTCAAGCCAACTGGCTTTTCGCTATCCTCGACTTCCTTCTTGACCCGCTCCCTGTCCTGAAGTTCAGGCTTTGCTCACCGTCAATAACTCCTCTTCGTTTCATTATCGTTGGCCCCTTTCTGCATCCCACCGCATCTCCTCTGCCAGCCTTTGATGATGATGATAAATCCCGCGGCACCCTCGCACAGACCACTACGACGACGAAGCACACATTTTTCTGCAGAGACTCCTCACAGTCGGATACAGCTACAGCCTTCAATTATCAGCCTCATGATGCAAGATAATATGTGTTCAGCACAGAAGCTGAAATGATGCGATTGCTTCCTTTTTTTCAGGATGACAAAACGAGGGAAATGAGATTTTAATAATGCGGTCTAAGTGTGGCTCCATATCTCCGGTGATGATGCGGGACGACTCCACAATGTGTTTGCAATTTGTACTCGCAAGTGACGCACTGAATTTCACAATATATCAGAAAGGCTTAGCAGATTTAGCGACAATTTTTACAATAATGCCCACCTCAATAAATATTCACACAAATCTGCGGCAGCCCGAGTCCTTAAACGTCCCCCGCTGTTATTTGTCCTTGGTGTGAATACAGACTGCGCGGGCTTAATCATCTGATTCCCTTCCACGAGCACACTGCTCGCCCAAAAAACGGCCCGTACTCTCTCTCGCTGCCTAAAACAATAACCCCACCAAACGCAGCGCCGGCGAGCCAGCTTCGGAGCAATCGGTCTTCAGCGTTTGAAGTGTTTATGGACATTAATGATCCAACATTTCAAAAGAGCAGCACATGTTTGGCATAGCGGAGCACTTGGGCAAGCGGAGAAAGCATGTTTCAATGGAAAATGTTTCATCAGAGGAGTGGTGTGTTGTTTTACACCGTGTGATGTGAGGGGTTGTGTGGTCTGGGTCGGGGGAGCACCCCCTGGGATGTCCAAACATCAACTGTCCAACCGCCGCTGAGACGTCTCAGACGCGCAATGAAAAACAGGTGTTCATGTGAAAGCTCGGTAAAAGCATCTTCGCTGCGAATACAGATGTCCGATGCACAGACATACACGCTCCTTCAGGTGATATAGAGCGCGGGGCTCTAACCAGCACCTGCTACATAGTGTATCAATCAATGTGACGATCACACTATTCAGTTTGTCGAACAGTTCTTGAGCTTGGCCTGGCGGGGAAATTGTTTTGACGATTGTTTTCTAACTGTCTACGAAGCCGATTATTAAAACCACATCCGACAGATTAATCAATAGCGGAAATCAATTGCAGCGCTCAATGGCCTCAAACACAGGAGATGGGCAGACAGATACAAACGGCAGAGGGCATAGGGTGAAGACAGCCCCCACAGGGCTCCTTCGGTCGTCTGGCAGGACCAAGCCAGATGTAAATGATTTACGCGGCTTCTTTCTTCTTTCTTTTTTTTTGGTTCTCTGCTCAGCTTACATGATTTTGGAAACTTGCGATCCTCTTGAACGCGCACTAAATGAAGGGACTGGGCCGTGCACACTATCTGCCATAGATGGAGTTTCTCACGTGTTCGGCACGCTGAACTCCGGCCAAGACAAGCACAAGGTCAGTCAGTTCAGCGGCGCGATCCTCTGTCCATCAAGCCCCGTTTTGGCTCCGCGGTGGCCCCGGCCCAGATTTCTGTGTATTTTGCTCTCGCTGTCACTCTCTCTTTGTCTCATCTAAACTCTCGACCGTAATCTGTTTACCTACGCATCAGTGTGTCTGCATCTGCATCTCCGTCTCAGAGATCAGAGTCGAGGGGATGAAAGACATGGACCAGGGCTTCCTGGAGAGCTGTGAGAATCGCAAGAGAGGGAGCGGGACCGCGTTTCCAACGCACGTCCGTCAGCCCCGCGAGTCCCCGTCGACTCACTGTGTCAGAGCCGGAGCTTGTGTTTCGCACGGGGACCGGTCGCACGACTGTCTGTGTGTGAAGGATGTTGCAGCGCTGCTGGGATACAACATACTTTTGGACATAAATGCAACCAAGAAGGGACGCGAGAGACACATCGTATAAACAAAGAGGGAGAAGACTGAGAGGATACACCCTGAACTCTGGGCCCGTGCCAAACAATGACACACAAATATGAAAACAAGACAAAACTATTGAGTGACATATATATATTTAAACGAGAAATGGCCTTGAAATGGCCTTTCTTTTTTTTTTTGGTGTGAACACTGAACAAACCCCGCTCACATGTGGTAAAAACAGGCCAGATGAATCTAATATGGTGGAACAGACCCTCAGCATGTCCACAAATTTCATGTGTAAATACAGCCCAGCTGAAAGCACTTTAATCAGTCATACACTGCCGTCCGATCCCAGGAACGCTTTCCGCAGCGTTCCAGCATTTAATGAATAGAGTTGCTCTGCTTATCTCGAAGCTTTGGTAATTTGAAGTGACACTCGGCACTCTCACCTCCAGCGAACTTGGCGCAGCTGGACTGGTTTTTCATGCTCTAGGTACAGACAACGGGCTGGACACGACCCAGAGAACCGCTCGCCCCCGTCGCCGTATCATCAGGAGCAAACCCAGTGAGTCCTTTTCGCGCTAGGAGCTTCTCTCTGAGCGCTTTCCTGTCTTCACTTTTGGGTGTCACAACCTCAAACCTTCCAAGAAGTCCTCCAACACTGTGAGCTGTTTGATTCGGACGACTGACCCTCCTCCTTTGGCCTTTGGATGTCAGCTCTCAGTAATGGGCTTCACTACAGATCCTGATGATTGAACCCACGACTGCAGAGCCATCCTCTTACTTCCTGATACTTCAACAGAGGGATGTTCTCAGGAGGCTCAGTGAATTCAGCTCGCAAGTGTCAGTATCGGAATGAAGACAAGCTTCTCGAATTATCAGACTAACCTGTTGCAACTCTTCACCACAAGTCGTGACGCCTGAGGTCGTACCGTGGTGCTGTGGCTTCAGGTGGGTTTGGATGAAGCTAAACGGGCAGCAAACGAACCCTGAAAAGGTGACGCCCAAGGGTGCTAGGTGCCGCATGTAGACAGGTCTGAGTCTTCTCTTTCTCTGCTGCGATGTCTCTTTCATTAGGCCGCGCAGTATGGATTTCCCTCCCTCTCGCTCTGCTGCGCTGCGCACCCCACCCCACCCCGCCTCTTCCTCCTCAGAGGGATGAAGTATTTGTTTAGGCAGACTCAGTGAGATCACAGTTACAGAGAGGGAGCGGCCGCAGCTCTCCGAACGGCGCGGCGGGGTACTTCGCGGCTTTTTGATGACACCGCGCTGCACCGCTTACTACGTTGCCCGGATAAGAAACGCGCCCGCGACCTGCATTACATGGGCTGCGACAGCAAGAGGTTTTGCAGAACAGGAGCAGGTTTATTCATCATGTGGAGAGACAGTAAATATCACAGGGAGGGAGAGAAAGAGAGCTAAAACAGACTCACTGGGCAGCAAACAACTTCCTACACGATGAGTGGGAAACCTTCCACTAAGTGGAATTCAACTGGTGTGTTACTGAGCCCTGCCAGAAGGTGCACATGTATCAGTGTGTGCTACAAATTGTACATATCGGCTCCTGTCATATGCTATTACTGTAAAGTTGGTACATGTTGATTTTGTATTTTCTTCTTTTTTTAGTGAGTAAGAGAAATAGCTTTTCTTTCAGAAAGACCACCAGACATTTTTGCGGTTTTTAAAGCCGTGGGATCAGCACGATCGAGCCAAACAACGGGCTATGTAATCCTTCCACTTACATAATGTAAATGTAAGTAGCTCCCGCTCCCCCCTTTGCAATTTTTTGCTACAAAGAAGTCCTCCTGCACAGTGTTTTAAACCGATCCTTTCACAAAACCTGAAAAAAAAACAAAAAACCTGTAAAAATCCAGAATAAGTTCAGTGAGCGAGCATTCCGATCTACCGTAGCTCACACTGTCCTGTGTTCCTGCCTTGCAGCTGCCTCAAGGTAGAAGCCTTGCAGCCAGTTGGGGGGGCGGTGAAGAGGTGACAGAGAAGAGGAAGGTCGTACGGTGAGGTATGCATAGACAGCTGTTGTGCCTACATGCGTGTGCAGTTTTTACAGCTTCATTTTTTTCAGCGAGATTCGGTGCCCTGCAGTATAAGGCTGGGGATGTTGGTGTTTTGCTGTTATGTACTTGAGATTATTTATCACATAGCTACAGTGTTTGGAGGGGCACAGTCTCTTCTGGTCAGCGCGGTCAGTGTGATTGAGTGATGATGACACCGTTGGCAGTTTTCGACCTTCAGCTATCTGAAGAAGCCCCCCCCACCCCGGGCTCCTTCATCGCACTCTGCGCAACCTCTGTCTCTGCCTGTCAACACCAGCTTATGAAGACAGAGCCGTCGGCGGCCCACTGCGCACACAAACGCGCACCCGTTTGCAGGCACACTAAGCTTTACCGTACAGTGCGAGACAAAAGCGGGCAGCTAAGCGTTTACGGAGCGAAGGGCCGCTGAATGGCACCATTCTTCAAGTAGCGCACTTGCTTTGGTAAGCAGGGGCTGGCAGAAACAAAAGGAAGATTCCTGGACTATGAATATGTGCTTCAAGTAAAAGAGCGCCGCGCTTGTCTGCTCTGAGTGCAAAAACCACATTACCCCCCCCCCCCCCCATCCCTCATCCTTTTCACAGATCCTCTTCCTGGAAGCTCGTCCCCCTCCTAATGCACATTCATCAACTCGACCCATCAGTCCACCTTTCATTCATCACCCGGGACCACTGCGCACTGACCAGCGAGTCTCTGTTTACTCACCGCCCCGATGCCTTGGATGAGCTGTCCCTGCTGGATGTGTCATTGGCACTACCCAGGGGACCGGCCCTCTGCCTGGAAGCAGTGGCGTCGGGTTTTGATCCATGCTCGCACTCATCGCCCAAATATTCAGCTGCCGCGACCCGGCTCTCCGCTGCCAATTTTGCTGGCGTGAGAACGTCTCTCATGTGGTTTTTGTCCCCGCTCCTGCGCTGCAAAGTTTGAATAACATTTTACTGTGCAGCGACATCAATCTGTACCTGAACAATTATTTCTTTATAAAATATCACATCTGAATACTATATATATATATGATGCTAGGTTGTGTAAAAAATCACCTGTCATCACTGGACCAATGTGGATTATGTTACGACATAATCTTGGTCCTGTCTGCATTTGATCTGAAAATAATGAATACACTGAAAAGCTCTTGCACTTGAGTTGAAACAATGATTGAGAAGAGATGTAGCGCAGCAAAAACGGGTCCAATGAGACAACTAAATGTTCTGAACGGCGCACGACGGCCCAATATAACTCATATTTAACTTTCTTCTTCTTCTCCTATTTAATTTTGAAGGAGAGAATGACTGACGAGATGCACTTTACAGGCACAAAACAGAAAACTAATCAACAAGAGTGTGATAATCAATAAACTGCCATCTGGTCTCAAATGTGTGCGCCTTCATCCTGTGCTCATGCTGTTACGAATCAATTATCTCTGGGTTTCTGTGTGCTGGACAGTCTTTGCTGTCTAACTGGCCCATCCTAAACGGATGATAAACTGTTCATGCTGACAGCATGACTTTTGTCGCACACGTTGTTTGTGTGCGTGTGTATCCTCAGGTTACATTTTTCAGGAGAATGTGGTTAGCTTTGAGCCAGGGCGGCTCAGCGGCCTGATCCGGCCCCGACGCCCCTCCCCTCCCCTCCCCTCCCCTCCCCTCCCTCGCTTGGCCGCGGACCTGCTGCTGGCAGCTCTGTTGATGCAGAGGGACAAGTCAACAAATCAGAGGCTTCCGATGCCAAACTCATCACACAACGCTCAACTTGTGCAGCGCCGGCTCATCCGCACATAGACAGACATAGACCGGAGTGTGCATGTATAAGGTGCGACAAGGCTGCAAGCGCTTGCACGCCCCTCCTGTGATTAAACTCTCAGTTCCACCTGAGACACACAGGTCACTAATGTGAGTGTCTTGTGTGCGTTTTTTATCTATGTTTACCGAGCGCTAACATGACACAGTCCCTCGGTTCACAGCCAGCAGCTTAGCGGCTGCCTGGTTTAAATTTTTCAAAGGCTAAGAATAGACTTTTACAGGTTTCCCCCACGCCAATGCAAACACCAACGCATTTTCACAACAACAACAGTGGCTCTGAGCAACCCGAGCAGCCAAAGACAGGGCCCGTAAAGAGGCCAGAGCTCAATGAATCAGGTTCTCGCCTTTTAATGTATTTACTAATATGAATATATTTCTCTTTGCCATCTGTCTCTGTTACTATCTTGCTGGCTGCTATGTAAAATTTTGCCTCCTCCTATAAAGATAAACCCTCTGTAATGTGGCGCGTAAGTGTCTGATGGGTTTAATCGGTGGGCAGCACATGAAACCGCTCGTGTTTTATTAGCCAGGCCAAATGTTCCCCAGTAAATTTTTTTTCCAAGAATTAAAAAATACTCACATAAGTGTAGGTGAAAAAGAACGGTACGCTTGCTGTGCCTGTTAATAGGGTGGAGGGCACACGCATGCAGCATGAAAAAAGCCAGTAATGATAAAGGTCCGTTTTCGGGCCTCGAGGACGAAAACTGGGTCATGTCTTTGTCAAAGTGAGGACAGGGGAGACGGATGTGTGTATTCAGCGAGACGGAGACAGAGCGATCGCAATAACTCATCCTGGAGCTCCAGAAAATGATGGCTTTATTGGCTACCTGTCAACAGGCGATGCCTTTGGAGGCGATACCGTATCAGAAAGGGGCGTTGCGCACGGCGCAAAATGGCAATCGATTAAGGGCGTGTGCCGAGATTTCTGGAGAAATGCTTCTCTCCCAGACAAGGTCAAAAACAGAAGATAAACATGAGGCAGGTGCCTCGGCGCTTCAGATCGTAATGAAAGTTGCAGAACGCTAAGGGGGGCGGGGGGCGGGCGAAGCGCCTCACATTCTGCGAAACTTCTGGCTTCGGTGTTATCGAAGCCTCTCATGCCGCGAAGCATTAAGGCCTCACCTTGAAGACCAGCTTGTGCTGCGTCACCTGTGGCGATGTGTGCGTGAGCGAGAGCAGGGGCCCTCTTAGAGCAGTAATGACAGCTGATGATAGGCCCAGAAGAGCTGATGAAAGAGAGGGAGAGAGAGAGAGCGAGGGGTCAGACCGTGGCGGGGCGGACCAGGGCACATGAAAGATAACGCTAATGACACGGCAAGCTCACCGTTTAACACTTGCCTGGCCAACATGCTGAAAGTGAGGGTGACTGCTATAAGAAGGGGCACGCCCAGTCCAATTACATTTTAAAAGGTTCGGGGGAAAACCTGTTTTGGGGATCCTGCCTGACTGGACCCAGATCGGCTGGGTTTCTGAATATGAACCTAAGAATCAGCAACTTTAATTTGATGTTGTATCAAAATATGTAAGTCCCAGAGGAAGGCTGCTTTGGAAGCTCTCTTTTCGGATCGGGTGCATTTTTCTGACATGTCGTAGATACATTAAGTTGCAACAGGTCATGGGAAATATCAGACCCTCCCATGAGTTGACAGGATGACACTGGCCATATCCATCGGGCCCTGGCATTCACTAAAATGCCTCGATGAGCATGGTAATGACGTGAGCCACGAGGTGTGGCCACGTCACTCACATCTTAACGCTCATTAAATCCAACTTTTTTGGATTGGCAACCGAGGACAGTTCTTTAAAAGAATTCAATAATGTAATTTCTCATGGAGGAACGCTGTCGTTTTGGTCCAGCAAAGTTGTAAACACCCGTCGAGTGAGATGCCTGAGTTCAAAGTGTTCGTACTGATGGCTCAGGAGAGGGGCCAACGCAGTAATAAAGCTTAATATTTGTTCCACTTTGTACTTTGGCAACTTCCACAGCACTGGGTCGTAATGGTGTAGCTTATATTCATTTGAGGGCCCAAATTAGTTGGAGGTGCGGCTACAAGCCAGAAAACACTTAAAGCACTTGAAGCAGGATGCAGGAACGCTGAAAGAAGGCCGAGGCCGACGGCGGCTGACTTCATCGACGGAGAACTTCAAAGGCCAGCCGAGGCTCTACTGTATAGCCTCAGGCGGGCGACTCATCAATCTGGAGACAGCACCGAGGTGGTGCTGTACATCCAGCAGATAGCATCATACATCAAACAAGCTCTGGAAACACGACCCTGCTCTTTGGCTGCTGCAGAGAGCTATCTGTTTTTTAGCCCACACACGGCCTCACGTGGCAAATGCGGAGTGCGCGTGGAATGCTATGGAATTTCCTGTTTTTTATCTATGCGTTGTTGGGGTTTGGTTTTTTTGACCAGTATCAAAATCAGCGGCACATTCCTACTTCATCGGTTTTAAACTTGCAAGCGGTTCGCCGTAAACACAAGATGCGGCAGCTGATCCCTTCCCAAACCCTTACAGCTCCCACCTGGAGCCGCTGCCCCGTGAATAACGTGCGAAACATTCAGCGCTCCTCTGTCTTGATACGGTATTTATCCACTCATTCCACTGCGGGGCAGTCAGCGAGTGTGTTGGGAGTGTTACGCCCAAACAGTGTTTGGTGGTGGTCATCCTCCTCTTACTCAATTACACCTGATAAGAGTCTTATCAGATGCTGTAATAAACAAGAACGTCTGCAATGTGTGGCTCTCTCTCTTTCCCTGTTTGTGTGTGTGTATGGGGGGGGGCAGAGGCACGCACACACGATCACTTACAGATAGAGGCGACTCGGAGCCGATTGGTCAGACGGAGCTGTGCGCTCTAACCGCGCCGCCCTCTCCTCAGACTCATCGCTAAGTGAAATACGGTCCATGCAGCAAGCGCTGTGTACAGTAGGTGACAGCATACAAATGCTCTGTTGATACAGCATACACAGACAGCAGACACATCCTGTATGCATTACGGCAGGCATGGCACCAGGGAGCCCACACAGTCAGGCGTCTTCGGCCTTCAGGCTCAGAGCAGGAGAAGCCTCCATGGTGAAATGCTGTAATTGCAGCTTAACTGTCCAGGACACACACAAACAATTTGGTCATATCCTGCACGGATTGCAAATAAACAAAGGAAGGGGAAGGGGAATGCAAGGGCAACATTAAATATCTAATGCGTTCAATGCAGCTCCGACTTTCTGGTAGCGGCATTGCTCCCGTCCACTCGTGCTTTTACAGACATCTCAGTAGAACAGATAAGACGAGAGGTGGAAGAACTGCAGTCAATTAGATATTCGACTGCTCACAGGGCTATTATTGGAATTATGAAAGGAGCAGCAGACTGGAGCAACAAGCAAAGGAATGAAAGTGGGCAGAAAAAAAGTGCATGGAAGAGAAGGGGGGGCAGGGGGGTGAGAGACCAAGCAGAGGAGAAACGGGAGGGAGAAGGGTAACGTCTGAGTGTAGGAGACCCAGGAATGTTAATCCTCTTTGTATGTCTCCCAGCAATGATTAAACTTTTCTAATATCAGGCATGACGAGAAAAAAAAAGGGTCATAAATGGGTCAAGCTGAGAGGAGAGGAGGAAAAAACAAGAGCAAAGCCAGTGGTCGTGCTCGCAGCGGCGCGGCTTTCCAGTCGCGCAGCGCAAAGCCACAAACAAGCCCGAGTCACTGCCCGCAGGCATTCGTGCGCGGCCAAAGGGCCGAGCCCCGTTGTTCGTTAGCGCTGGACACGCATGTTTGCAGCCTAAATGAGACCAAGCTACACTCAAGTGTAACACGCCGGCCTGGTTATCCATTCATCACAACGGCCAGGGCCACGTGACACATGAAATACATCACGCCCGCGAGCTACTGTGCAGAAAAAAAAAAAAAAAACGGTCCAAGAAGCTGGCAGGCCGGAGTGGAGGAGTCGCAGAGAACCACTTAGCGGCTACGCTAGGCTAATCAGAGGTGAGAGGTCAGCGCCAAACTATGTGTGTTTAACCCCTACGCTTCCTGGAAACTGCGCTCTCTGGAGGAGGATTTAGAGACGACGAGCGCACATTTTCCACAGCGCGGGAGTCGTTGGGACTCCGGGGACTGGACGTATCCCTCTTTTCCTCTTCACCTCTTTTTTTTTTCTCCCCCCCCTTCCAGTCGGTCTTTCCCCTGCTCTCACCACTTTCAATGAGCTGCATCATTACCGCCAGATTTGAAGACAGGGCAGATGAAGCGCGGCGCAGGGGAAAGTGAGGGAGAGGGGGAGGGGGGGGCATGTATGTGTCTGTTACGCACCGGTGTCAGCAGGGAGACAGATTGGAGAAGTATTTCCTTGCCTGTCAGAGGAAAGGCCCTCTCACAGGAGGGCTCAGACATCATAAATCCTATGTGATTCTTTCCATGCCCCTTCCCTGTACGTCTCTCTCTCTCTCTCTCTCTTGGAGCCCAAACTCTGGACGCAGTGTTGAAAACAATCTGATTCATAATTCCCCCCACCCCGAGTGGCTCTGTGAATTAGACCCTCGCGCAGCTTAGCAGGCCTCACTTTTGCACAGTTGATTCATCAGAGCCTGCGGTCGCACACTCTAAAACCTGCAGCAACCTCCAGGCCTGTCAAGCGCCCGGAGCGGCCACGCTGGACTGCCTCCACTGATACTTCATTAAGCTCTAACGCTGCCATTTATCTCCGCGATTCTGCCTTCTATTACTGCGTTAGGTGTTCTGTTCGAGTGCTGTATTATGGGGCTTTTATTTTGAAATACCGTAGACGCAACCGTACGCCGAGTCGGGCTCTTTCACACGCTCTCACTTGGCTCTATATATATTCTTCCATCAGAAGCAGCGCAGCCCTCATCATTAACATTCTTACACTGAAGGGGAGTTTTATCACTCCGACCACACGAAGCACACGCTCCCTTTGAAGTCGGGTTAAAGTCGGCATCGGCCCCGCTAAACGCACCTCTGTCTGCAGGACGTCGAACCACCGCCGGCCCGACCGGAGCTCTCCGTTCACGCGTACCGAGCAAAAGGTAGAGATGGCGCCCCATGAGGGTGAGCAAAAAAACCCCACCTGAATCTGGTCGTTCGAGAGCGAGAAAAAGACGGCGTGCATCTGGTAAGTGTCTGACAGAAGGATTTTACGCCCTCGCTCCTGGAGCGGTTCACTCGTCAGGCCGCGTGCGTTCCTCAGATTCTTTGCTGAGTGGGGAAAAACCCAGTGCACGAAGCCCTCCCTCAGCATAACGTACAAGTAGCGCTCCCGCATAAAGGCACATATGATAAAATAAGACGATATTTAAAAAAAATATTTAAAAAAAAACTATATGAAGAGATACACAGGTGCCAGCCAATGTTTATTTATACTGCACATGACTGCCCTCTTCTGGTCCCAGTCCTTTTCAGTTAATTCTTAAGTGTGTGGTTTAATGAGGTTTTAGCATCAAAGGGGGAAATTTGTAAGTTTTACAGTTACAGTTGAAGGTATTTCTGCGAGTAAGTCATTGCGAATTTTATTCGTCCAGTCACCGTCAAGTACAGTAACATCTCGGTTTGTCATCTCAATGACATGAAAGAAGTGAACTGAGTTCATCTTGGCCAGGCCCCGAAAAAACTGCAGTCCAGTGGCTCCAGGAGGCCCAGCGGCTCTGAGCTCGAAACGGGGAACGACAGCCAGCGCTCCGACCGCTTGGACGGGGTCAAGCGTTCGGCGAGATCCAGATGCGAGCGTCCCAGAAGTCGTGCTTTCCACCACGGGCCGCTGCCTGCAACAATGCGCCGGCGCGCCGCAGACCCGTGCCTTCACTCCACTCCCGACAGGAGGGCACAGAGCTGATCTGGGGACTGTCCACAAAAATGCAAGATTTAGACTATTACAATAGCGCAGCTCGGCTGCACGTTTCAGGTGTACTTAAAAAGGTCAGCTGCTGTGAGAAAGCACCCGTCTCACGCTTGTGGACTTGCCCTTTGGTTTCTCCTTTAACCCCCACCCCCAAAGTTGACTTCCTCCCGTCTTAGATGCCTGCAAAAGCAGAGAGGGTCCCGTGTGTTCGTTCATCTGTCCCCCGACACACATTCCCTAAACAAGCACTCTCCAAAACACTGCTGGTTGCCATGGCAGTGCTACTGGCCTGAGTAAATAGAGGGGGAATAATGTCCTTAGAGGAGTGTTGAATGTAGAGGGGGCAGCGATGTGTGTGTGTGTGTGTGTGTGTGTGTGTGTGTGTGTGCGTGCCTCTTTGCCACTGCAGTGCCCCCATGGGAGAGTTGCCTGGCAGAATCATTACGGTCTGTGCAAACACAACGCTGACATCCCAACTTCGCTCGGCCCCCACCACACATGCACACGCGTTTGCGGATGTCCATAAACACACACACACACACACACACACACACACACACACACACATTCTGCTCGTGTCCCGGCGCAAATGCTCGGTTCGGCAGTGTCAGTAGTTGAGGCACACGCGCTCATCATTGTAATTGCATATTTTCCTGTGTTTGCTTACAGCACGGCCACTTGTCCATCTGAAATGAACCCCATCTACCGTCTGTGACTCCTAATCCTGTTTAGTCTGACACACATGCAAACACACAGGTAAAGGCATGTTTAGTCTGCTTCCTCTAATTGCTGCACCACCTAAAACAAAAGGCGCTCGGAGCGTCCACTTGCCCAAAAAAACAGGTTATGAATCAGAGTCACGCGATGACTAATTACAGTGCATCTAATCCTGAGACACGCATAGAGGCACACGCTCCCGTGGACATTATCACGGCGCCAGGCCCGAGGCCAGTCCGATGTGGACATTTGTACTCTTGTACTTGTGAGGTCCCACGTTGATAAAACTGTACGGTAATTCTGGATATGACGGTCCAAAATATCCACCGAAATATCCACACATCAAAAACGTTCCCACTCCCAACGTCTAAAACCTGCAGCGGTCCTCACAAAGACAGACATTAATTATCACACACATACACACACCACTGAAGCAGCTAAATGTCAATTAGACGCTGATGAGAGACATGAATGGAGGAATGTAAGGTGAAGCAGAAGTTTAGTCTTTACTTGTCCAAAGTCCACTGTGACGTCCATTTTTCAGTGTCAGACTTACAGAACATACTGTAACTTGCGGGACCCCCCCCCCCACCCACCCCCCCACCCCACTGATTGCATATCGCACAGTCCAGCAATAAATCTTACTGAGGTTTCTCTGTGTAGCCCCGTGTTAGCCCACACCGCTCTGCGTGCATGTGGCAGAGTGCATTGTCGTGGTTGCGCACATGACACGAACATACCGCGTGTGCGCTCGTCGGCTCTGTTATTGCATCTACAAGCCAGTGATTAATGGAACTCAGGACTACAGATGAAAACTTAAAAAAAAAGTCTCTAGTCTTTTAGGGATTTAGTTCATTTGCGGTCTTGCAGTATGAAAGCATTCTGCCAAATACTAAGGTTTCAACTGAAATAATCTTTGATTCAATTTGGCCTACTTTTCATTTCGGGTCTCCTAATCTCCTCGATTTTCTAAAGTCCCAGTTCTTATGCCAGCTGTCTTTAAACTTGAACGTGAACATCGCATGATTTGAAAATGTCAGCCTCGTCAGCGTGTGGAACGATGATAAAGAACACCTTAAACAGAGATTTATGGCTTTTGCAGCACATGTGCGCTGCCCGCAGTTTTCTTTCCGTGCAGGATGACAACAGAAAGGCTAGAAATTAAGTCAACTAGTTCCCTTGGTTACCACTAAGTAGCTTAAAAACAATCCATAAAACACACCTCGGTGCACTTTACAGACACATAAAGCGTGGTTGGAACACACAGCGGACCAATTCACTTGCATGGCAGAACTACCCATTGCATCATCAAAAAGCAATGACAGCCCGGTCTACCTAAATCATACGTATATGTGTGATGTATGACGCGGCCCGACCCTCACTTCTGGTCCACTGGGGGCCCCCGTGCAGGCAACGGCCAAGTCTAGTTGGCCCTCCATTTGGTACCTAATCATCCGGGGTCTAAAGACCACATCTGGAACGATCCAAGACCTCCAGGCCCGAGGCGAGCCGAGCCGCAGCCCGTCATGGTCGACACATGCTGCAGCAGAACAGCTAAAGCACCTGGGCTCAGAGTCTCCAGGCACGGTGCGCGGTGACGTTTCAATCTGCAGCCTGAACTGTTCTGCTCAGACCGGCAACAACTGTCCCTCTGCAGCTGGTAAATTAATCAAATATGAAAAAACCCAACATATTTTAACGCTCCCCGTCCCCGCATGTTCACTACTTCCGCCCGGGAGAGTACGTTTTCCCCCGTGCCGTTCAGTTTTCGCTGTCTGTTTGGTGGTTTCGTTTGTTTATTTGTCGGCAGGATCACACAAAAAGCACTGAACCAATTTGCAACACACTCGGCGGAAGGACGTGGCACAGGCTGGGTCAGAAGCCTTTTAATTTCGGCGAGGATGCGGCTAAATGGTCGGATCTAGGACTTCTTTTTTTCACTTTCCTTCACCGTGCATGATTTTTCGACCTTTTCAGCAATTTCTCAGGAAATGATAAAATTATTATGATCATCAGATTGCTTCCTTTTATTTTTCTAGTCAGGGAGTGGGATAGATGTGTGTGGCCTTGTCAGAGTTGTGTGCCATTATAGTTTAGAATGTTTTAATGTTGTGTAGATAGAAGAATGGCCGGGCTGGGCCGTCCTCTATAGGCTCACAGGAGGAGGGGGGGTTCTTTGCGTGAAACTGTAACCGGATATATGCGTAGACACACAGACTATGTATGCATTGGCCTGTCCATTGAATGTATATGTGTGGGGGGGGGTCGTGGCTGTAAGTGTTTATGATTATTCTTTATCACCGAGCCTTAAATGAACACTAGCAACACCAGAAGGGGCCTGTGTCAGTCTCAGCACCCCATAAATCTCCCTCCCCACCCCGTCCCTGGCTGATGACACACGTCTCTGTCTCGCTAAACATCTTGTTCCAAAACACGCCTGGCTCCAAAAGCCACGTCAGTAAGGAACACATTTTCATTAGCAGAACACACGCATAGCACTTTGCTTATACATTCAGCGGACTCGCACACGCACAGAGCCACGCGCACACACACTCACACACAATAGGGACACCAGGGGAAAGAGCACAGAGGGAAACAAAGCATAATAGGCCCAATCCGAAAATCCCTTCTTTGTGTAATCAACTTTGTTCTGAGGTTGCTACACAGTAGTCTCGCAGTCAGAGGAAAACTTCAGGGCGGACGGACAAACGAGGCTTTTCTGCGATGTTGCACAGAGCGCGGTGATCGAAGCCTTGCGGACGCGAAGCAAACAGGAAGCTGAGCAGCAGAGAACACCGCCCCCGGCGGGATATGGCCCCAGCGGCCGGATGCACGACGGGTGTCCGTGTAGCGACTGAGCGAACAGCTCGTTATCAGGCGACCGTGATGGATGAGCGGAGCGGTGGCGGGAAGGCGGGCCCTTTCCCCCGGACGCCTTACACCAACACCCACTTGAGACACGCCGTTCAAAGCATAACATTCATACGAAAAATCACGCCGCTGATCTCTGTATCAGCTGACATTCCTCCCAGGGTGCCTCACCGCGCGTCCACCTGAGAAACATAAATCACAGACGCCAGGGCGTGCTGAACCGGGGCCAGACACACATCAGGCCGGGCCGCCTTGGCACGGCTGTCAATCACGTCTTGGCAAAACACGCCAGAAGTAGAGGAAAAAAAAAACACGTAGGAAACGGTGGATATTGGATTAGCAGAATAACAGCCGTCGCCCCCGCACACACATATGGACGCATATACCGTACATTCAAAGCGCACATGCCGCGCGGTTAGCGTGGCCCTCACCGGTAATTCTGTTTGATGGCTCCAACAAGCCACCGCTTCCATTCCCCTTGGCCTGCCTGTTTAAAACATGCAGCGCAATGTTGGATTCTTCTGTTCGGCCGGGCCCGACCGGCGACTCGGCCGAGAACACGCAGGAACAAGGTGAGAAAGTGTGCGCCGCAGATCCCGGCGCGCACAGCGGGGCGCAACGCTCCTCGCCGGCGATACTGTCACATTGAGGAATTCTCCAAGAGTGACGGGAGGAGAACGATTGAGTGTTTGCAATTAAAACAAAATTCAACGTTTGTCTGCGTGGGGGCCCGTTTCGGTTCTGACACAGCGGTTCTTTCAGCGCCCGCAGACACACTGGCCTGTGTGTCTCGCACGCTTCTACATATCCAGTTCCCTCCGCGCTCCCCAAGCTCCTCAGGGTCGAGACTCCTCGGGTCAAGGCAAGTTCGAGAGTCGTTGTTATCAAAACCAAATTTTTGGCTTCTTGACCCGGACATCAATGAAGGGCAAAAGAAGTCCTTTGCCTATCAGCAGGGTTTTTTCCAACTTATTTTTAGATAAAGGCAAAAATAATTTGTCCGTAACATGCAAAGGATTTGGCAGCAACGTTGCAAAACCGGTCAAATTAGCAAGTTCTTTGTGTGGTGTCTGATTATGATCAGTGCAAACAAGACTGTTTTGACAAAGGACAAAGACATACGGAAAATAAATAAAGTGAAATCATGTGCTTCGCTCTTTTTTTTCTTTTTTTTCGCTCCCTCCTTTTGAAGTTTGGCTATAACTGATTTGAAAAGCACCTGATCCAGCTGCGCATTGCTGTAAAAAGTTCAAAGAGGCCTTTTCCAGCCGAATCAGTGTTGTTTACCATCCCACAAACACAAAACCATGTGCGCATTTAATTCCTCTGGTATCATCATTTAAGCACTCAAGTCACAGTTTTGACTGTTACTCTTGAACCTTTTCACAAAACACCCCCCCCCAACACACACACACACACACACACATCCTCGAGTCAAAACGAATCCAACGGCGTGAGTTTAGTCAGTTTAGTTTTTTTCATCCTAAAAAGATTTATCCGATTTACACCAGATGTGGGCGGAAGTGGCGCGCTGGCGCGGCTCTGAAACAGTTTCGACTCTTTCAACTGTTTGGCTGTGACGTTCGGTCGTGCTCGGGTATCAAAGGGAAGAGGGAAGCGAGCAATTATTCTTCAGAGACGATTACGTAGAATTCATTTCGGCGCTTCGTTGTGTTCGCTCTCCTTCCCGCACGTTGCCTAATTAACGCCGTTTGCTGCTTGTATTTGTCGGTCTGAATTCGCTATGTGCGAGCGTAGCCAGCTGCTTTGCCACATTTATGGATTTTTTTAAAATCCACTGTATTATTCTGATTTAGATTCCGCAAATGCTTCTCCCCCAGACACACACACAAATGCACAAGTACACACTCGGCCCCTGGGGGCCCTGCTGTGGGCAGGTAGAATCAAACCACGACTGCAATCTCATCATCCGGAGGACAAAGGGACTGTCGGAGAGGAAATTTGAAGCACAGGTCAAAAAAACCTCGACGGGCACTTGGAAACTAACACACACACACACACACAGGCGCCCATACATGGCTGTGACTATGCTGAGACCCCGCCACATACGCCTCCCTGTAAATGTTTTTGTTCGGCTCCAACCACAAGACCATGAGTTGAGTCTCGTTAGCTGGAAAGCCCGGTCCCTTTTGTTTGGAAGAAAGAGAATAATAGCTCGTTGGAAAGGGTTACCCTGCTTTACTCTCATGCCGGTGGTTGTTACGGATTTCTGGGGATTTAGAATAAAGCCATTTGAGGATCATGTCATTGTTCGGAGCGGCGTGGACACACAGGGAATGGAAATTCACAGAGCTTAGGTGGAGGCTCGCGGTTCAACATGTTTGGAAACGATGACGGAGAGATTAATGCGTGCAGTCGAAGTCGACCGTGGGCGCGCTGGCGTACACGTCATACCACGGAAATGCATTGATTTCACGTGCGTGCACACGGGTGTCTTTACAATCAAAGGCTCGCGGGAAGATGCGTGGCCTCTGCGGAATACTCCCGCTTGAACGCACCAAAGCGATGGAGGTAAGATGCTCTGGAGCGAAGGGAAAGTTTGGGAGAGATTCCCTGAGTGGAAGGCTGGGACGCGATGAGGGAGAAAGTGGGATTTAAGAGATTAGGATGACCCCACCGCCCGGCAAGAGCCAGAGAGGAGCTCAAACGTGAGTCACACAGACTCCTGAGGGCCAGGCAGTAAAAGCACTGGGCTGGCAAGGCTACACTGAGAGCATCAGAGACCCGCTGCAGAGGCACGGAGAAGACCTGCATCGCACACAGTAAATGCACGCATGCCATGTAACAAAATTAAATCACTCCAGGCGTGCCCACGCGCGCACATGCACACACACACACAAGTGCGGGCAGATGAACAGCAAGTCAACATGAGTGTTTAAATTCCAGGGAGACATCTGTAATGAGGACTGAGTCATTTGGATCTAATTACGGGCAACCAAGTGGAAAAGACAGAGTAAATCAACTCAAAGTGATTTGAGAAAAGAAAACGCAATTCCAGTGTGCAAACTCAATTCGCCATAAATGTAATTAATGTTGGTTTAAATGGAAGCACTCAGCTAATTGTGCGTCATAAACCATCGCTGGGGTTTTCGACGTCGCTCGCTCTCTCTCTCTCTCTCTCTCTCGTCTCCGTCTTTCTCGTGCGCTCTTGTTTTTCCTTTCCTCTGATCCAGATCCACGAGTACTCCAGGGCGGCGCTCTCGTGCCATCTTGTGTTTCGACGTGCGTCCTGCAGCAGGCGAGACCCTCCTCCAGCCAGCATGAAATTAACATGCTGGGGAAAATCTTATAAGGCATCTTGAGTGTAATTTAATAGGCTGTGTATTCCTATACTCCGGTGTAATGACACAGATTTAAGGGCTCTGGAGATGAGTCAGAGGACCAGTTGAGAAAAGGCTCAAGGAAAAGACTTCTTTTAAAGTCTTCTTTATTTCTATAACTCGTAAATTCCTGGACAATTCTAGTCTCACCAGTCAAACACACACACCACACGTTGTAGAAATATATAACCTGGATCACAGGCTAAAAAAGTTTGGGGTCCACTAGTAAGAAACTTGGTGCCCTGATGGAAATTGCACTGTGTTCATTTGTCCACTAGAGGGCAGCTGAAGACCAGAAGGGTGAGAAAAGGGGGAGACGGCCTTCAGCAGCGCGGCGGGATAAATTAAAATTGCTGAGCTCACCAGCAGTCGCATCACATTCATCATACGCTAACGACGACAGGGCCCCATTACGGTGGCTGTAACAGCAGACGCACACGCGCCCTGCTTTTGAATCTGGACTTGGTGTTAAACAAGTTGGACAGACTTTCACTCACAGCTCTCTGAATCACGTGCTTCTCACTGTGCAACCCCGCAACAGAATTCCGCACATAGTGACCCGTCTGCAGCTTTTTGCAGAAACGCACGGCTCCAAACGTCTGATGACAGGTATGGTGTTCGTACAGTGGGGCCGACATAGACCTCTCTGCCCCCTTCGCTGTAAATCATTACGGCAGCGCGGCAGTTTGAGGCCGCACAAAGTCACTTGTGTCACTGGTCTGGCAGATCTGGCAGGGTTTGACTTGGCTTTTGGAAATAAATGAAGCTTTATTAGAGCTGGTAATGTATAAACATGTTCCATAACTTTTAATTGTTGCCGTCTCTGCAACAAAATTACGAGCAGCGCTTCACGTCGGAGCTGCTTCCATAAGTTGTGGCCAAGGGAATGAGGCGTGACGCTCATGACGAGGGTGGATCACTGCAGGTTGTCACCCCACCACCACCACCACCACCATCCTTGCTCCTTCTTCTTCGTCGCGATAGCATTCATTTTGATGGAGCGCCTCCACGCTCTTGGTGTCAGCTGACCTCTATATATGGCTGTGCGTAAGTGATCTGTGTGTAAGTGTTGCTGACGCGCCTGAAATCGAATCCCCGGATTACCCCTCACCTGTTACCAATAAACACTTTATTGGAGTGTTTGCCTGCATCCTTCCTGGTTCCCTGTTCACCTCGCTCATTACGCGACACACACACACACACACACACAATTACGCGCACACATTCAGCCACGTACCTATGTGCGTCCCAGCAGTCGTTGTCAGCCTATTTCTGTGTCTCTGACCTGTGGCGGACAAACAGAAGGCATATCAGTTTTGTAAATACTTCTGGGACCATGATTCTTGGAGCTGGCCTTGCTCCACCCCCCACCCCCCCCACCCCCCCAACTATAATGGGCAACCCACCCCAGCCCCGCTTGGGCTCGCCACCAACTGGCAGTGCTAGCAAGCTGCCCCCCGCCCCACACCACCCACCACCACCCCTTCCACAGACCCTGGAGCAGTATCTATCAGACTGGGCCAGTTCGCCAGCAGCCAAAACCCAACAGATGCACCGCACTGAAGCCGACATCCAAAAAAATCGCGGGGGGGGGGGGGCGCTAACGTTTGAAATGTTCTCCCTCACACATATTCACGTCTAAATATAAACACGCCCCCAGCCAGGGAGTTAGCGGATGAGTGGGAACAAAATCTGGTGCATCAATTTAATCTCTGCTGATTTCTGTTTTCTGTACGGCTCCACTTTCCCACCAGCTTCATTCGTAGCGGAGCGTTAACATCGCCTCCTCACATTATTAGTATTATTCTAATACTGCATTTAATACCGCATTAGCATTACAGCGTGGTTTAGGTTTTTGCTAACGATCCGTTTCTTCCTCAAGATGTTTTTTTTCCTTGTCAGTGAAATACAAAAAAACCCCCAAAAACTAATAAAACTCCACAGCATGGAACAAATTAATTTATTAAAAAAATCAGTTACAGTTAAAAATCCCACTGCAAACCGTGTCATTTTTGTCTGCTCCTGGAAGAGACGTCTTCATGCCACCATCCCATAGTTCCACACCGGCTGATATCAGCTCATGCAACACATCTGTCACTGTCAACAACATTTTCTCCCTGCGTCTGTCTCTCCGCCGGCCCCCCCACCCCGTCTCCTTGGAAAGAAGAGCTCTTTCAAGACTGTACGACACCCTCGTGCAGCGAGGCTGTCCTGAGAGACACTAACAGAGGATGCAAAGAAACGTTTCGAGACACATTTTGGTGCCGTTCTTTTTTCCCCCCGTTATCCGTGTCTGTTCTGCAGGCCTGTCATGCAGCTCCCTAATAGTGGATTAGTCTGGGCTTGTAAATGCTGTAAAGCTCCGAGAATGAACATCGATCTCTCGGTTTAATGAGAAATAACACGGGACAGACCCCCAGCGCCGTCTGTCCCCTCCCTCCCTCCCTCCGTTTCACGCTCCGTCTCTTTCTAACAAACTGACATACACGCACACGCTTTCTCTTCTTCGCGCCAAAGCACCTGACAATAACAGGAACTGTGAAGGATCTCGCCACGTTACCGCGTCAGCCACTATCGGCATCAGGGCCCGGCGCCTTTCGGGGGAAAATTAGCCAAAAGGCAACAGGGGCTGTTATGTCGGGGACGAGAGACTCTACTGTCTCAGCAAAGAGAAAAGAAAAAAAAAATCACACAATGTTGCACACACATTCACTTCCTGCCCTCTTTCTCCAGACCAGTGCTGGCACTATACGTCCTCAGGCCTGCCTTGGCTGGTGGTTTGATAAATTGTCCCTTTCATCTCGTCGATGTGCATTGTGTCAGCGGGTTTGTGTGTGTGTCTGGTTCTGTGAGTGCATGCTTGCGCGCCTCTGTGCGTTTCTGCGTGTGTGTATATATGTGCGTCCGCCCGGGTACATTGTCGGAGCCGTGAAGTGTTTGGCTTCCTCACTGAGGGCTGCTGTCACAGCCTCTGAAAGCGTGTAATAGGCGCCCATTCTCCCGGAATGAATACGCAGCCGTACACCGGCGAGAAAATGTGGCATTTGAAAAAGGCTGGGGACAATCGAACAGAAAAATTACTTTAAAAAAGGGGGGGCAATGCGATGTCATTCTTTTTGGCTAAGCTCTAAATTTGGTGCATTCGATTGCTCTGGAAAGTGCCCGTCCTCCACAGTGAATTAATGCCATTTTTGATGGATCAAGGGTGGTTATTGTTTGCTGTGCAAAGCAATCTGGCATCGAACGTGGGGTTTCAGCGAGCTGGACTCTGATTCGTGGCAGCGTAATGATGTCTGAGCTTGATTGGGACTCAAAGGCGGCCGTTTGTTTGTTCACATTCCTTCGAAAATACGGGTTCATTTCCAGCCGTTTTACTTTCGCCGAGATAATGATTTGCTGAATCCGCCAGGTTTGACACGAGCTGTGATGAGAATTATACCTGCAGCGATATACCGCAATCATCCACACATTGTAGCCCGGCCGATAACAAGTCAGCATCTTAGATTCAGGTCCTCGGCGTCACATCATCATTCACAGTATGAAAGGAAGCCACGGGAAAAGTGAACAGCCATGGGTCTGAAGGTCTGTATCTACTCCAGGAGCTTGAGAATAGTTTAAAGCGACTGTCGTATCTTCCCTAGAGCCTTATATGATGTCTTCAAACTGCCGGTTTCATCTGACCAACTTGTCTGTAGCTCAAAAACATCAACGTACAGTTGCATAGCGTTGAAAGAGCAACCTGCACTCACATATGACAACATGAAACCAGCAAATGTGTGAAAGATGCACGTTCAATCAATTATGAGATTGAAATTTGCTGTAAGTGGACCTGCTGTTTCCTGGAGTATGGTCTCCGGCTGCCTCCAATTGATCTCGCAACATCTTGAGAAGCTGAGCACCACAGCTCAGCTAATACGGAGCGCCGCGTGCCGCACACGTTACACATCAACCACGCGCACGCATCACAACAAAGCGGCGGGAGAGCGGGACAAGGTGACTGCGCACCTGAGCGGCACAAACATGACTACTACCCAGTGGAAACAGTGGGTTTTAATATTATAGTGATAACTTGACAGGAAAGTCCTCTCTCTCTCTCTCTCTCTCTTCCTCCCTCCCTCCCTCTCTCTCTCTCCATTTTTATGTAAGATGATATTGGTGTGGGTGCTCTGTGCAGAAACCTACTCACTCAACCAACCAGTGCTCCCACTCACCTCACTCTCTCTCTCTCTTCTCTCTGCAAAACCGAGCGTTCAGCGTTCACTATCACGCACACACACGCACGGACACGCACACACTCTCTGGAAGCGGAGAGTCTTTCATTCATCCCCGTGAAGCCTGCTCACACTTTTTCTTTTTTTGTTTCCTCCTCCCTCCCCTTCGGATCGCTTGTACTTGTATTATATTATTTTTATTCTTCTTATTATTATTATCATTATTGGGTGCCCCCCTCACCCCCGAGCGGAGCCTCGTGGTCGGAGCGGCGGATGATTATCTACGGAGCTCCGGCTCTCCTTCTCCTTCACCTCCGCGATACTACGGAGCAGAGAGGAGTCGCCGGAGGACACGCGCATCGCGGAGACGGAGAGGAGGCGCGAGGGAGTTTGTTTTTGTTTTGAAAAATTTTCCCTTTCTTCTTCTTTTGAAAGACGGCGCGATTTAAAACAAGCGACCGAGACATAAAGAGAACGTCTGTGTCGGCGTGTAGCGCGCGAGACAAGACTGTCGTTAAGTTTTGACGGTTTTTTTCAAAACAAATAATTTACGGCACAGGTGCGTTAAAGGATTAAAGACGGCCAGCTGGCAGATGGTTGTCGGTTTAGCGGAGAGGTGTCGCCGCCTCTGCTCAAGGTGAGTGATGGGACCCCGAGGTGGGGGTGGGGGTGGGGGGGGGGGGGCACATACACACACTGACTCCGTGTAACGCGTTGAATTATTGACCGATATCGACATGATCGCTATTTGACTTCTGGTTTACGCGGGACACCGAAAGTTGCGGCACCTTAAATCCCCTGATGTCCCTATGGGATTCCCGCCGTATCGCAAGCGTCAGCAGGGCTTGTAGCAGCCTCTGCAAACTTTGTGCTATATTTTTGTTTTTTAATCTGAGGCAGAAAGTTGATTGACTTTTCCTACAGAATCTCCTTGGTTATAATATCCATTCTACGCCTTTTGGAGAACAGTTTTAAATAAATACAGCGCTTTTTATTTATATGGAAGGTGTACTGATCCTTGTGTATCCACACTCTCCTACAGATTATATTCATTATCATTATGGTGGGAATGGTGGGGGTAGGGGGGGGTCCAAGGTGAAGGGTTTTTTCCATGGACCAACAGTACAAAACCCACAGATGTTCAGTTTACAGTGACACCAAAACAGAGACTCAGTTCATTCTGCGTGCTGGAAAAGGCGGCAATCAGCTATTCAAATCACCCGCTAATCGTTTCAGCTCCTGTTGAAGAAAAAGTTACCAGATGCTGGAAACTTTCCTCGTGATGGAGAAAAATTTTCACGGCGCTGCGGATCCAACCTGTGCCCCACCTTCAGTAATGGCTTTCTGTGAAACATGAAAATGATACGCAGGTCAGATATATTATGGATTAGTTCTGCTACTTGCTGCATTGCATTTCACTGGCCCCTATCCATCTTATTTAGAGCCCCGTTGTTGTCGCTTTGGAAAGAATGTCCAGTCAGCCTCACGCTGGGCGTCTGTGGCGGGATGATACCAGCTTCACAGCACACTCGCCTGCACGTCTCTCTCTCTCTTACACACACATACTGTACATACATATACAGTTCTTGTATAGATTTGCAGGCTATTCTTAAACGAAAAGTGACAAGAAGTGACTGAGCTGTTTCACTTGATGACATTTCAAGCGTTGCCACATACCATCATCGTCTCAATTCCCACTGGACTAACACCAAAGACAGCAGCAAAACCAGAGAAGACTTATTCAAAATGCTTGCTTTGTCCAAACAACAGCTCTAAACTAGAGCTGGAACCAACAGTCCAGACAGTGACTGTTTTGACAATTGACTCATCATAAGTCATTATTCCCCCCCAAAATTTCCAGCGTCTAAATTGTGAGGATTTGCTTCTTTTCTTTGACTTGTGTGATCGCACGCTGGGTTATGGAGTGTTGTCTTGCACAGCAAGACAAGTGAAGAAACGAAAGAAATGATGAGACATTTTACGCTATTTTCTATCATCATGTAGACCAAAGAATGAGAAAACTGATCGATGATGAAAACAATTACTGACTGCTCAGCAAGATAAGTGGCGCCTTATTCTGGAGCCCAAACTGCTTCGTTTTCTATCACGCAAGACAACGAAAGGCCAGAAATCACTCTTAGGAGGCTGAACCTGAAAAAGTTTAAGAATTGTTCCGACAGAGATTACAGTTAATCAATTACCTAAAGTGTTGCAGAATACGCATCTGTAGATCAACCGACTGCTACAACTGACTAATTGTTTCTTATAGTCGAAGATAATGTTTGAGTTCCATCGTTCCGTCCCCTTTAAGTTCAGCAGAATACGCGTTAACATGCTAACAGTAATGTTGTGGATATAAATGTAGCTGTAACATTTATATCCACAATATATATGTATTTTGTAATTTGCCACGTGCTGCCACTGACTTCAGAGCCCATGCTCAATAATCGAGCTCGTCAGTTAGCATCTCCATAATGTGGAGCGCAAGCGGAGTAGCTCTCGCCAGCTTTAAACCATCCAGAAGAACGGCAGCCCACTTTACCCCCTCCCCTTTCCATCTCCGCCGAGCTGCATCTGGGGGGGAGAATCTGATTAACCGACTGGCATAATTTACACAGTCCTGAAGGAATAAACAGAGACGCCGCGCTGTTCTTGAAAAGTGCCTGCTTCCCGTCTATACATACGAATAGAGCATAAGCCTGCTCGACACAAACAATTAGAAGGCGCACGTGCACATGCGGCTCGACAGCGGTAATTGTGGCAGCATTGCTCTTGAAAAGTGGCTGCTGCTTCCTCACTTTCCTTAATAGGGCAGAGATTGATCGAGCAAGCGTGCACGTGGTCCTGCTCACAGGCGTGCAGTTGCTTTAGTTTCTTTAAGATTGATAGAGAATCGCATGTTAGTGTATTTGTGTGTGTACATGTTCCTTTAGGTGTGCTCCATAGCAACAAGCAGCATATCTTCTTCAAATATCTTTTTTTCCTCGCGTGCGCGGCACCGTACACCGTGACCTTTCTGCTGACTGTGCGCATGCGAGCCCTTGCACAGCGTGCGCACGTCCGCGCACGTCGGTGCGTGGGCTCATTTGACCTTTCTCCGTGTACATTCATTAATAGCTGCATAATAACTGACATGGAAACGCCCGCTGCGCCTTTCTACATGATCAAGATATCGACTGGGCCTCAGAGCAGCAGCGCTGCTGTGCCAGCCGCCTCCGAACAGCTTTCTGGGCTCCCTTTTTTTTTTTCTTCCTCTTAAACAAAGCAGATATCATCACAACATCATCACAATCAAGCAGCACTGATAATGATTTGGTATTCTGCAAACAAGTGGCAGCTTTAGCGTTCACAGCCCCGTTTAATGCGTCTCTCAGAGGCAACGAGAGAGACATCTTTAATATATATCTTGACACGGTTGTCGCGTTATGTTAATATCAGTGTTAGACTAATAACGGGTTGCATATTTCATATCCGGGCGCGGCAGACAGAGCTCTTTAGAAATCAATTTTCTTTTGCTCCATCACCATGTTCGGAAACTGGCCCGCTGCCAGACAGGGAGGGGGCGAGGGGAAGAGAGAGGGGCACGGTGGCGGCTGTGGATGCATTAGTGTGCGAGGGAAGAGGAATATGCTGATCAGATGGAGGAATTCTTTCTTCCCCGTCTCTTAAAATATCGAAATAAGTTATTTGGCTC
Organism: Psettodes erumei; assembly: GCA_016785225.1. Lineage (NCBI taxonomy): Eukaryota > Metazoa > Chordata > Actinopteri > Pleuronectiformes > Psettodidae > Psettodes > Psettodes erumei. The sequence goes on from JAFBJZ010000660.1 coordinate 5,647,870, forward strand.
CCGAAAACTTTCTCAAACATGCCGGGGGAACAGACGCGAGTCAAAGGAGCACGGGCACTTGATCATAGCGCTGAGCTTTTTCGTACAGGCTGCATGCTGCAAGGTCATGCCCTATTTAGTTCATGTCGGTGTGTGTGCGTGCGAATGTTTGTGTGATGCACTATCACAGCGTGCAGTCTCAGCTCATACATATCCATAGCAGAATTCTTTGTGTGCATGCGTTTGGTCATAATTTACACAGGGCTGTGTTTATATGCTTGCATGCTAGCTTTACTGATGGGTTAGTGTGTGTGTGCGTGCGGAGGTTGTATAACTCTTGATAAATAACTCGCCACTCGGTCGTAGAATCTGTGCTGTTATATGCAAAAGGGTGTCGGCTTCTCTGATTTCCTCAGATGTATTTCCTCAGATGTCTGTATTAACAAACTAATTATTTTCTGTGAATCAAACGGCAAAAAGGAGGCAGAGTTCATGTGCCTGAAATGGGCTATTTTATCAGGAAGAGTGTGGGTGAATGGTATTATTTCAAACTTCAGTAACGCTCCTTTGATTCTGAGACTTTTGCGAGGAGTCTTTTTTTTCTCTTTCTAATTTAATTTTATCTTGACTTAACCCCGAGTTCAACCTAAAGTAGCTTAGAAGGTTTGTTGCTTTTCCTTTCGGGTTACACACAACATTTATTGCCTGCATTTTATCATCCGGCTGCTGATTGCTGTGATCAATACAATACTCATGTCGTCAATTGCTCTCCTGTTCTTGGAAGCCTTTCTCCCCAGCACACGCTCAAGTGCCCGGGCAAGCTCTTCACAGCTGAGCCCAAGGGCCGAAACCAAACCTTTCGGCCCAATCAAACCTTTTGGGTTGACCTCCTGATGTTCACTAAAGATCTAACAACCGACATCAAAGCAAGTGCTCCCCAGATATTCAACCGGCATGCCCCTCCTTGTAAAACGTCCAGCACGATCAGTAATGCTGGTGTTGAGTTCATTACCCCACCTCACACACATGCACAGACATGCACCTCGTAGAGGGTGCATTAATCGGCCGTGCCTTTTTTCTTTCCTTTTTTTCATCTATGGCTTGTTGTGGGCATCCCTGCGGGCATGGCAGCTTCCGTTTGCTCGAGCCAACACGAGCTCACACTGATAGACACCTCGATGCAGACGGCAGCCTGTGATTGGCAGTTGATCCCACAAGGATATTTGTGTACATGTCCCTTAAGGACAAAAACACATCACCGACTCCCAGCTCTGAAACTAATCATACCGCTCTATCATCAGGCCAGAAGACACACACTATATGTGAGGCATTTAAATATATTACACTGCGTGATATTCTTATTGGTTGAGCCTTTTGCGGCACAGACCAAGGGGCTTGGTTTACTGATTAGTAAGAAGGGAAATTGTCATATCGCTTGCTGTTAGATGTTGGAATGATCGATGAGAGATGATTGGTAGATGTGGTGTGTGGAAAATCATTACCAGTCATTTGCATGTCACTTACACACCTTATTCCTGCTTCCAATATCTTTTGAACTCATTGTTTGTGCATTTGGATTGGAGCTCAGTCTCTCAGGTAACCAGTGTCTTGTGTGCTGAGGTGCGTGCTGCCTCATGGGAAATCTGTCTCCGTGCGCCCCTCTCCATTTTGCTTAAAACCACTCGGCGGTACAAATACATCTTGCGCTCGGGGAAAACACAGCGTAATACTGTTCACGTTTTGCGCTCGTGTTTGGGTTTAACAAAACACATCCGTCTTTTGTGCTCTGGCCTCGACTCTGCTCGCTGCCTGCCGCGTGATGCGAACGGCTGAAATCCTCGGAGTGTGCGACACCTCTTTATTGACCTCGCTGTTTTCTTTGTTTCTATTAGATGCTCACACCGCTTTGACATCAGCACAGTCTCAGGTCGCAGGGCACGCTCGGTACTGAATGTAGGTGTTTGGCTCAAGAAACCGAGGCGTTGTTTCGTCGATGGTTGCCCTTTCGAGGGGGAGAATAGGAAGACGAGAGCAGCAAGGAAAGTTCCCACTAAACAGGAGCGGAGCACATGACGAACTTTACAAATGGGTGCTAATGGAGGAGACAGACCCCGACAGTTTTGTTTGCCACCCAGCGTCACATCTCCCATATGGTGCAGGAACATAACAGCCCCCATTCCAACGACAGGCCACCTTTTGTCTCCCCACCATTAACTCTTTTGCCTAACAGAGTCTGTTAGAGAACAGACGCGCACACTCCGACAAGACACGGGGAGGCGGAGATGTGCTCGGTTAAACCGGGAAAACCTAACTTCGCCTGGGATAATGGTCTCCATTCCCCCTGTAATGAATCTATACTGTGGCCTAAAGCAATAATTCTGCTATTAATACCGTTAACGACTAATGGCCCGGAGAGACAGAGCTTCTCAGCGGCGCCACACCGCCCTCACGAATAAAAGGTCTGATAAAGCGACTTTCCCTAAGAGAACACAGGCGGGGAACACCTGTTCAACCCCACTTACACGTATGTTTTCACTCTGGCTTCGTAGCCAACCGCTGTTTACCTACCCGCCCAGAAAAATCGTTAGCTAGCTACATGCCATTACTTACCCAAGAGCAATCTTCGGTGATAGAGAGCAACATTAGCGTTATCTCTCCCGCTCCTGTTTTGCTTCTATTTCTGTTACATCTTTTCCTTTTCGCCGTTGAAGGCGGCTTCCGGTCGGTGGTGGGTAGAGGTGATGGTGCCGATAATGGACGCTTGCCAATTTCCAATCACGGACTCAGACATTAGAATAGACCCTCCAGGCAGCACTATGTCTACATCTTCTCGTGCTGGGCGGAGGCCAGACCGGACGCTACAGTGATTCACCATTGCCTCTTGTGATGCGACGTGTTGGACAGCATGCTAACTTCAGCAGATATCAGCAAAACCACATGCAAGTCTTTGGCATGACATCAAAAGTGTTTGGTTTTTTTCTTGACATCCTGTCGATGCATTTAGTTTGTTGTGAATTAAAATGCATACATATAGCATCTTTAATGTTCTTTTGGACTGCAGAAGGTTACACAACCAAAAGGAGTGGGGTTTTTTTCAAGGCTGCTGCACTCATGCACTGAAACATCCTCTATATAAAAAATGACTGGGATGGAACTAAATAGGTGGCGTTCAAGGTTACTAATGTATTTCAAGCAATCAATCTGCAGCCACGCTAAAAGCCCTGCGAGGCTGTACTTAGTCAATGTGCCGTGTTGAGCTTAAAAGTAACATGAGTGATGACAACGCCGCAATATTTAAATAGGGACCAATCGGGTACTGATGTTCATTACCCAGCCCCAGTGGTGTTAGGACAAAATGAAGAGTCTCGTCCGTCTTTTTCTTTGTTGTCCTTACGCTCCATTTGTTCGGAAAGCCTCTTTCGGTTCGGGAGAGCCAAGACCAAGCGCATACACCCCTTTTCAAACACAAACAATATCAGCAAGTATCCCTCAGAGGAACAAGCATCCCTCTCTTTGACTCGCATTGCAATTTATTCCAGCAAGACGTTGCATAAGGTGCAGGAGTTTATCTGCCCCCCCCAAGAGTGGATAAATCCAGCCCACACCCTCCCTCATGAATAATCACTGTCCTCTGGGCCATATTTTCACCACTACAAGTGAAAGGAGGTAGAAGAAATGGGGAAAGGGAGACAAGAGAGATGGGAACTATAATGCAACCGTGTGTAGCAGTTTTTGACTGTCAGTGTCAGGAGGCTCCATGCATAACTCAAAGAGGAAAAAAGTCCAAAATAGAAACTGGAAACACGACGAGCAGCGAGCAAAAGGATAGAGAGAGAGAGGGAGAGAGTCATTAAAATACACGCGCGCAAACACCCACCTGCAGCGGGAGGAGCGTTTGACCTGACCTTGGCATTAATTGTGGACTTTTCTGTACCATGAGTCGACAGGAAGAAACACAAACAAGTGACGGCGAAACGACTAATGAGGAACATTCGAATCTTTCGTTTTTTAGCTCTCGGTCTCACATCCCACAACGACACGTTCGAGCGGCCGCATGTGCACCCCGGCTGTGTTTGAGGTTGGCCATGTTTGCCGTTTGCCGTATTTGGCAAGTGCGGCACAAAGCAAGCTCCCGCGGTGCAAATAGAGTGAAGGTGGATTTGGATTCACACTCTGGTTCCAGCTCCTTTGAAGACTTCATTCCCTCAGTCTAGCACCTTTGATTGCTACTGTACAAAGGGGGAGGGTTGTTAATCACGGAGCGAGGTGGGGGTCTGCGAGGGGAAGATGCCGTTCGGGGAGATTACATTACCGAGAGTGTAACACCGGGGAAAAAAGCTGTAATGTGGAACATCAAAGTGACACGGCACGGTGCCTCCGCAATTTAGGGTTCCATATTATTAACCCGGCAACTCTTCCTCTTGTTATTCCCACCAGTGACTCATTAGAGAGGTCATTGGCTCCCAGGCTAATGTCAATATTTCATCATCTGTATGCATAATTCGACAGCTGAATCGGAGCAGCTCTGCCTTTCCGACGGGACGGGATCTATCGTGCGGGCGCAGAACAGTCCGGTTCACGAGATGGGAAAGAGAGAGGGACCTTAAAAACAAGCCCTGCGGTTCTCCCTCTCCTTATCCCTCAGTCTCTCTCCTCTCCTCTACAAATATTTCCCTCTGTATTTCTGGTGCACACGCCTGTCTTCCACGAGTTCACAGTCGGCCTACATTTACCGATAAAAGGTTCGGTTTTGGGCCGTAAGGGAAATGGGAATATATTTGTAATAACAGTAGTCCTAAGCTCAGCGGTGGGTTAAAACATTACACTACACCTTTAACAGTACAGTAGGGCTCTCATTTAGCCACAGAGCTGCGAGTGATTCATATTCTAAGCCCAGGCGACGGTTGCAATTATTAGGAAAGAACAAAAAGGCCCGTCAAATTCGATGCCAGCTTTTTTTTTTTTTAATGAATGGCGGGCCAGAGGCTGAGATTTCTGGGAGGGCTCAGAGTCCACATCCGTGTTAAATACTTGATGCGGTCTTAAAAGAGAATCCCCTTAAGGTTCATTCTGCCTTCAGATGCCTCAGGCTTTCATGCTCTTGCGATGACTTGTCTAGTTTTTGCAAGCGTCTCGTCGAGTTCTTTTATTATTATTTTGAACTTTAATTTGAGCTGCCGTTTGTGTATAACATTCTTTTCTGTCCCAACTTTAAATGTCATACGTTGGCAAGGGGCAAACACCCTGACAGGAGAACATTTTGGAGGGGAAAGGTTCAAGAAATGACATGTTACATCATAATCTGCGGTCACATCACAAGGATAAAGCATTGTTGAACTTTGCAGTGTTTTTTCCCCCCCCCATTGTTCTCCTCCTACTTGTAGTCAGCAGTCACTGCTACTCTGCAGATACAGCGGAGCCAAATTCGACTGCACGATCTCCGCTGGGGACGGTCATTTCCTCGACGCTGAGCATCTCTGACTGAACTTTGGCGGCGTATTCTGTGACCACGTGGGTCCCAATCGCTCGCACTGAGAAGCCGACCCAGAAAACGCATTTCCAGGGCCTTTAAATATCCGTGCGCTGGCTTCTAATCAGCCTCCGCCCGTGCATATCATCTGTAGACTCTCCATGCTCGTTAGACACCGCCGTTACTATTGACTGCTCTCGTCTCAGTGACCACTGTGTGCAGCTGAGTGGGGAAAAAAAATTAAAAATGGAAACGACACTGTACCTTTAATGCTAATTCTATAAAGAAGGAATCAAAAGATGAAGTACAAGGCATGCCTTTTTGTGTTTCAGGCGGGTTTTGAAATTGATGCTGAAGTTGCAATAACTGAGGTCCTCATTGAACATATGTTCTGCTTCCATGTGGTGGGAACAAAACCACACTTCTCTCAGAAGATCTCAACCAATTCAACGTGACGATATCACGTTTGGTGCGCCAATTATAAACCTGCCCCTTCCTCCCCTCCATCTCTTTTTTCCTCCCGTTCTCCCTCCCTCTTTCATTACTTCCATCGCTATCTGCTTCTCCATCTTTCTGCTCCGTTGGGCCTGCCATTCCAGTAATCTCACCAACAGATTGCCTCTATTAATTAGTCTACATCTCCCATCTTGCATGTAATAATCAGGTAATGGAGATATCAGGATAAGGATATTTCTGCAGTCCCAGTCACTTTTAATTAGCTGCCAGATTAAGAGATTAAGACTCAGGCCTGCCCAGCGGACGTCCAGGGCTTTTATGTGCCTCCGAATTCTGGGGGCACAACATCCGGTCCGTCATGTCTCGCGGGACACTCCGCATCTTGCAGGCAGTAACGCGTCGAGCGACACCTCGAGAAACAAGTTTCCAGCCCGTCACTGCCGGTGCTCCAGGATGCGACAGAACACTACACCTCGCACACACGACAATTTACGAAGCGCAGGTACAGGAGATGTCAGTCTGAAGCTGTGAATCAATTCTGTTTCATTTTTTTTGTGTGTGTTTGTGTGTGTGTGTGTGTGTGTGGGGGGGGTCGTACTCTGGGTTCAATTGGATAATGGAGGAAGTGTCTATGCAGCATGTCCAGTGTTAATTGGAAGGTCCCGGGTGCACTGAACAGACAAGATGAACAGACAGGGGTAATTACCGGTATTCCGCTGTGGTGTGTTTGAGTATTGGCTCAGGTAATTATACACTAGACCTGAGATAATTCCTGGAGCTGCTTTTCTCTGCCGACACTCCGGAGGAGATTTTGTCTGACCTCATCACCGATGTCCAGACAAAAGGCCCCTTTCCTATCAAAGTTACCACAGCATCTGTGCATCTCGGCCTATGAAACCCCCCCCGCACATGAGGGCCCTGTCCCATAGCTTCCTCGGGGCAACGAGCTCGTCCAGTTTAATGGTTGATGCTCCTGGACCATTTGATGTTGCGGAACCGTTCCCCACAGACCCGTTACTCACCCTAACCCTGTCACAGCGGTACCTACGGGCCGCGGATAATGAAGAGGATGGAAAATTGAACACAGGACCCTGGAGCACATCATTAAGCCGTTTTCTATTACGGTGCTCAGTATGAAAGTGAAAGAAAAACACTGCTGCCAGGTTGTCAGGGAGCCGCGGAGCCGCAGCTCCCAGCGGGGCGCTCGGGTCTCTGTGGTTTAACTGGTCGGGCGGTCCCAGCGCTGGCCGGGTTTTGTCACATTTACCTCAGTGCGTTTCTCTCCGGGGGGAATCCCACCGTCCCGCTGACAGTTTACTTCAAAGACTTCCACAAAGCCGCTCGTGGCTACGCTGTCCACTTCACCAAACTCTTGCAAACTAACAAACTAACTAACTTACTCTAAAGAGTGAGGACGGTCGATATCACGGTTCCTAGCTCGCCGAGCTGAACGCCAGAATCAAAATCGACAAATGGAGGTGCGCAAACTCACGCCTGGTGGCCATTTATGAACTGAAGCATGCACACAAACTCAGCGTAGACGAGGAGAGATACTTGTTTTACAGTTTGTTTTATGCCAACATAATGAATTCATGATGTGATGACAGCACTTCCACTGCTCCAGCCGCTGCTCCCAGTTTTCATCCAGAGCAAAGCAGCAACCGATACGGATAGATGCCAATATTTGGTCTCAAGAGGATGATCTTGAAAGCCTACATAAGTGGAAGGAGTACGTATACTTTTAGATATATTGCATATACTTTTGAAAGCCCAAAAGTCAATGGGGAAACTCAAAATTCGGCCGGCCGGCCAACCAATGCCGTAACTTCATTCAGCCACTCACCCACATCTGGTGACGCAGAACCGGACCATGGCCGCTCCAGCCAAAAAAAAAAAAAAATTCAAAGTTTATTTGCCAGGTAAAATGCACAGACCAAAGCCAGAGCCTCGGGCCTTTGTTTCCAAGAATGCAGCCAAAATAATCAGGGGGGATGACGGAGAGGATCAACATATTTTGGGCTGAGCTGTCACGATGCGTCCGTCGCTGAAACGAGATGAGATGCACGCTCACGCACCTCCAACACTCTGTGAGCTTCGCTGACACTTCATTCCGTTGTGAATCTTAACCGTATTCGTATTTGCGTATGCCTGGGCGCGCGTCTGTGTGTGTGCGTGCGTGTAGTCTCAGAGGAAGATGAAGTCTGCGGGCGTCGTGGATGGAGGCTTGTTCACAGAGAGCTACTGTAACATCTGCAATGCCCAGCTCATCTCCGAGTCCCAGCGCACCGCTCACTACGAGGTGAGTACGTCTCTCATCGGGTTTGGAGGTTGTTGGGGTTTGTTTTGTTTTCAGCTTCCTCTGTTTGGCATCGAGCGAACACGTGCAGAAATTGATGCGCAAAACAAAAAGAAAACAATGGCTGCTGTGATTACTGCTCCGACAGGCAGACTCCTGCACCGTAAGCTCTGCGTCAGCCTCATTTGTAACGATTTGTGCTCGCGCCGTCCAAAACTGCGCTCATCCATTACGCGCTGGCTTAACGCGGCGCGGCGACGACGGTCACTCGCACAACAACAAACAGGCACGCACTTTTCTTTTTAATGTAGATTACCTCTCAGCAGATCCTGAGAGTCATTTAATGAATATCCATTAAATAATCAACCCTCTGAATTATTTAACATGGGGGTTTGTTGTGTGTGTGTGTGTGTGTGTCTAGGCACAAATGCACGTGCGTGCTGTGCACTGAGGTCGTCCTTGATTACAAGACACAATTGGTATTAACAAGCAGACTAATGAGGACAAGGCCCCTATCTGGAGACCGTTATGCTGGGACAGCATCCGCGTGCATCTCTCCGCGCATGTGTACCAAAACACGTCGGATGAGAACACACAGCAGCGAGCCGTGCGTCGCACAAATGTGCAAGCTGCTCCACCGCGCGTCCTCGGCTTCGCCCTTTGACAAAGGATCTGAGTAGAGGTCAGCAGATCAAAGGGACGAGGCGAGGCATGGAGAGCGGAGACTCTTTGCATGTTAGATGCAGTGAGGGCAAAAAGTGTTTTGCATAATACATAAGACAACAACAACAGGCTGAAGGGAGGAATATTATTACGGGGAAGAAGGAGTTATTAATAGGAGTCTGGGGGTTTAAGGCCTTTGGAGGCCCCCCCGGGTGCTATTTAATACACCAACATTTCCACCTCCAGTTTAGAGATTACTGTATGTCCGTCTGCATCGGCCAGATCGTAAACCTGACTCCATCTACGTTTTCCTGGCCCTGTTCCTACCGGGCATCTGATCTTGTCGCGCTAATTCTGCGCTGTACGATACAGTGTTTTAACAGACACGAGTCTGCGGCACGAGCGTTTGCCGCGTATACTCTGAAGGTCTGGTAGTGTAGTTTAAATAAATTTTAAAAAGGAAAATAAATATATTTATTTTTAAAATAATAAAAAGCTGGCAACAACAGCCAACAGCTACCCATAAACCAACACACAAACATGGAGGACTACGCGCGAGACGAGCGTTTTAGCGCCTCCGAGGCCTCCCGCTCGTTCCACTCCCTCACCCATCGATGCTCTCTCGCCCGCACCCGAGCGTCACGCTCTTTCAGGGCTCATGCGACAGGAACTTCGTGCCCCGTCCAGAGTCAGTACACTCTCTGGTGTTAAGGGTGTGAATTTGATGTCGGGCGGGCAAGATATGTTCTGCACATAAAAGGAAAAAAACAAACAAACATGAAACACACAAGGGCCACGCAGTCGTCCTCCGTCCCGTCCGACTCTTCCGGTTTGATCCGATGCGCGGAAAGACAGAGGAAGGAGAGAGACGCGGAGGCATCCGCCATTCCATTAGAGAAGGACGGGCGCCGAGGGTCAGCACGAGGGTAACCATGGCGACACACTGAGTCCAAGCTCTTAGCCCATATCCCAGAGCCATCGACTACATGACCGTTTATACACCTACAACCACGAGCGGGGACTCGGATGGGAAAACACACACACACACACACGAGCGCTGACAAAGTGCATTAAAGGAGTCTGACAAGTGAGGAGGCGTGTGTGTGTGTGTGTGTGTGTGTGTTCGGGGGGGGGGCTTTTTAGTCCTGGGGGCAGAGGAGCCAGTCTAAGCACTGGAGCAGCAAGTACAGTGTCTTGTCGGAGTCTCCCTCTCTCTGTGCACTGTTGCCGTGTTCGCTCGTACATTTTCATCTGCGTTAAACCGGAAATCAGAAGATTCCCTCGCCAAAATTTTCTGGTTCTGGATCAGGCCAATCCGAACACGTTTGACAGAACAGCCCCGCTCCAAGTTCGACCGCGTCGGGTCGCTCACGTTTCTCCAACCTCCCCGGGCGCACGTGGCGCCGAAGATATGACCTGTCGACACGGATAATAGCAGCTGTCGCCGAGCAGGGAGGAGGGAAGGTCAGAGCGCGCCAATATAAACGATGTGTGCGCGGCGCAAGATAGCCACGCACGCGCCAGTCTGAACGGCTTGTCCCAGCTCGCCGGCTTTCTACATATTATCTTTGCAAACCAAAATGACAAGCATGTGACCTTTTCAATATCTTTACTGTTATTTGACGGTAAAACGGCCCCCTCGCTTCCTTTAGCCGTCCGCTACGCCGGCATGTGCGGGCGAAGCTCGAGAGCCCCCCGCCGCTTCCCCAGCCCAACCCTCTCGCTGAGGGCTTCCCAGAAAGCCGAGGCTGGCACGCGCCATTAGTCGCCCCGCCCCGGGGCGAAAACGTCTGCCAGCATCACGAGCCCGAAACGGAGATAAAAGCTCTGAGCGAGTAGTCAAGGTGGAGTGACAGTCATCGATTTCTTTTTTTTTTTCCACTTGGCTCACTTGATAGAATAAAATCCAGTTCACCGGCTGACGCTCGCTCTCTCTCTCTCTCTCTCTCTCTCTCTCCTCTCTCTCCCTCAGAGTAAGAAACACGCCAACAAGGTACGCCTGTTCTACATGCTTCACCCCGAGGATGGAGGACCGCCTTCCAAGAGACTGAGGCCAGATAACCCAGTATGCTCCCGCTGTGTGTGTGTTTTCTGCGCTCGCGTTCGCATGCCGTTGACGACGCGTCCTCCCCTAACGTCCACCTCGCCGGCCTCATTGAAAAATTCACTCGCAGGCTAATGGGCCACCAAAGCCCACCGCCGCCCGCCCACTGCGATTTACCTGAGGGGGGGTTTTCCCTTCCGTGCGCGTAGTGGACGAAAACCTCAGTTGACTTTGCCGTGGCCTGATCTATTAACAAGCTTGTCCGCCGCAGCTGAGGATGGAAGATTCGTTTCATCCGCCCGTGCACTCGATCATTCTCCCGAGAGAGGCTGCGCCTTAGCTGTGGTGCTTCTTGGGAGATTTGGCGGTGGCAGAGGCGGCCGAGCGGCTCCGTATCGGACTGTTGCAGGCCACGGCGAGGGAGATCAGCGCTGCACCGACGCCCGTGTGCGCGCCGCGTCTGCTGGACGCGTTTGTGTATTTCGAGGGTCCCATTCGGCATTTGCAGCCGCGGGCGAATAGCTTGGAACAGGAAGCGCAACTGTTATTTCGCTGAATTTTGACTCTGTTTGCGCACGTGTCTGGAAAGGAACGCGAGTGCAATAAGACTGCTGTGAAGGAGGGAGCTTTGCTGCAGCACACTGCGTGCCCCATTTATCTGGCGAGCCTGCGAGTCCCACACACACACACACACACACACACACACAGCGAATACATGCAGCGCACACTTTGAGGACGCAGCTGGTGGAAAAATAAAGTTTATCAAATTAACTGACAAATCTGGCCGCGCCAGAGAGAAGGAGGGGAGGGGAGAGGAGGTGGAGCATCTCCAAAAAAAAAAAAAAAAAACCCCGGCGCAGCGCCCCAGCCAAGACCTTGGGCCGTAGTGCAGGCGATGCACCCGCTGTCCTCCACTGAGAGGAAGTTCACGATGTTTTCAGACGTCACCAGCTGTAGGTGAATCCAGGTTGCAGCTGACACGCGAGAGCTGCGAAGTTTAAAACCCCGACAAATAAAGTTTGGGGGCTACAGGCCAGCGTCTTCAAAAGAGAGAGGTTCAGGTTTCCTTAAACCAGCGAAGAGGAAGCGTGAAGACAGATCTGCATGGACAGGTTTCAAGCACGAGGAGTCAGAAACTAACCACGGGAGGGGGCGGGCGTTACCTGTTTCGCTCACGTATTTGCGGAGAGAGAGACCGGTTTCGTGACACCTCGTCTTTTTACGCGTGCTCGCTTCTGCACATCATCGCATGCAGCGGGGCGAACTACTGGACACAGCGCCAACAACTTCAGCATCAGAAGGTTCTGCGTGGGCGTTTGATCATCTAACAAGCAATTCTTATGAAGAAGAAGAAGGAGAGAAGCAACAGCAAACCGTACAAAGATTCGCCACGGGCACCACCAAATCACACAAATTTGAAATAGATAAAACTGGAAATCATTTCACAGAGGACTCCTGAAACGGGAACCAGTTTTTTTCCCATTTCTTACTGAACCAGCTGAAGCTGTACGATAAGATGTAAAATATGGTGCTGCCACACACACACACACACACACACATACACACACACACACTCGTGAAATACTCGTGTTGAGGGCACGTGGGTTTAGAAAAGAAAAAAAAACCCTGTCACACGTACTGCAGAAATATACACACCTGCGTCTCCATCTGTCCCTAAGTGAATAAGACATGACTCAGCCCCTCCTGGCTTTCACCTCTCTCTCTCTCACACACACACACACACACACACTTCATCTGCCATACTGTATGCGAGCGCAGCCAGCGCGTCGCTCATAAACCTTTATCTGATGATGCTGGGGGAAAAAATATTGACTCCAGATGAAATTCTCACCATTCGGTTCTCAACTTTTCTACTTCCACCTCTTTCATTTGTCTTTTCTCTCAGGGGAAGTTTCGCACATCTCTCTCCTGCACCACATCTTAAGAGTTGTTGGTTTTGTTTTGTGGTTTTTGTTTTGCCCCCTCCCCCCCTTTGTGCTACTGATTGACGTGATGCAGTCTGGTGGGAACAGCGCTGGTGTGTTTCTGCGCAGCGAACACGACGCCGGAGTCTGCGGTGTGAAATGCCGTGCCTTGAGGTTCGTGCGCTCGTCGCGTGTGAAAGCATTTGTTACGCAGAGAAAGTAGGTCGTAGAGGGGCTCCCAGATGAGAGGGGAGGGGGCTTGATCTGGTTTTGCTACCCCCCCCACCATATCTCTCCCTCCCTCTCGAGCAGTGCAGTTTTCCACCTGCACAAAGTGCGAGGCACGACAAAAACGCCATTCCACCTCAACGCTCGTTCTTCGGCGAACGCCGAATTAGCGCCGCCTCGCTCTTTCAATTTACACTTTTGGCGCGCCTTCGAACTCCAAACGAGAGGCGTCTGCGTTCGCCCGCACCGCTCCGCGTGTATATTTAGCAGCGTTTCCCACAGCGCCTCGGCGCAACAGCGGCGGGAGAGGGGAGGAGGAGCGGAGGGGGGTGAAAAGCAAAACAGAAGGAGAGGAAGATAAACTCAGCTAATTAGAGTCTATTGTTAGGTGTATGAGCAGGACGCAGTCTGTCTGCGATACAGACATCACCGCCAGGTTGCGGACAAACAGGGACGCACGCGCACAACGGAAGACAGTCGGCCCGCACGGGTATCAGTCCCAACAGATGTGCGCGCCGCGACAGGTACAGACGAGAGAGCGGGGCCGAAGGCAGGTGAGCGAGGTCGAACGCACAGGTCCGCAAACCCGAAAGAGCGAAGGAACCGGAACCAGTGAGTCAGAGAGGCCCTTCATTGTTTTTGGAGTGGTTCAGCGGAGTGGCAGCTGTAACGAGCTGACAATTAGTCACGTGTCAGTCACCCACGCACACTTTGAGATTGTTTAAAACTTTTCCTCGCGGCGTAACGTCTGTCCTCGAGCGACAGGGGCGGGCGCCGCCTTCCGCTTTCAAGCAGATTCCTCTTTGTGTTTCAGTCCCATCTCTGGGGACCGCTTCCTTTACGTTGCTGTGGGGTTTTTTGACAGATGAGACCGCGGCAGGCTGCCACAGAGAATCATCTCAGCCTCCGTGTCCTAAGTAAAAAAAAAACCAAAAGAACGTGCAGTCATGGGACGTTGGCTCGCCGTGTCTGATTTTGCTCGTCTTGGTACAACCGGATTCACGTAGAACCACGTCTCAGTAGCATTTCCCATGGAAGGGAAGAAGTGTGTGTGTGTGTGTGTGTGTGTGTGTGTGTGTGTGTGTGTTGGGGGGCAAAGAACAACAGACTGAAGAGTGAAGGAGGTAGGAGCAGAAAGTACACATTGGAGAGGAGGTGGAATAGAATGAGGAGAGATGGTAATGAGGGAGTGGGTGGGTGGGTGGGGGGGGGGGGGCGAGAGGAGACTTGTCCTCGTGGGCCCCCGTGTCTCCTGTGTCCTGTGTTGCAATCATGAATAAAGATCATGGGACCAATTTAGAAAAGCTGTGCTCACTTCACATGCAAGCAGATATGCGAACGCTTTCTGTCGTCCTTCGGCAGCGCGTGGTGCGCTAATAGAACGCGACGGCTGTGGATTTGCACCGAGCGCGAAGGGGAAAAGGGGGCCGGTGTTAGGAGAGAGGTCTGGGACAGTAAGCCTTTAATATCATCGCAGCGGGGACAGACACATGGGGAGGAGAGGAGGCGGAGCGGGGGAGAGGAAGAGACGGGAGGCGGGGGGTGGGGGTGGGGGTGGCAAGGGCCTGCCAATACAGATAAATATTTCATCCCACAACACACAGAGTCACTGAGACTGGCACCCGGAGGGTGAGGGAGGATGCGGGGTCGGGGTGGGGGGGCAGAGAGAGAGAGAGAGAGAGAGAGACGCCAGCAAGGCCGGGAGTGAGGGGAAGGCAAAAAAGCAACAGAAGAAGCGAGTGAGGGAAAGGGAAGAGAGAGACGGGACAGCTGAGAGACAAAGCCAAGCCTGGAAGGTAAAGGTGTCCTCAAATCTCACATCCGCTGTCCAGGCTGCTAACCAGGGCTGACATGAGACACGCACGCACGGCGCACGCCCACACACTCACAATATGGCGCCGCGTCACAGACACTCTTCTATTATCGTCCTCTCTCTGAGGTTTCTCTCCTCCAACTTGATTTGACACCTGGAGTAGAGAGGGAGAGAGTGTCAGAGAGAGAGAGCGGGAGAGAGAGCGTGTGGTGTGAAAAGGGAGAGAGAAGGGAAGAGATGCGAAGCAAACAGAGAGAGGGTTAAGAGGAGACGGCGAGAAGGTGGAGGTTCAGCATGAACGGAGAGAAGAAGAAAGACGCCAGGCGGAGAAAAAAAAGGTGTGAAAGTGAAGAACTTAAAAGGTCACAGTGATCTTTTTCTTTTTAACTTACTTTAAAAGATATATTCAAGTGCGCGTGCTGCTGTGCATCACCCTCATACGCGACGGCTCGTGCCACGATCGCGTTCCACAAGCGCGACATTTTCGCCAGCAAAAATTTCCGCACTGTTCCGACGACGTCGCACCACCACAGGAAACGTTTGCTGCAGCAAACGCACGATTCCGCCGTGGCATGTGCATCTCCTCCATCTGAGCCTGAACAATGAAAGAACCTCAAGTGTGGGCACATGCTTAAAGGTGTCACATCTGTTCTTTGATAGAGATTTATGTTAAAAACAGGCACCAGATTTTGCAAAGTCATTCTCAGCTTACGTGTGACAAGCTTCGTACACGTGCTCCGATTCCGTCGCTCATTACTGGTAATTCCTAAACATCACGATGTGCGATTTTAGTGTAATTGTAATTTTTCTCTTTCATACTAATGGGCATAAACAAACACAGGAAGCTAGCGAGAAGAAAGCGTGTTGTTTGAAGTGTGTCGGTGCGTTTGTGTGTGTGTGTGTGTTTTGGTTTGCACGCACGGGCGTGCGCGTGTTTGTACGTTCGGTGGCGGTGGTCGGTCCTTTTGTTCACGTTCCCTCTCTCCCGCGGGAAGCAGCTCCTCCTCATCGTTAGCGATGAACCAGTGGCGGCGAGGGGGCCCGAGACCGAGGCTCGGCCCATGGAGACGGATGAATATTTGATCAGCCCTCTCTCCTGCGAGAGTGTGCGCGCGCGTGTGTGTGCGTTTGTGCCAGAAAGAGACAAAGCCCGGCGAGGTCGGCGCAAAGTGTACATCTCTTCCATTTTTCATCTCCCCCTGCCTCTGCTCTCTCCTTTTCTCACCTTCACCTCACTCCCCGCGCCTCTTCTCGCATCCTTCCCTTCTCCACCTCCGCCCCGCTCCCGTCCTCGCCGCCTCCCTCGCCCCCCTCCTCCCCCTCCTCCCCTGTGATCCGTTTTCTCTCCTCTGCCCTCCATGAGTCCCTCCTGAAGTCTCTCTCTCTCTCTCTCTCTCTCAGGACTGTGCAGAGACAGAGGTGGACAGGAACAAGTGCTGTACCTTGTGCAACATGTTCTTCACCTCCGCCATCGTGGCCCAGTCCCACTACCAGGGCAAGACCCACGCCAAGAGAGTCCGGCTGGTGCTGGGGGAGCCGCCCAACCTACCCGCGGCCATGGCCAGCCCCACAAACACAGGTACCACTCCCCCGGCACCTTGGCATCTGGGTTGGATTTTGGCGACGAGACTGCGAGCTCGTGCACGCACTGCTGGAGCCGCGTGTCTGGGCTGCGGTCCTGAGCTGCAGCGTTTGCACGCCAATCGCGGCAGATGGAGAAGTCAAGTGTGTGTGTGTGTGTGTGGGTGGGGTGGGGACAAATCCGATCGATCAATCTCCTGAGTATAAACAGGTACTTCGGTGCTCAACCCTTTTGGCCCTAAATGATCAATACCTGTATTGGATTCCAATCTTGAGAGCCTGTCCTCACTAAAGACTGAGGTAATTAACTTGTTCAAAAAAAGCACACAAACACACACACACACACACTGCTTACACACTCACGTAATGCAGACGTCCACCTTTTTGTGCGACACGTATCACTGCGCCGCTGAGAGCTATTTTTAGTTCAAAGCGAACGTTTTTATCTGAAGTGGATTTGAGACGCTTTAGTCACACGCGAGTCAAAAAAACCCAAAACGTCTCGCCCGTTTTCAGAGGAAAAGAAAGTGCGTGGAAACGCGAACGTGCCAGAGGCGCAAGGAGTAAAACTTTGAAGGTGAGGCGACGTCTTTTGATTTATAAAGGTCTCGTGATTGAAAAAAAAAATCTCCTGAAGAAATCAAGACATCCGCAAATTGATTTTTTGCTCACGATTGTTTTAAGACGTTCAGATTGTTGAAGTTTTGTTGTTTTTTTTAATGTCTGGGCTGGTGAGTCGTCTCCGGGGGAGCTTTACATAATGTGATTCAAATTGGGTTCAAAGTGAAAACTCACAGAGCTAAAAAAAAAAAAAAAAAAAAAGTGCACAATCGCTACAAACTGAAGTGTTTTAATCGAGCCCCTGAGTGACTTTTCCTCAACTTTGGCCTACTTTGGGAAAGTGTCGCTTCCCGTGCAGGCGTTGCCATGGAGTTTGTGCGCTTTTGTGACAGTGGGACCTGGAGGAAAAAAGAAAACATGAGGGGGGAGAAGGAGGGGAGAAAGACCTGCGAGAGAGGAAGGGGGAGATTTCAGGAGCGATTAAAGTCAAAAGTGGCCTTCGCGATCACTCTGGGACGAGCGCTCGGCGGGAAGACGCGCAGCCGAGCTGACAGGCGCCGGCGCGCAACCACGCGCGATCGTCAGGGACGTTCATGAGCGGAGTGACTGACGCACGTGCGCATTCGCCATACGCAAGCCGGGCAGCGAGGGCCTTGCATGGTGGAGAAGCCCCCGAGAGGTGGAGAGCCGAAAACTCTACCTACGCTCCCTCCCCATCCGCAGATCACACTCCCACGTCGCCGTGGCCTCCTCTTCCTCCTCCTCCTCCTCCTCCTCCTCCTCACTGTCACGCACACTCCCTGTGTGGCGCGCCATGCAAACACTTACTTCTGCTCCAGTGTGCCGCGATCGCAGGCAGGAGATGGGACGGGGCGGAGGGGGAAAAAAGAAAACACACACACACACTCATCAGAGGGATCAGTCCCCGTCCCCGCTCGATGCGCGTCGTCCCGCAGAGCTTCGTCCAAAAAAAGCGGCAGCCGGAGAATTTCGGCCGGGTTCGACTTTTTTGAGATTAAGCGCCAGCGGAATGGAAACGCAGCGAAAGAGTGGCGGGGGTCGAGCTTCGTCGAGCGAGGGAATGCGAGCGGGTGCGGTCGGTGTGGACGAGGCGAGACGCAGCCATAGATACAGTAACTATGTGAACAGAGCCCGGAGACACATCAAGGTATGAGCAGCCAATCGGCTTGCAGGGCTGGAGTTGAGTCAACACAGAGGTGCGCACACAAAAAAAAAAACAAACCTGCACGCATCATCGAACACACACCTCGCCGGTCGACGACGCATGCGAGCTTTTTGGTCTGTTATTTGCAGGCGGATGATGATGGCGACACAACTCATCTGGGCTTAAAAGCCAGAGTGAGCGCGCTTTCGCTCGTGAGAGATGGCGTTTTCGTGGGATATTGTGGCCGTGTAGTCGACGTCAGCGTAACTCCGGTGTCAACGATGCGAATCGGTAACATTCGGACGAGCCATCTGGCATCGTAAGCTTTCTCGCGCAGTCTGGCTGCCGACCCGACGCCCCCTCCCTGCGCTCCAATACATGGTTTGAGCGGAGACGGATTTCTTTTGGTACAGGCACTGTACCTTACGCACATGGGCGGCCTGCTCGGCCAGAGCGTCATTCGCACGCACACACATGCACACACGCACACACACGCAAACACACGCACACACCTCATCACAAGTGGGCCATGTGTCCGATCCACCACCCAAGCACGCACGTCCTCGCTGCATGAGCCACAGTCGCGTCCCACGGACACGCCGGTGCCCGTTGGCTATTAATGGGCGATCGCCATGGCAACCAATGTCAAGTCACGAGTAGTCGGTCACCTGGAAGTCTGCCACGTCTCCTTTTTTCTTTTTTTTCCCTTTCATTGCCTCACAGAGAGGAGAGGAAAGGAAGATAACTAGAAGGAGAGGAGAAAGAAAGATCACGTGGGCGTGCCTGCGCTTTCGTCTGTTGGCATGTGCGTGCAAATATGAATGTGTTTTCATGTCAACGTAACTTGGAAAGATTTTCAGTTCGCCACAGAACCCCACCTGCCATGAATGTACGCTAATGTGTTGCCTCGCTCTCTTCCTTCCATCTTCCCTTTCTCCTAACCCTTGCCCCCTCTCTTCCCCCCTAGACTCCTCCCCTTCCACCCCGCTGCCCACGGACCCCGCCGTCTGCCCCCCTCCTCCCCCCGCCCTGCCGTGGCCCGTGGCGGTGGTCGGCGGAAACGGCGGGCGGGAGGCCGGGAAGTACTGCTGCCTGTGCCGAGCCTGGTTCAACAACCCGCTGATGGCCCAGCAGCACTACGAGGGCAAGAAGCACCGCAGGAACGCCGCGCGGGCACGTCTCCTGGAGCAGCTGGCGGGCAGCCTGGATGCCACGGAGAGCACAGGTCAGCCTCCCGGCCGCGAGCCCCGGCAGCGGCGGGCGGCGTTACAAGTTCGTCCGAGGAAAGACGATGGGGGGGGGCTGGGGGATCGCATTTAAGATCCGCAGCGCCGGGGGTGGACGTTTTCCAACGCCTTTGAACGCGGTGTGCGTTTCACGGATGTCGCGCGAGGACGCGAGCCACTCCAGTTGCGTTGCAGATAAAATTAGCGCCGTCGACTGCATTTACCCTAAAGATCGGCCCCGACGGCGTTCACCAGATGTTTCGGGTCGACTTTCTCCCGCGTCCTTCATTCCGGCCCCCCCAAAAAATCAATCTAGAGCTTCGACATCCTCCACCGCTCCCGCCACGTAAATGTACAGTAAAGAGCGACGCCCCACAGATGGCCGGCACACCTAAAAAATAAACCGATAAATATTTTGCCCTCCGCCGCTTTTATATGCCGAAGTCAGTCTGTGAAGTAAGCCCACGAAAACAACTGCAGCTAGAATATTTAATATTTTATATTAGTTTGTGGCTCTGCCGGTGCTTTACCACAGATATCTTGTCTCGGAAGCCACAGATTTATACGATGCGTTATTTTATTAGAAAGCCTGCGTTACAAACTGGGCGCGGAGTGTGAAAGACGCGATCCAGTTGCAATACTGTAACTGTAGAGGCTGGAGGGTTTTTTTGTGGAGGGGGGCTTGACCCACACCGAGGACACAAGGGACTAAAGCCCGGGGTCACACCGTCTAATCACATATGACTAATGCTTTTAAAATCCCTCCCCAGACTTTATAGTAACGCAACAATAAATCAGCAGAATCGTCTTTGAAAGGTGTTTACTGGCGAAATCATTTTAGCGGTTGGACTCCGAGCCTGTGGAGCGTAAATCTCATCCATCAACCTAAGCAAATATTTGCCTCTCCCTAATTAGTGGTGCAAAATTTGGACGCCGTCTTCCGTCATCTCCTGTTTCCCACGGTCTGACCTTTTCCTGCCCCCCTTGACCCCGGGGGGTCGGCGTCTCCTCGCGTTACAGCTTTTGCGCTGGTTTGTGCTAATTTCGGCGACACGCTGTGTGACTGTGGCCAGCGTGCCGGGGCCAGCGTGCCGGGGCCTCTGCCTCTGCGTTTCCCTCCCTTCTTCCTGTGAGCGATGCCGTCGACCGTCATCCGATGGCGCCGCGGCGCGGCACGCAGGTTTTCGACGTCCCCGCGACACCTCGAAAAAAAAATACCCTCCGCGAGCCGAGGCCGCGCTCCAGGTGCCGTGACACAAACCATTATCTCAAGGAGCCAGTCACATTAAAGGCGTGAGTCACGCCGCCGCCTACACTGGCTCAGAGGCTTTAAGTGGTGTCACGTCGGATATCGTCCTCCGTCCGCACGCCGTGACCCAGATCCCGCAGCCCCGGCTGCTTTTTCGGGCAGATTTGACTCCGGCGTGACTACAGGACACGCGGGGAAAATTGCGTAGTAATGTGGACACACAAGTCCGGTTTCATCTTTCGTTTCACCCCAGATGTTTGTGACACAAACCCACTGCTTCTCTTCAAGGACGAGGATCTGGCTCCAGATTTTTCCACGAGAGCTCGCCTGCGACGCCATCCGCCGTACGTGCCGTCAATCAAGCATTCGTTCCGGTGCCTTTGGACGCTTTTCTTTGCCGGCGCAGCGCGGGGCTCTGCTGTCGGCAGTCGTTTTTTTGTTTTTTTATTCCTCAGCTGGACACATCTCCACTGCTGCAAGATTCTCACATCTGATTGGCTTTTATCGCCACTTCAGGTGTGAAGTCACAGGTGTGCCGGATGTAGTCTCGGAGGGGACAGTCGAACACGGCGGCAGCTGAGCAAAGAGAGACAGAGAGAAAGCGGGTTGTGGGGGGGTTAGGAATTCGGTCTCAGCCAAGAGCAGATTTGTCTCTGTCCTTTTGTCCTCCTTTTCGCTTTGTGGAACCATTTTCTCTTTACTTTCTTGTTTTTTTAATCTTTCTCCCACCGCTTCCCTGCTGATATACTCTGTCTTGTGTTTTTTTGTTTGTTGTCGCTGGGGTCGGTGTGTATGTGTGTTTGTTCACGCAAACCGCGAGGGGCTCCAGCCTCTCGTCATGTCTCATCTGTCATCCTCATTAGCTCCCCACGAGACGCAGGTGAATTATTCACACCAATACTTCCTCTCTGGCCGAGCTGTGGCGACAGAGTCTGCTTTGCCGTTTTTTCTGCGGCTGTCTCCTGATGGCGCTGACCTCTACCTGTGCTTGCGTTACATTTTCTCTATGTCTCTCTGGCCCCCCCCCCTTCCACAGACACATATCACGACCCACCCACCCCTGACGTTTGTATCGGCACCGCTTCTTACTCTTGGATTTTTCAGGTGTAATTGCGCAGACGGGGCACAGGGGAGACCGTCGTTATTTTCCACGGCTAGGTGCCAGACAAAAAACCCCTTGGAGATGGATTACAGATGGGGGGGAGTTGCAGCGGGGGCGGCTCCTGACGCGGAATAGAGCCCGGCTGAGTCGGCTGCTTCTCTACATAAATCAAGACAGGGGCAAGAGACCTCCTCAAGACAGCGCCGGCGCATTGTCTCCCCTCTCCGGAGACTCGGCGGAGAATTAGAAGCGATGAGATAAGTGTCTGGGATCGGGGTGTGTGTGCGCGTGGTCCCGAGAGAGGGCGAAAGCGCCAAAGCAGAGGAAAAAAAATAAATAAAAACGTCGTGCGTAATTGATGACTACGCCTGAGTCGGGAGACGGAGCCGACCCCTTCTCCCGTGAGGGCCGCGCCCGATGTGACACGGTCGCACAAGCACGCGCAAAACAACGCCCGCCATGGATCCACATCCGAAGCATCCACACGTGAACTACTTCTAGGCTTTTTGAAGCTTTTTTTGTTTTTTAGCGCCAACTGAAACGTGCGCATGACGCGTCAGAAAAGTCGCGAGTTTCGAGCGCAGGTGCGAGCATTCCAGCAGATATATGGAACATTAGACTCCGATTCTTCAAATCGCCAGAAACAAAATTCCCAAATTGTTCTGTACTGTGCGATTAGGCACCGCAACGATGTTAGGATACAAAGACGTGTCTGCGTTCCAGCTTCTCTCCACTGCTACCACTAAAGTTTACTGCTGCAAAAATGAGTTAAATTAACAGTTAGCCTAACAGCGTTAGATAAAAGCGCGTTTATCCAAAGATACCCACTCTGAGTATCAACACATTGCCTTCAATAAGTAATAACTGGTCGAAGTGAGACGGATGACAAACGACACAAAGTAATAAACTGCAGTAATGTATATATACATATATAGAAGCAGTAGATCATGGAATTGTTTCCCCCGTGTACGGTGTTGTTTTTCTTTGTCTGAAACAGACGGTCGTTCCAGTTACCGTCACGCCGGCCACGAAACTAATTAGTCTCCCTATAAGTTTGCCAAAGTTTGTTGCTCACGGAAAGTCCCGCTTGGGTTGGTACCGACTCTACCGCCCAGCCCCCCCCACCCACCCACCCCCGGCTGAGGTGTTTTTGATAATGTTCCCGTGAGACTGTTGAGTCTTGGCTGCAGCCCCACGGTTTTTCGACTGCATCTCGACGGGCTTCTTTTTGGACGCGGTACCCTTTTAATCTCGCGCCGTAGCACAAAGTGGGTTGGGGGGAGCAGGGAGAGTAAACTATTACGTCCCGCCCCCACAGCGAATAAACCCCGCGGATGGACATCCCCTCGGGGAGATTCTGTGGTCTCAGCAGGGCCTGCAGGAAGGAAGCAGAAAATAGAGGAAACTCCGCCCCGAAGAGATCTTGGTGTGACTGGACGCTGGGCCGCGAGACTTGCAAATAAAAGCCGCTGCAGCTTGAGCCACGAACGTCGCCACTGAATGGATCATCAACTGCAGGAAGACGTTTGACGACAACATTTTCTCTGCGCTCACTGCTTTTTTTCCCCTCCGTACCAGGGGGCGGTGCCAGCTCCACACCCGCTGCCTTAGCTCGTCCCACCCCATCTTTTCTCCCTGCCTGGCATATCTTCTCATGTAATTAACACGGCTTAGAACGCCCTCACCAACACTGCTTGTGCTCCCCCAAAAAAACCCACGTACACAAGCATGCCCTGCGTGCCATCATTCGCACAACACACACACATTTTCCCTGCATGTAATTAACATGGATTAGGGCACAGCATGGTCCAACGCCAGAACTGCTTTATTAACCACAAAACAGTGTGTGTGTGTGTGTGTGTGTGTGTGTGTGCATGTTCAAAAGACTGGCACTCACTCACTCGCTCGCATATTCTGGCACAGACACAAACTGCAGCATATTGTACATCAGTGCTACTCAGCCAGGCGGCGGGGAGGTGACATCAATCAAGCTAAAAGCAGGGAAGCTGCGTGTGTGTGTGTGTGTGTGTGTGTGTGTGTGTGTGCGATTGCGAGAAAAGACCGCTTTGTGTAATCCTTGCGGCGGTATAGAATTACGAGGAAGAGCAGGGGACGGCGAACGAGAGAAAGGCTTATCGTTCCTTTCTTTTTCAGAATTATCTCTTTTCCAATTAATGGCCTTTTCATTAAGCGCGAACAGATGTAATGACATTTTGGCAGAGGAGGACGTCGCCTTTTTTTCCCCCCCCTCCCTTTCACGCGCGCAGACTTTGTTACGAGCTCCTAATAGATGCCAAATATCAACATTTAAGCAAAAGCAGCGCTTCCTCCGGGCGACTAATTCAGTCGCAGCTTTCTCGTGAAAAACGACCTGCTTGTCCTTAATCACCCCAGAACAAGGACGGAGATATGCCGACATTATGCAGCTCCAGCCCAGGCTAAATGACCCCCCCCCACCACCACCAACGCCAACACCACCAATACCAGCCACCCCTTCAAACAATATTACAACTCCATCGCTCTACATACTTCGCCAATTACCGCCACAGAAGGTCAGGAGGTGACGGAGCGCGCAGCCGACTCGTAAATCTCAAGGACGGCGATGGCAGCAGAGAAAAGGGCAACCACACACACACACACACATACACACACATACACACACACACACACACACACACACAGGAGAGGACACCTGATTTTGGCACCGCAACACACACTCGCAATTACACATAGGTCGTCAAAACCCGACTACGTAAAAGTCGGGGGGGGGGCCTTGTTTTCCTTGAACGCTCGTCGACGGAGAGAGCACTTCCTCTGCTTCCCTCCGCCCTCGTGAAGGACAGAGACGGGGATACATGTCCTGTTCTCTCCTGTGGCCATTAAACCCCCCCCACATGCATTTCACATCACTCCCACTTTGGGTCATCTCATTATCCTTAACATAGTAGCTCCGTCTCCGCTCCATCTATTTTTTTTAACTTATTTTCCTCCAGATATTTCTTCCTTCACCCATTCACTCGACACCCCCCCCCACCCCTCGATCGCTCTTCACCCCTCTCCGTCAGCATCTCCATCCTCATCCGTCTATTTCTGGGTGTTCATCTCGACCACCTGCAGACCCTCTAATTAGCTCACATCTGCGTCTCAGCCCACGTCGCCTCGGAGCCATGCGTGGCAGCGCACCGACCCTAATCCTTCTCGCCCCGTTTCGAAACGGGCTCCCGCCGCACACGCGTGCCCGCCCCCACTGGAACAAAGCAGGCGAGCGATCTAAGGATCTAAAAATGAAACTCGCCTTTCCGCGAATGATGAGCCCAATCAAAAACCTTTTCCGGATGCACTCTAATTAGGAAGATTACACCGCACTGTAGAGTGTAAAAATAAGACAGTTGTTAGGTGCCGATTTTAGATTTTCTTTTGTTGTTGCTCGCGTTGGCCCCGGCGCCACCGCCGCTGACGACGTTTTTTTTTTTTATGAGCCGCGCTTATGTGGCGTGCCCTCGCAGTAACCGCTGTACCTGTGTGGTTGTGTGTCTGTGCCTCCGCAGGGCTGCGCAGCAGCTACTCCTGCAGCGTCTGCAGCGTGGTCCTCAACTCCATCGAGCAGTACCACGCACACCTCCAGGGCTCCAAGCACCAGAACAAGTGAGTACCCAAAACTCTGGGAGGACGGAGGAAGATGGTGGGGGGGGTGGGAGGCGACACACGCACAAAAAGCAAGGACAAGCGAGGCGCTGGGATGCAGCCCGGGAGGAGGCCATGACACAAGTGTGGCCATTTGAAACACAAACACTGTGTGTCTGTTATTAAGATGATCCAGAAGTATCTGTACATCCGTCGTTGACAAGGATGTCGAGGCGTGACCGTTCGCACCGCGTGGTCTGACGATACGGGGGGAAAGAGTGAGGCATGGACGGCTCCACCTGGTAACGCAACCTTGCAGCACGCGTGGCTCTTGTCGAAATGCAGAGGACATGTAGGGCTTTTTAAAATTTCAAACACCCAATGACCGAAACGGTGCAGCCTACATCCATATTCCGTGCTATTTGCGATGCGTGCATACAGTACAGTAAGGCCTGTGCAGATGTGCGGCGTAATGGAAAGAGGGTTATTTATTATAAAGGGCGACATTCGCACAACGAGGTTTGGTCATTTTCATTACTGACTGTGGAGCATGTAATCACAGGCGATGCGAGGGGAAATTATATCCACCAGCAGGAAGAGAGGCCACGATGGAACAGTTACGCTTCATGCATTTACAATGGGAATCGCTGTGAGCGTGGTTACAGGCAGTGTAGTGGTGTGCGTCTGTGTCTGCGCATACGTACCGCGTGTATTTCTTTGTATCTAAAGCGATAATAATGGAAATGAAGTGCGTTACGTATGAAGTATTTGTCAGAGAAAGTGGCGCTCGAGGACATCATTTTGCTGTTGCGGCTGTTTTCTCGTTTCCTTCCTTTTTTTTTTTTTTGGGGGGGCGTTTTGTGCAGAGTCGGGGCTCCTCGGCTGAAATATCTGTGTTTGTCCTCCCTGGAGCATGAGTTGTCTGCGAACTTCTGCAAGTTAACTCCGAGCGGTGGGTGTAACGAGAAAAAACAACGGCGGCAAGGAGGAGGAGTGTGGCGACGAACGCGGCGAGCCGAGGAGGAGGGCGAAAAAAAGAAGGAAAAAACAAACAGAAACTAAATAACAGGATAGTTTTTCCTTTTAGCCGAGAATAAATAGCGCTTCTATCCACCGGTCACGGTTGAAGAAAGACACTTCAATTAATGTGTGGTGGAAAATCTGTCTGTGGATTATAACACAGTTTACTAAAATCTCCTATTCTTGTTAACATCAAGGAACTGACAATTAAAAAAAAGCCACGCAGCCCGAGGCATTAAAGGTTTACAGTCGCGTTCCTAAAATGAGCTTTGATCGCTGAGACGTATACATCTGCAAATCACAGGGGGGCGGGGGCGAAAGGCTCGTAGCTCTCTTGATCAGTTTTACGGTCGCAAAGCGAAAACGGAGGGCGGGGCGCTGAAGCGGCGCTCTCCTGTGAGAGAGCGAGCAAGACTGACGGACATGAGAGAGACGCACGGAGACGGACGGGGGAAAAAGCGGGGAGACGCGTCAAGTTTGAGACAGAGGCGGGAAAAAAAAGGTGGGGGAATCGATGGGGGGGGAGACAGAAACGAGTCAAAAGAAATCAGTTAGCAAACAGTTAAGGGCAAGTTGCAAAAGCCGTGCCGACTTACTGCACAGCACAGTGGGGGGGGGCTGTGTCACCCTGATGTTGTCCTTTTTGGGGGGCATGGACACACAAGGCACACGCATGCGATGCAAACAGCGCCAACCTTCGAGGCATCGTGCGTTTAGAAATAAAGAGGACGCGAGGGCCCTTGAATAAGGGGGCTGCGCGTCTACTTCCTTTAAGCCCAAGCAGTCTGATTATGAAGTGGCGTGCTGTTTTGTGTGTGTGTGTTGTGTAGTGAGAGACGTGTGTGCGAGCGCTCGCGGAGAAAGAGGCTGTGGAGATTGCTCCGTTCACGACTCTGGGTTGTTTGCAGGGTAGACGCAGCTTTAACCGGCGTGACGTAAGATCTCCCGGACGTAAGATCACCCACAGCTCTGAGCGTGTGCGTGCGTTCATGTGTATATTTGTGCGTCGTGTTTGTGTGCCTCTCGCACTCAGGATGAGCTCTGCCTGGTGTAAGGAGCTTTGCGAAAGGAGACGAAAGCGCGGCTGACAGCGGCAGGGGGGATTAGCTCTCGCCGAGGAAACGTCCGTGAAAACTCCGGGCGCGTTCGCCCGCATCTTTTGGCGCGCGCCCTCGTACGTCTGCGCGTGATATTTGAGGTTCGGGATTGCGTCATCGTGAAAAAAAAAACAGCCTCAGATTTGTCCGTCCTTCGAGCAGCCGGACGCCTCTGTCTGCCAGCTCTCCTCATCTACGTGTCCGCCTCGCCCGGGGCTCAGCTGCAGGGGTCGTTGTAACCGCCGGCCCGTCCCGGCTGCCGTGATTGGACCCGTGCAGGACGATAAGCGGAGAAGTGAGGATTAAATCCAAAACATCCGGCTCACGTACTCTTCAAAACTCACGGCTAATTGGGAAGGGCGGGAGAAAAAAACAGTGAAAACCGAAGAGTGGACATAAGGCCGTCAGACAGGAGAGGATTTTTTTTTTTGTTTTTGTTCCTCCATCCTCACGGCTGTGTTCAAATCTGGCGAATCTCACGACGGAAGGCAGGTTTGTTCCCGGCGGTGACAGAATGCCGGCTTCTCATACGTGCAGGTAATTTCTAATAAAGTTTTTTAAGTTCCACGTGAGGGGCCAACTGACAGAAAAGAAGTTGGCAAACTTTGATCGTCTTCGTACAGTGCGTGAAAAGTATGTGTTGGGGTTGAAAAAGCGTAAATAAAAAGGTAATTCCTCCATTAAGCCCATTTTTTTTACTTGAAATTTCTTATTGCGCATCACATGTGCCACAACATGGATAGACACTGCTCCTATCAATATTATTATTAGTTAATAAAATCCTCGAGGCTATTAGGCCTTTATGCAGCAATTACCAGCAAGTTTATACTCCCAGGAAACTTTTTGCCCACGTATCTATTAAAAAGAAGAATAAAACAAGAGCGAGCACTAATTAGCTCCTTGGAGTCAGAAAGGGAAAAACAAAGCAGGCAGTAAAGCGCGGTTTACTTGATGTGAAGTGTCAGCGCAGTTGTATCTCTGGCCAGTGACGCTGCGTGGCTTTAACTGCCCGGATAATATTATTCATGTTCACGTCACTCACTGGGACGCCGCGGCCTCCTCTTCAGTCCCTCCTTTTACAAGCGCGACCTCTGACTCCGCCTTTATGTGCGTTTGTTCGCGTAGCGCGCGCTCGCGCACGAGTGTGTGCGTGCGTGCGCTGTTGATGGCGATGTTAACGCAGGAACCCCGAGGGCTGGTACTGACGATGGCGAGGTCGGGGGCAATCCATTTAGCCTACTCACCCTGGTAATTATTCAGCATCAGTATCACAGCGGACACACACACACACACACACACACACACACACAGGAAAACAAACTAATGCACGTTTAAGGGAGAGAGAGAGAGAGAGAGAGAGAGAGCAGCAACGCAAGTCAGCGATTACGCTGCATGGAAATGCAAATGGTTGAGCTATGGACCTGCTTGTGGAATGTGCTTGCTTCATGTCCTGTGTGTGTGTGTGTGTGTGTGTGTGTGTGTGCACACGCGTGCATCCTCTCTCCGCTTGAGGCAAAGAGAAAGGTTAACTCAGGAGTGTCGCTGGTTAGCTCCTCTCCATCACGCCTCCTCCATCACACTTGAACACACAACACACGCGCACACACACACGCACACACACGCACGCACGCACACACACACACACACACACACACACACACGCGCCAGCTCCTGCCTTTGGTTTCCCCCATTTCTCCTGAAGGCGCTTGTCCTCGTCTTCCCTCACACCTTCCGCCCAAAACACACAGTCTTCACAAACACACACACACACACACAGCCCAAAGCATCGCTGTCTGTGATGTTGGGTGTGTGTGGTTAGGGTGGGGTGGAGTGTGTTTGTGTGTGTGTGTGTGTGTGGGGGGTGTCATGCCTGAATCATGACTCATAGCTGTGCTCCCTTAGCAACTGTTACCGCCAGACTGCGTCTACCTGGCGCAGGCACACGGACACACGCGGTGCCAAGGTGACCTTCACGTCCTCACGAGCGCACCTCCCACAGACACACACACACACACACACACACACACACACACACACACACACACGACCTCTCACCGCACAGCATATCTCACATCCCACATGTGTGGCCCCTGGACAGATTATTGGATTGGTGTAATATTAACAACCCTCTTTGCTCCCCCCCGACACACACACACACACCGTCACCTTTCCCGCCCTCATCCCGCTACTCACCATCTTTTACCTCCACCTTCAAAGACCGGCATGCATGAAGCTAGACAGTACGTACAGTGTACAACTTTACCATGACGAGTGCGACACGTGAAGTGATACACATACAAACGTCGTGCAGCTGACACTCACCGCAGCCGTCCCATGATTCTTTGCAGCTTGTTGTTCCCGTAGAAACGGCCCAGCTGAGGGACAGTCTGACATATGACCGACAACAACATGTTGCTGACCCACTACTACATCCTCCAGAAATTATTCGTCAATTAACTGATTATTCGGCAGCGACTCGCACAAACTTTGTTGAGCTCCAACTATTTTGTCGACTAATCTTTACAAGTCTGTCATAAGAGAATATTACAGTCATCGCCTGTTTGTTGCTTTCTGGGCACGATGACTCGCGCGGGACCAAACAATCAAACGAATGACTGCTGATGGAAATAGTGACCAGCTGCAGCCTTGCATCAGCTTCTCACTACAAGGCTGCTGCTGTGTTTGTTCAAGTGTGTGTGTGTGTGTGTGTGTGTGTGTGGGGGGGGGCACGTGCTGCACTCTGCACCAGCGTTACGTCATTCACATTTGCACACACATCCTTCAGACCGATTGTCTCTTCCATCTCCGATGCCTCTTTCTGCCCCACCGCGCCGTTTCCTCTCCATCCCCTTTTCTGTTGATGCTCTTCCCTCCATCCTTGCTGCTACCTGCCCCCCACACACACACACACGGCACAATGCATGCTACCACAGTCGCGCCCTCTCGCTCCTCAGAGAGTCCAAAGTGCCTGGATGAGTCCTGACAGAGCAGACAGGGTGTAGAGGCCACTGTTTTAACAGCCATTACCAGGATAGGTGCTGACAGCTGCGGTGCCTGTGCATCCCTCCCTCTTTCTCTAACTATGTCTCAGCTTTGGTAGTGTGTGTGTGTGTGTGTGTGTGTGTGTGTGGCGGGGGATGTGGCAATGCTCCGATCGGTACGTGGGGGGGTGGCATTTTAACAAGGAGAGCGTGGAACACGGCGGCGTTTGTGTGCGTGCGTGCCTGTTGCTTGTCTCTCTTAACTCGAGGTGATGGCCGACAGGGCCGAGCTCATGTCGGGGGGGGGGGCATTTCAAACCCACATCAAACTAAGTTTGAGGCAAGAGGCGCAATTATGCAAAACGCGTCCGAGATGAAAGAGCTATTGTATTACTAGCCGCATTGTTGCCGGGATGTTCTGATGCGACGCAAACCTGACATTTGCGTTTCAGTCTTGCTTCGCGAAGATCGGGATGGATCGAGATTGGCGTCCCGTAAGTTCAATATGCCAAAGTAACTCGAAAAATGCTTACTCAACATGGGTGGGGGGGCTGCTAAGTATGAGCTTCAATCCAATTCATCTCGGCGTTTTTAATTAAGCGTGGGGCGCTCGGCCTCTGGAGTCGCTTCGTTTTCGCCGCGAAGACAGAGGCCGGATCCTCGGTCGCTACGGCACGCTCTCCTCTCTGTCGCCCTTTGCTTCAATTCGGGGAACCGCCAGATGGAAGGCGTAACAGACGGCTGCAATTACGAAGATTATGAAACAGGATTCAGAAGGGATGAAAACAGCACCGGGGGGGGTGCAGCGTTACTCTAAGCTCATTTGTCTTGCTATATTACCGGCGGGAAAACTTTTTGCTATTTGCGCCACGGACAGCACGAGACGCAGATTTGCAGGTAAATACGATTACTTACTCGCAGGGACTGGGGGGGGCGGCAGGAAACAAATATGTCTTTTCTCCCCGGCGGGGCTCGATCGTTCCCTGTGGTTAAAGAGCCCTGTCGTGTAAGATCAGCCCGAGTCGCAGACAAAACAAGGCTAACAAATTCTTTCCCGTGTTTTGTTTTGGTTTGTTTTTTTTTTCCAGCCTGAAGCAACACCAGCAGTAAGCCACCGAGACAGGACACTCCGGGAAAAAAAAAAAAAGAAGGGACGGAGGAATAAACAACTCTGGGAAAGAGGACTGAAGAGTACGACGAAGTAGTACAGAGGAATTTCAGCGTGCGTGTGTGTGCGTCTATGTGTGTATGTATATGGGTGTCATGGGCACCCGTGTTTCTTTTTTTTTTTTTCTATCTCTGATCTCAAATGATCTCTCTGAGATTTATTTCAGCACCCAAGTGTTTGATCCGAGCTCCGAGAGGCGGCGCGGCCGCACGTCGCCACGCAACACCCGTGTGAAAACCACAATCCCGAAACCCAACTGATGTCG
This sequence comes from Psettodes erumei, assembly GCA_016785225.1. NCBI lineage: Eukaryota > Metazoa > Chordata > Actinopteri > Pleuronectiformes > Psettodidae > Psettodes > Psettodes erumei. Next base: position 5,679,783 of record JAFBJZ010000660.1, read on the forward strand.
GCGCATCGCCCGGAGCGGCGATCGCCATCGTAATGATCGTCACGGTTGCAGCGGTGATAATAAAACCCTGCACCTCGCTGTCCCCCAAGTGCTCTGACGGTGATGCCGGTTCCAAACGCAGCCCTCTGGGGTTTTTTTTTTCCCCCCGTGCGCGGCTCAACGTCAGACCGCTCGAGACCTACTCAGGCCCAGGATGTTTAACTCCAAGGACCCCCGATGACCTCAGCCTATACGGTTAGCCTATTAGGTTGTTTTTTTCTGTTGTCTACAAATGCAGTGGGGGTATTTGCAGACGGTGGTCGTGTTAGAGATCCACCTGTTGATGTCCCAAACAATCAAAAAGCGAGCAACCTGGCGCGGTGACAGTGCGACAGGCGGCGGGGCAAAAGCAGCACAAACACTTTTAAACTCCTGCTCCGTAGCGACGGCCTGTGTAACTTTGCGAATCATACACTGTTGAAAAACATTCCCTCAGCACTGAACACTGATGTCCACCGTCTCTTCTCCGTTGAGTCGGGCAACGTGTAGATAAACTTTTTTTGTATTTTTCCGTCGCTCGCGGCCCATGTAGCAGCCCGCCGTACAACGCCACTGGGGTGTAGTTCAGTGCATGCTTAAACGCGCATTCACTTTGCCTTTTGGGAACTTAGCGCTTGTGCGTGGGGTTTTTTTTGCGACGGCGCCTTTTTTCCTAGCGATAGCTTCCGCGATGAACCTGCCGCACGCGCTTGACGCCTGAACGACGAGGTCGCCTCTTAGCATCGAGAGCGCTTCTTTTCCTTTTACTCGACGAAAAAGCGAAACCTTTTCACGGTCTGATGCCCGCTCCATCCTCCCAGCCCTCTGTAGGTTCATGTTGGTTCAGGCTCTGCTCTGCCCCCCCCCCCAAACACATAAAAAATGTTTTTTATTTTGCTTCTTTTTCTGTTCATTTCACGGCGAACTGGGAATGACCTGGGTAGAAATTTGTTTTTCTTCTGCAGACGTATGGACAAGTAACGGTTTTTATGCAATCACTCTGCAGTGCTAACAACCATAACAATGTGGTTCTGAAGTGAAATTGGTAAACAAAGCAAAAAAAAAAAACAGAAAAAAAGCGGTTTGTGTAAATACACAGTAGCTGCAGGCAAAGTTTGAGTATTACAAAGTGCAAGAGTTTTGTATTTATAGTGTTTATCTGCACTGAGCAGCAGGTGATAAGGGAAATGTACTTCTTATGGATATTATTATTATTATTATTATTATTGAAAATACAAATATGCTGGCACTGAAACACGAGGAAACTGTCTTTTGGTGGTGTGAATGGATATAACCAAGGCTCATCCCGAAACCAAGCAGTCAGCGACGATGGACCAAACTCCACCGAGAGAGGTTTCGACAGGACGACGACCGCAGTCATCAACGAGGAGAGAGACCGCCGACCGTCCCCCACCCCCCACGCGGATTCGTGAAAAGCCAAAACAATGACGCAGGACTGTTGGACGCCAAACTACAATTACCTGCCCCTTTGTTGTCGCCGAGGCCGTGAGGAAGAAAAAAAAAACACAAGAACGTGGACGGGTCGTTCTGTGTATGAGGTGCATCGTGACTGTTTCGTCTGATGACTACGTACAAGGACTCTTTCCAGCACTGGTGAATTCACAATAGAAGCTGTGTCTGCCTGTGTGTGTGTGTGTGTGTGTGTGTGTGTCGATATCGCAGTCAGGGTGACTGTGCCATGAGTCACATATTTTGGCAAATGTTGTATAATATATGACAGAGATGTATCTATGGGTAGGGATTGTGCGACGCCGCGCTTGTGGGTGGCTGTGATGCTGTGAGCCGTGTACCATGCGCACATGTTTGTAAAACACACCTGATGATGAATACAATGAAGACAGCTCCATCTATTTTCTCTTGCAAAATCCACATCTGTGTTCTTCTTCTTTTTTTCCCCTCTGTTTGTTTGCGCCGCCGCGAAAGACTTTTAACAGCAGCGATCGGCCGTCACGACACGCGCGGGACCTCCGAGCTCTGCCGCGTCACCCCCACCGCAATATTTAAACTCGAGATTTAATCTTGATATCCTTTTAACGTCCTCCACCTTTCGCCGAATTCTCACTCTCAGAGAACCTGAGAGAAAAAGTACGTGGTAGATTTATACCAAATGTGAAAAAGCAACATTACGTGGGGAACGTTAGAGACAGATGGCGTCAGTTCTGACTCTTGGCCGTAACGATGCGTCGTTCACGTACAACAACAACAAAAAAGAAAAAAACGAATGTTTCTCTCAAGCCGACGCAGGCTTCGACTCACGGCCGCGATCACCAGCCCACAGGTTCGCGACTCATACATCGCAACGACGTTCTGGTTCCTGTCAGAACACCGGCGCTCACCGCGGTGACGCCTCATCTGTTATTCATGCGGGAAAAGTACGAGCACAAGAAACGCTGAGGCGTGATCTGAACCGCGCGCCGCTCGGTCAACCCCCGGACTTTTTTGAATCCAAAAAAGCAGATGAAACTGTTAGAAGATTTAAAAACAAAAAAAAAAGAAAGAAATCAAGCGATAAGACTCAAATCTGGGTTCAAAACTGTTTCCACGGTAATATTGGTGTTTTTCTTAGACGAGGAAAGAGGTGGCACCAATCGTGGAAACACACACACACACACACACACGCCTTCGTTAAAATCTCGCGAAATAAATGAGGGTAATAACCCGACAGCTTTCAACTGGAGCACAGTTAGACTGTCTCTGCAACGGAGCAAAAATGTTTTATCTTCTTACTTGTAATTTCTTCGAACCAAACTCGTTATTTACCAAGGACAGTAAAGAAAAGGCTTTTTAAAAAAAAACAAAAAAAAAACAAGTGTGAGACAGAGAGAGAGAGAGAGAGAGAGAGAGGAAATCAGTGCGAGCTGGAGATGCTGTGCGCTCTCTTAATGGCCCGCCGTAGTCAACAGGAGACGAGGTTGAATAAAACATTACAGCCGGTGTTATGTCACTTCCACTCCGCCATCCGACCTCCGCGCGGCACAAGTCGGGGGGGTGTGAGGATACTGGGGCGGCGCTCCACTTAGCCCCGCAGTGGGGCACGTTATCATCCATATTTGCGACCTTATCGCCCGTGGCCCCGGGCTCCGGCGAGACGCGTCCGCTGCAGAGGTAATCTCTCCGCGGCGGGGCACGGCTCGCGAGCTTCCTCAACTCCTCCTTCGACCGAGGCGTCGGCGCGCCTGTGGTAACAGAACGTGTAATCAGGGAGCAGCGGCGAGTCGTAGCTACTGCGCCCGGAGAAGCGGCAGATCGGACGTTACGCGGCTACATGTGACCCCGGCACAACTGCCTCATCACGAGGAGCGCTCGTTGAAAATGTCAAGACGGAGATTTGCCTTCGGCTGACATTTTAAAGGATATATGGGGGCGCGGGGGGTTGCGCAAAGCAAAGTCTCTTCCAGAGGAGATAGTGGAATGATGATTATATACTGTACACCGCAGTCCCCGTACGAGTATGACCGTAAACACTGAGTCACGGTACAGACAGCGCTGGCTGTTACGAGTTCTGCGCTTCTCTTTGATTCCACTGTGTTTTTCTTTCAGCAGAGTAATAACAACGCCCGCCCGGTGGAAAAGTTAAACGGATGGTGGAGGTGGAGGGAGGGCCGCATTAATTCACACAAAACCTCCCACAGTGACCGCAGAGAACCAGGACAGACGAGCGCGGCAGAGATTTTCCTTTTCATCTGCTCGCGGAACCGCAAACCAAAGAGCACGGACGCACGCTCCCGAGCCGGCCGCCGCCGCCGGCCACGGCGACGTGACTGCGGCCAGCCCGGCAGCAATACGTTTCCGCCACGCCGCTCCGCTCCATTTAACAGGCTGTTCATCGTCAGGGGCCTGTCAAAAATCGTTGTCGCCGAACGCCGTCACAATATTCAGCCCCGCGGCTCCTGCAGGGAGGCACGGGAGGCGGTGGATCGCGGGCCGGCGACTCACGCGGGCGGCGTGCGCAAGGCTCGGCGCATTTGCATCGACGCCGCCACGCCAACTCTCGGAGACAGGGGATGGGACGTCTCTGCAGAGATGCCCGACCTGTCCAGGTTGATTTATTCTCGCCGGGCTACGAGCCGACCTCGGACCTGGCACAGATTAACTGTCCCCCACGGCAGCTTGTGACAAGGTCAAAGGAGAAAAAAGATTTACAGTTCTGGGATTAGATTTTTTATACTGCATACTAGCTTATTATACTATCATCAGGTACTACTATCAGAAATACCTATCACATGCTTTCGGAACTCCTGATAGTTAAGAAATAAATGGCCTCCAAATTGGAGGGAAAGCTTTTTTTATCAATTACTTTATACTATGAGATTAACGTAGTCGAGTGGGTTAGCCGTAGTAACATTCTGCTATGGCATTCAAAAAGTAGCTGCGCAGCAAAAGTGTCATTTACTCAGGAAATAAAAGCAGGACAGATGTTGTTGCCGCCAGCAATGACACAACCTAATCTAATGCTAATCTAATGTCAAGTCAGATTTCAATCCAGCCAACACGTGTTGAGATACACGAAAACTCACGTGCCAACATCATGACGGTGCCAGAGGACAAAAAAATCTTGGGATAAGCAAAGTGATTATAATTCATCCTCTGGGGGGAATGAATAATAATATAAAAAAAGAATGCCAAATTCATCCAAAAGACGTTTCAGTCTGGACCGAAGCGGCGGAGCTGCAGAACGACTCTGCGATCTCTAAAGCCTTAGCACGCCTCAAAGTGCTTCTAAAACCCGTATCAGTCAGATCGTACCTTTTAAATCTTACCAGCGAGATTCCAGACGCAGCAGTGGACGAGTCAGCGCAGGGCGACTCACACCAGCTGTGTCCAAAGCCAAAGCAAACATCAACGCTGTGTAAAACGCCACCGCTCGCGTCAAATACTGCCTTCATTTGTGGCTTATTCCGCTTTTGTGACCGAGGCCAGTTGTTACGGAAAACTGAAATTATATCATGAGTAACCCTGACAGATTACTCCAGCGTTTTTAACCTTGTGTTAGGCTAAAAACAACAAGGCCACGGCTCCAGTGGAGCAGAGACGGTGTTTTGGCTTCTGCTGTAATCCAATTCTGTCTCTTGCCGTTTTTCAAAATGAGGAAGCTTTGCCAAGTGGCAAACACTCCTCTCAGTAAAAAGCTTTTCGCTGTTCCTGCTCCACGGCTGGCCAGAGAGGCTTTAATTAAAACCCTGATGTGACACATTCACTGTTTCAGCCCCCTGACTGCACCAGCGTGCACTAAGAGCTGCGTGTGTGTTTGTGTGCATGTATGCTCGCACTAGTACACGCATCCCAAGTAGATGTCTGCGTACGCGTGTGCACGTGCAGGGTTATTTCTTTTTTTTTTTTTTTATTTGCATATTTAGGTGTATATGCAAATTTGCATGAGTATGCCCGTTTGTGTAGGAGAGAGAGAGAGAGAGAGAGATTTATGCAAGTATTAAGTATTTTGGCAAACAGCATTTGCAGTGTGCATGCACCTTAAAAAATTCATTACAAGTTGCACGCTCCGTCTAAAATCTATTCCACCATCTGGACACTCATGACAAATCAATCTTGTTTGTTCAGAGGAAAAGTCGTTCAACCACTGAAATTTACCGTCTGCAAAAAATCCGATACAGTTGCTCCATCGCCCCATTTTTTTTTTTTTTTTAAGATTTCGACAGAAAACAAGAGGGACTGAGCGCAGGGACGTTACAGGGATGTCCCACAACACCTATACTCCAAAACTAGGCTACGCATAAACTGGGCCAGTGAGGCAGCATTTGGCCTAATACTGTATGTATCTGGGCCTCGACTCGGGGGGGCAGAGTAATAAGTCTGTCTGTCAGCTGATGGCTATACGTGATACTGCTGTCATCACGACATCCTGCTCCCAGCCTGCACCCAAACCTCGGATCTAAATCTGTAAGCGGCAGACAAACACACATACATGCGCAGACTGCTGTCTGCTGCTGAAATTAGATTGTCAAAGCCAACAGGCAGCTAGTCAGGTGTTTTGTTTTGCCCCCCACCCCCACCCCTGTCAGCCAACCATCCCTTCATGTCCTTTTGTAATAAATGAAGAATCAATAACCACCCCTGCTGAGGCCGGTGAGCGCTGGCCCAATTACATCGATGCAAAGGGAAAAGGGAGACATCAAATACAGAGTCAACAACTGTACGGGTGTTATTTTTAACGTTATTTTCCCCACTGACGTGATACTAAGGTGTTAAGATTGTCGTAAGTGGCAGCAAGACTGCGCATCAGATCTAAACTCAACGCGTTCAGAAGTGTGCCTCGAATTAGACTTAAAAAGGAAAAGCAAAACGCAAATCTTAAAATACAATGCCAGAGTCCCCGGTCTTTTTTTTCCCGATGTTTCCGCCGTTGAAAGACTCATCACTGCGTGCAATTCGTCTTAGTCTTTTTGGCTGCACGCAGCTGCTCCACTTCCAGTTGCGATTTCATTGCGAGAGAATAGCGTCAATCAGCGCCACGCTCAAGAGCCAGTCGAAACCGAGCGCGAACTTTAGTCAGTTTTACAGCGTTAACACGCCACATGCTGAAAAGTCCAACTCCACAATTAAGGTCGTATTGTTCTGTGAAACTGGGACACAGCTCCAACTGAAAACATCCCATTAAAAAGCGAAAATAAACTTTTTACACATTTTCTGTTCATGATGCAAATTACAGACGCGCGGCGTTACGTCCGCGAAAAACCTTCGCGGCGAATCAGCGCGCAGTGTGACACCGAGGAACGCTCCAAGCTGGTTTTATAAGAATAACAAGTTAAAGAGTTTTCATGAACTTCTTAGAATGACAAACACGGGGCAGTCAGTGAGCAGCAGGATGATGTCTATCGCTTTCGCTTCTGTATTACCAGCACGCAGTAAATTTAATAAAAGTTTTCGACGCGCTGAAACAGGAGCGCGAAATAAAAAGGGCTACGATCCCCCGCTCTGTTCGATGCCCATCGGCTGAAGCTTAAAGTCTGATATTTACAGAGTACATTAGAGTACGTTAGAGTACAGAGCTCCCCCCCTCACAGACTTCACTGTGACATGATGAGACCGTTCTCTGGTGTGATGCCCATAATAAATTTAGTAAAATAAATCACCGCACCGAGCGAGCGCGGGAGCCCTATATGCTTCGTATGTTTCAGGCCTTAAAAGTTACATGAAATGAATAATTAAACACTGAAATGGATGACCCCCCCGCCCCTCAGTCTCTAACAACACACAGCCCCTCCTCCTCTTTAAAGCACAATATCAATGGGTCCCGTGCAAGCGAACCGAATGAGACGCGGTGTAATGCGGAGCCATTAGAACAGTGAAATGCACTTAGGCTTCATTAGCGGGTGAGGAAGTGGGGAGTGACTGCGAGTTAACCCCGCGAGGAGCGGCGCATAATCTCTGAGGTCACAAACCGGAGGGAACGGCTGTCATCACGCTCAACTGCGGGATGAAAAAAAAAAACAAACACTGCTGATACATCTCACATCCCTACGGCAGATGACGCCATTCGCCCTAAAATCTGCGTCTGTTTTTACGGAGGCACTTGGCGGGTTTGGGAGCGCTAGAGACGCAAACGTCCCTCCTCGCCCCGTCAGTGCAACAAGCGGGAGCGTTCGTCCGGACGGAAACGACCTAATCCAGCGAGACCAAAAACGTCTCAAATAGTTTCTGCCTTTGAAAACACTGGTAAATGAAATTAGATTAAAACTCGGGAAATGCACGCGCTCTGCGACAGGTGCCGTCTTTCTGAGTAAAAAGATCCTCAGACACTAAATCCCATCACGCCAGCTTACAGGCATTACGGCTACCTCGCGGTGCAAAGCCAAAACGAGGTCAGCGAGACCTTGAGCGACAGCTGCTGCGAACGTCAAAGTAAAAGCGAACGTGCGGCGACTGATTTGAGATTCCTTGCATATTCATGCCGCATCTTTGCACAATAAGGCGACGGCACGTTACGCTGTTGCTTCTCTCCCGTTTCAAGCAAGCAACCGGACCCTTCGTTTGAGGATAATTGTTTGCTGAGGAGCGGCGAAACGGGCGCGTTCGTCCAAACAACAAAAGATGAGGGGCTCGTTAATCAAGCTGCGCAAACGCAGCTCCATCTGGAAAAAAAATAATTGTTATTGAAGGACTCCGACGCAAACGCGGCCTCCGCTCGACTTCTCAGCCGTAGCTTACTTAAGATTCTGATCACGGACTTGTGGGGAAATTGCATCACAGCATATGTGACAGGTGACAGAGCGGCGGAGACGCGGGTTCTCCTACTGGACGGCGGGCGACGCGCTTCACACCCTGCACGCCGCAGATATCGCTCGGCGAGGCCCTTGCCTCCTCCTCCCCCCGCTTCTCCTCGCCTCTCCATCTGGCTACTGCCTCGTCCCAATTTCTCACCCCCTGCCCTCCACCATACATTGTCCGTTTCTCCGTCTTCCTTTCCCCGGCACCGAGGCTCGAGCCAGGTATGTTAATGAAGGTAATCGGATTGTCGCCTGCAGCGAGGCGCCACAACTTCCACAAAGTTAATTTTACCTCAATGCGATCAGCAGCTGCCCGTCTTCCTGCATTGTGTGCTGTCATGGGCTACCTTTGGGGACAAATTTCAGACTGAAAACCATCTACTTGGGGACGGCTTGTCCAATTGAGGACAAAAGCTGCGTGCGCGTGAGTGCGCGCGTGCGTGGAGGAACAGAACACGGGTTGTGTGAGTTTGTTTCGTGTGCGCGCGTCTCCCCCTGAGCCACATCACCAACAGTTTGGCAGAAACTGGCCGTAATCATGTTAGCCGCTCTCCCTCCTTATCTGCCGCGGGCATAAATGTGGGACAGAATTAGCAGCAAGTTTCCGTCACGGTCGCCTCGCGCTTGTGATCAGCTCTCCCGACGGCGCTGGCGAAGGCCGCTCTCGAAGGGTGCCGGATTTAACGCCACGGACATCTGAAATCTCTAATGCGATGACCTCGCCCCGGCTTGCCACCGTGGCCGCTCAGTAACGGCGCGCTGCCTTGCCTCGCCGCGAGGGAGCCCCTCTGAGGATCGTGTCACGGAGCGTCATGTTTTTTGATTCGCTCACAGGTCACCGCCACATCCACATGGCATACCATTGTCTCACCAGGGTCCTTCACCCTGTGGCCTTGGTCCCCACTGTGCAAGTACGTGTGTGTGTGTGTGTGTGTGTGTGTGGACACGGCTGAGGTAGCTCTCCATATTTATTCACCCCCCCACTGTGACCTTGCTGCGCCGTCTCCACACTGTCTCCACCACCTAAGTCTGAATGCCGGAGCTGTCAATCAAACGCACTCCTCGCCAGCCCCCAGCGCTTCCTGAGGGACCGTTCTAATGAGGTCCGTGTTGACATTATGGAACAAAAGGCGGTCTATGAGACTGTTTCGTACAAGGGCAGTTGTAATGAAGAGTGTATATGTGTGTGTGTGTGTGTGTGTGGAGAAAATAGAGACAGCAGAATCAACTTTAGTCCAGCTGTTCAGGAGATAAGCCAAGGGGGGGAAAAAAAGGAATTTCTTTTTCTGGAGGACTGCACCGTAGCGCATAATGCAAGTTCGTTAAGTTGTTTTGTATCATGAAAGGAATATTCAAGTTGCTAATTGTTAAATGTCAAAACACAAGTAGCTGTACAAGAACTTCAAAAAATAAAAACTTTGTTAGCATGTACGTTTTTTTTTGCTGTTGCTGTTGCCAGAGCTGGAAGCCTGACACATGTCACTGTCCTGCGCCGTGACGCACAAATCTATCCCTAAGATTAAATGTCCTCGTCTGAGAATAACTAATAATAATTGATGCTGATGTACAACAAATACTGCTGGATTAGTATTTCTTGTTTCATGGGCTGTTGGGATGTTTGTAGTAACGCGTACATAGTAACAACAAGTAAATAATGTATCGGGGCCAGCCCTATTTGAAGTTCATGTAGCAAAAGTCGTCTGCGGAGACTTGACACGAGCGCGCGCTCGTTGATCGGCCGCAGCAAATGGTGAGACGGTAGTGCCAGCTGTTTGCAGTCCAGGCATTGAGAACAACCTTCCTGGGAATTAGTGGTCACACTGGTGTCACACACACACACACACACACACACACACACACCTACCTTCCCCTCGCAGCAGTCATGAGGTAGGCACTCAGAGAGGATTTACTGTTGCAGTGTCAAACCTGCTTCCCATTTCCACTTTCTATGATCGTTCTGCATGGTCACACGTGTGCACACGCCACCCTCGTGCACGCTCACACACACACACACACACACACACACACACACTATGAAATGCATATCAAGAGGTGGTCGATCAAAGATTTAATTTTCTTACAGTGTCGACAAAGGCCCCTCGCCAGCGAACGGGGACAAGCTGCTTTTATCGACTGACGTCCAGAGGGCCCTAGCAGCTATTATAGTAGCAATGAGTGACTGGCCCAGTCAATAGACTTTCTATTAGCTGACTGTTCCCTCAGCCACACACACACACACACCGAGAGCCAGCGAGAGGGAAGGGAAGAGAGACTTGGGAGGTGTATGAAGGTCAGGATGGAGCGGCGAGCCCCCCCCCCCAGGGAAGTGTGTTGTGTGTGTGAGAGAGAGGAGCAGGAGTAGATCAATAAGAGGAATAAATAGGCACTGACACCAGGCTCGGATATCAGCGACGCGCATGCTAGCACCTGCTAAATACATGTACAAGTCCTTTCACATCCCACATGCATGCAGGAACACATTCATTTCACACGTTAAAAAAGGATGCATTTCTCTTGTGCGACACAAACGTTAGCTCTTACATATCGTATGCAAACACACGGCAAGGCTTCGGTGACCTTGGTCTTTCCCACCCGAGGCGAATCTAGACCGATCTAGATGAGCCGCGAGATGCTCGCGCCGCTCCGCTCTAATGGAGGGAGTAACGGCCGAGGCAAACACCCTCGTTCGGCCGCGTATACGTCTGACACAACGCGACCTATCGTTAATGGCGCCGCGCCGCTTAAACAGACGGTGATTAATCCAACAGCCCAGGACCCTGGGGGGGAGCGCCTCGGATGGTCGGGTAGAGGCGCGCGAGCAAAATCGGGAAAGGCGGCGAGGAGGGAGCTTTTAATTTCATCTGAATGCGCCGCGACACTCGCCGAGAGCTCGGATGCTCACACAGGATTTACACTAAAGAGCTGTTCTGCCCCAAAAATAAAACGCAAAACCATTTATCTATTCCCTCAAATTTAATTAAATATATTTAATATTAAATTAAACTTCATAAAATTGCTGTAGAGTGCTTTAAGCTAGAACTTTTAAGCACATCCTGGGAAATTTATGATGTTCGAAATAAATAAATATTGCTCGATTTGTTTCTTTTACTTAAAAAATATGTGATGTTTGAAAAAAATCCATTTGTTTCTCATTTGGGAAAAGACTAAAATAAAACCTGAGTAGAAAACCTTGGATCTGGCATCTACAACAGATTTCGAGATTTAGATTTTTGACATTTGTGAACCAAAAGGCCCATTGTGTCTGGGGCCGAAGTGAGGAGGTAAAACAAAAGAGGACGCTCGTGTCTGCCCAGATATCAAGTCAGCGTGCTGGGTTGTTATTCCAGGTCGCACGTCGAATCGTTCTCCAGTTGGCAGCTGCTGATTTGGCTCGTCTGCGGCCTACTAAGCGCGCCTGGCTACCGGAGCCGTTCGGCTCAAACTGGCAGACTTGCCGTACGCTTGGTAGTCAGGACGCGAGCCTCCTCGGGATTCATTCGCGACTGGACCGAGGGCCGCTTCCTGGAAAGGGTTTTTTCGATGCAGCCGTGTTGGTCTGCGTTCTGCCGCGTTCATCCGTCGCATTTATTAGTGCATCTAAGCAGCGGCTGCATCAGAGGGTAATTCTGCATTAGCGCCGACACGTAGCCGCGGTCGGCGCCTCTGATCTGAAGCCAGCTCCAGTTCTGGAGCTAAATCTTTTTTTTGTTGTTGTTGTTTGTGTGTTTTGTTATTGTTGTTGTTAATCTACTGAGGAGTCTGGTACTGTGTGTACCCGGCTAATCGCAGCGGTGCCAGTTGGACTGCCAAGGCTCGGAGATTTAAAGCTACACAGGAAATGGAAAGGATGGAGATGACTGAGGAAAGCAACTTTGTCCTCGAGGCTTTGTTCACTCAAGTGACGTTAGTCAAACACACACACACACACACGCACACGCTGCTGCAAGACCGCGCAGGCACTCGCAGCCTGACGGGAGGCACGCACACACTATTAAAACACAGGACTAGCGGAGGTGCTGCGGTGTAACGGCAGCATTCAGACGCAATTCACTCGACCGTTCGCAAGAATGAATCACACACTTACAGACCCGATGCAGAAATTCAGCAGCGCTGAGGCAAAATGATGCTTTTGTCGTCACATATTTACCAGCACGCTACAGATAAAGCGCGTCCGACAACCCTTCGCCTCTGATTCTGCGCCGACGCGCTTTCATTCTAAAGCCTCTTTCCTCCGCTCGCAGAGGCATTTACGTTTGTGTAGGTATTCCTCCGGGCGGAGACGTTAAGCGGCGGCCCTCCGACGGCTTAATCGCGCACGCAGGAATGTGACGGACTCCGATTGGACGTGTCAGCTCCTTACGCTTGATTAACACCGACGCCTTCCCCCACGCGTACCGTGCAGACGCTCGCACACCTTACTTTGTAATTGTTGTTGTCATTTCAAGGACGTAGAGCCCGGTCCTGTCACCCTGAGGTGGTTTAGATATTTATCGGGAACATTTGGGGTTTAGAGTTGACATTCGACAATAAAGGTCGGAGTCGGTTGGTCATTTTGAGGATTATCATGAACTCCGAGGATTGGGGCATGCTGTACGTGAGTGATCGAACGGGAAAAAAAAAAAACAGATAAAAAAGGAAACAATCATAAGTTGGAGGTCGCAGTAACCGAGCGGGTAATGACAAGTTCCTGATCCTCTGTTCGAGCACAATGTCATGTCACAGCACTTTCTTTTTCCTTTTTTTTTTTTTTTTGCAGGTTTCTGCAAAGTCATCATTTCAAGTGCAAAATTTAGCACATGGAAATAAGGCACGACGGGGGAAGGTCTGAAAATCAAAGAGTAAATTAAATACCATTTTCGGTTGTGAGGCAAAACCCACCCACTGCGGCTGGTGCAGTGCAGTACTACTCCACTTTAAAACAAGTCCTCATACCAAAACAATAGAGGAGCTGTTTATCTCTGCAGTCACGGGGTTCCTAATACGATAAGATTTAAGTGAGACAACCAGAACAGTTTGTCAGTTAGATATTTAACAGACGCTTGGCTGTTTGTTGGGGGGGGGTTTTGGTTACTTGGTCAGGTGCCCATGTTTGCTTCTTGTAAATATTCCTCCTGTTCCTCCACTTGAAAAGAAATGCTTTAACGATCGGTGTGAACAGGAAAAATGTTTTTTTTTTCTTTTTTTTTTAATCCAACCGGGACCGCTCTGTCATCTGCAGACTTGCACAGTGTCCACCGCTTTCGCTTTGTCGCGCGTGCTTGCGTATACAAGCACAGCGCAGATGGCCGGCTGATGAGACGGCCGAGCCCACCCGCTCGCTCCATCGTCGATCGAACGCGATGGCGGCGAGGGATGGTCGATTACCGTCTTCACGTGGCTACAGACACGCAGGTGAGGACCGGAGGGCCCCTCCTCCAGCTCAGCTGTGACCGCAGCACAACTAACGGCGCTGAAAGTGTTGAAGTGCCTGCGCCGCTTCACCGTCACTAATCGTAAATCCCACCTCAGCGGCCCTCTCATTATGCCACACGAGCGGCTGTTGTGCCCTGCTTAGGAAAGCAGGGGGTAATTGTGGTGGGTGTGGGGGTAATCCTTGTGCTTTTGAGCCAGTTTCCAAAACCCAGATTGGCTTGGCAACGAGACGGAGACACCGCGAGCGGCAGCGATTGTGCGGTTGTAAGAGGAGGCGAGGATGAAGAAGGAGGAAGCACGAGGCTCCTGAAGAGAGAGAGAGAGAGAGAGAGAGAGAGAATCAAAGAGAGGTGGAATAATGGAAGGATGAGGCATCAGCCAGATGGAGGGGAGAAAGAAAGATATGAATAGGCAGAGAGAGCATGTGCCACGCATGCACGTGCCAGTGCATGTGAAGCGCGTGTGTGTGTGTGTGTGTGTGTGTGCGCACCAGACTGAGTAAGCCTCCCTTTATTTGCCGTAAGGATTAAGAGGACAGCGCCGACACATGCACATTCTTGGGTTTACCGCGGTGCCAGACTCCGAGGCACGCTCGAAAACTCGGGGGCCGGGGCCGCGGGAACGTCGAGGCGCGGTCGTCCGCTCCCGTCGAAGGGCTCCAGCACGGGATCAGACGCGAAGACAAAGACAGTTTAATGCACTCGGTGGGATGCCTCGAAGGCCGAGACACAGTGTTGACGCTTCAAGCGGGCTGTAACGTGATACACGCCGGCGTCCCGCAGGAACACGGCATCTTTTGAAAACTGGGGGCTCTTTCGTCGTCTCCGACATTTTCTGCGTTTCCCTGAGGCCGAGCCGTGCGACGCCGTGTGACGAGGCTTAACCCGCGAACGGTCACGCGGGTCAAACGCTATCGTACCAGTTCCCCCGGGTTCGAGTAGTTGATAATCTCCGCTGGCTCGGGACTGGATTATCCAATTAAAAAACGCCGACCCCTGAAACGACCCACTCGGCACCGGCCGCAGCGGCAAAACGCGACTGTCCGCCACGAAAGATAAAAGGCCCGGGATTGGCTTTTTGGATGACAGGGAGATACTGGGAAGACTCGTCTGTAATTACTTTCTCCACTACGCTGCGGATAAAGTGGGTGGATTGCATTCAATTTGTTTTATTGAAAGGATCCTTCTCTTTTAATCTCAGTCATTTTTTTTTTTTGCCTCGACTTTAAATGCATCCTCTCTGGTCCCAGTCGACACTTCGAAAAATTTCAAAAAGGACAGTAAGCTTTGAAGCAGCCCTGATTGGCTGATCAAGTATGCAGCTGACAGGAAAAGTAATTGCCAATAAATCCGATAAGCGTTTAGCGAGCGTGAACGTCAACGCTGCCGCTTCCTGTCCATTCCGGGACGGGTTGTTCTTCCCGCTCATTTACTGCACATCATTGTCAACTGGTGAAGCAAAACAAACATTATTTAGATGCCAACTTGAGCTCTGACACGCAGTCATTTTTCCACAGCTTTTCTTACATTTTTCAGCCGAGCATTTAATCGACTTGCAGAACTGAAGCTGGTTACATAATCTTTGTTTTAAAGGTCGCTCACAAATCCTGACATCAATTTAAAAAAAAAGAAAAAATCCAAATCATCTAGAAACTCCAGTTATCTGTGAAAGTCAGTTCGACATAATTCGCACAGTTTAAAATTCCATCTCTTCTTTTTTTTTTTTTTTACGCATAAGCAGATGGTGTCAGTCATCGGCCTTCACTGACTTCATCAGAGGAAATTGTTTTCCCTTTTAATAATCAAAAAACCCACTTTCAGAGGCTGCCGACAGATTCGCAGCGACGCCGCCGCGTGCCTCGGCTGTGCGCTGATGCTTGTTTACCGCGTTCACTTCACAGCGCAAGAAATTCTCTGGCGTCAGTCAGAGAGGAGGAGAGGCGCGCGTCGTCTTGACACGAGCATAAACTCGTGTCCCTGACCTACATGTGAGTGGTTTGGAAACGCAGCAGCACTTTCATCCAAGATTCCAAACGCGCCGAGTCTTTATTCTGTCTCCTGAACCGGCGTCGCTATTTGTTCTTCCTGGTGTTAGTTTAGCAAAAGTTACCGTACGAATTATTCAGAAATATGCAAGAGTAAAAAACAAGCAGAAGAGGTGCGTTGCTTTTCAGAAATGTTCTTCAGCCTGCTGCCACCTGACCTGAAACCTACGTTTTTAGAATAATGTAGTTATATAAAGATATGTACAAAATGTCGGTATAGTTGCTGAAGTAGTAGTAGTACTTTTTTCAAAGCCACGTTACGATCTCATTGTCACTCAACGCCCACGTATTGTACTACTGAGCCAACATAATCAAATTCAAGTACTACGAGTAGTACTACAAACACTCAACACTGAACTGTTGTCCATCACAGCGTCCCATAGCAATTCACATGTCCAACTGTTTGTGTGAGCAGCAGTCCAGAAATTTGTAGATAGCACGCACATGCAGCATAATAATTGTAATGTTTAAAAACTTAGAATCGGGTAAGAGCAGAAATGTGGGCTGCAGGTCCCCAGTCAAATCTGGTGCCTTGCTCTTTTGGGACAGCTTTGAGGGAAGAACATGTATGCAGTGCGTTTGTGATCACATATGGGGGGGAAAAGGAGCAAGTTGAACGGGTGTAAGTGTGCGTGATGCAAGCAGGAAGCAACGAGAGCCGAGGAGTTCCCTTCAACTCCCGGCATCACGCCGGCTTCCCGTCCCGCACCTTCTGCGGATCGAAGAGACGAGCGAAGGAGGAGAGGGCGGACATGAAGGAGAGCCGAGGCGTAAAAGAGACGACGGCGGGGAACAAACGCAGGCTTTACCTCCTCCTGTCACTGCTGCCAATTTTAGAAGGAGACCGTAGAAAAACACTGACGCGTCATACCTCCTGAGCCTTATAACCACTGTTTGATAACAAATACCAAAATAAAGACCGTCTTTGATAACGTTTTCGCAAATCAGGATTTTTGGAGTCAAATCTCCAACCCCAGGGTCTATCTGAAGGTCGTGTAGCTTTATCTACTTCACTATAAGTTAAATTAGAACAATAAACTATATAAAGGCAACAAAAATCAACTCCAACGGAGGGAAGAAAAAGGAAAGCCAAGGCCCCACGGCAAGGACGCACAGAGAACCGCAACTGCACTGTCATGGCAGCCTCTGCATGGGGAGAAAGCGATAAGTCTGGAGTTTTTAGAGGGGGTAGAGAGAAAGAGGGGGTGGGTGGAGATTAGCGTGATTCATATCCCTCGAAGCTTATTTCTTAAGCGGCGACGGCAGATTCCCGCCCCGGTGCACGGCACACGGAGGCTCGCGCCTCTCGCCCGACCGGTGAAGCCGTTTCACGCGAGTGTCGGGAAATTAGCCCCCGAGCTTCGCACCGTGTGATCGCCCTCTGGAGCCCGCTGATCAAGCGATCCTTCGAGAGTCCCGTCGACTTTCTTTCTTTCTGAAGCTCCCTCCGTGCCTTTGATTCGGCACCTTTAGAATAGACAGCATTGTTCTGTACAAACTTGCAAATTGCTTTCAACCTCCGGGCACAGCTGGAGGATTCCTCGCGGCAATACTTCTGCCGTTGCTCCCTGACTTTCACCCAAGGTCACGCAGCGCACAATGAGTCTCAGCCACCTCACAAATCACCCCCGCCGCTCGCCAAATAAAGACACAAGCTATGTTTTCTCTATTTCTGGGGTCAGGGCTTTTATGAGCGCAGGTTTTTAGCCCGGAGAGAAAGACAGGCGGTCGGAGAACGATGAACAAAAGGAACAGGAGAACAAATGAATAGAGGAGCTGAATAATTTAATTTGGAGAGCAGAAATGTCATCTCAATTAGACCGTGAGATGAACTGAGCTCCTCACACACACACACACACACACACAGGCCCAATATGGTGCGTAGTGGGAAATAGAGGTGACCTGGGATGGAGGGGTAATATGGAGAGGGAGGGGAGAAAGAGGGCGGAGCGGGCCATCCACCTCTTGCTTTAGTGCACTCGAAGTCGCTGCCGGGCGCTTGGCGATTAAACAAACATAGTGCTCGTCACTCAACCGGGCGCGGTGTCCACATCGAGACGCGCGTACACAAACGTGCGCGCCGAGAGGGCTGTGAAAGCCGCGCCTCCCCGTCCGGTAATAAGCCGCTATTTGACAGCTCGGACGCCACGCCAACTCTCACCTTCTCCGCCCCTGCCCATCCCTCCCCGGGTTCGCGCAGCCCGCTCAGTATATTTAGTCAGAGGGATGAGAGGAGCAGCAGAGGATGAAGCCTCTGATTAATGCAACTCTCATCCCTGCTCTAATCCCCGATTCAAGCACCTGTCAAAACAGCAGCTTTCACGTGCACTTGTGAGAACCGCCGCTTGATTTCACACACGCAGGAGGCGCGTGAAGTTCACGGCGCACTTTCTCCACCAACGTAGCAGGTTTCAAACCAGAAAGATGTCGGCCCCAGATTAAAGGCTTTGTAGAAAAGAGAGGGAGACAATGTGGATCCACATCTTGGGGCTGCAGAGCTCAATCCCCCCCCGCCCTCTGCACTGACATGTAATGCATTCTCACTTGATGATTAAGTATTGACACCTTCGTCTGGAGCGGCCCACGCCTCGTTCGCTCATCCCAGTAGGTCGCATACACTGAACCCTGTCTATGCGTCGGGTAAATCCCGGTCTCCGGGGCAGATTAGGGGCAGGTTACGTTGGCACCTTGGCGAAAAGGCTCAATAAATCGGAGGTATTCACAACCCGAGCCGGCGCATAGCCGGAGATTTAGCCCGTCATCCGTGATGAATCATGGCCTGGCGTCACAACAAACAGCCGCGGCCTCCCCCGTGAACCCTTACATTTGGCAGCGCTGGAGGGGAGGACAGCGCAGGCGAAGAGGTGAGCGAGTAGAGCAAACAGCGGCGCGTTACGCTGCGCACGAGCAACCCAGTTACGAATCGTTAAAAGTCGTGTAAATGAAAAACCCCCTTTCATTTAGCGAGGTTCACGGGTCAAGAGGAATGCAGTTAACGTGGCAACGGAAAAACCCAGAGCCCCTGCACGGCTGGAACTCAAACTGATGATAATGGACTCGGTTCTAGCTGACACCCCAACGCCACATTTCACAAAAATTGCAACAAAAAAAAACAGGCCTGAAGGACCAACAGCTGTCAGAGATCTATTTTTTTTTACACTAAGTATTTACAGTGGCTGAGTTAATAAAATAAAAGCCGACAGACAGTAAATCCTGCTGCAGCTTTTGTTAATCAACTCAGCGGAGATATGAGGACAAAACTCATTTATTATTTGCACAAACCCAGAAGTGATATTCATTTTGCATGCTGGGGGGTAACAAACAGAATGATCTCATTACACGAAGAACTGAAATCAAGGTTACGAGCCCGCCGAGCAGGGATGTGCGGTGAACCTCAAAGAAACAAATGACAAACTATAGTTCTCCAAACTTTTTTTTTCCCTCCACATTTGAGCTGCAGAGTTTCCCGTGAGGATGCTGCACCGTGTGAGGTGTGTCTCAGGGAGGGGGGGGATGAAGGAGATTTTGTGACTTAAACAAGCCCTCGGGCCTCTCCAGATGCCTCATCTGAATAAATGAGTCCTTTTAATCAATAAGTCATCCGCCCTCTGCGAGGAGCGCAGAGGCTACGTGATCGTCCAATACACAACACATCCATAAACATGCTCGCATATCAACGCGAGGCGGCGAGAGGGAGAAACGCAGGCTGCCAAAAACGGTCGAAATCAAATGTTTTTATCGCATCCGACGCCTCAGAGACAGAGCTCCCGCCATCTCTTCTCTGTTCTCACCGGATAGCTTTCATCCCATAATCTTAATTGCAACAAAACTTTGTACGGAGCATAACAATATGCACCGTCTACCCGAGCTTGTACTGCACGCGCTCAGTCAGCGTATACAGTATGCACACCGAAACCTGGCCGTTCAAGTTGCAAAAAGGAAAAGGATGACGGGAGTTGAAAGGTTCTGTGCACTCGTGGTGAACCCACACCGGCGGGTTCACTTATTCTGATGACTCTTAACCCGTGTCCGAAATCCCTCCCACAGTTAACAACCCCCTGTCCAACAGCCGCTGAACACACCGCGAGTAACACAAAAAGGTAATTCACACATCTTACATAAAACTGGGACTGCGAGCGGAAAGCAGCGCACGTCACCCCCGCGCCCGCCCATTAATCCAGCCTCTCAAACAAAAGCGCTGGCAGTGAAAACGGCGGATCTCAGACACAGCTAATCTGACTGACGAACTTCATTTTTATTCAAACCAGAGCCTATATGTCTAAGGATAATGATATTATAGAATTGTTTTCATATGGAGGATTAGCAAAATATTGAACTGCATGTAAATATACTAATTCATCAGCTTTACTACTGAGTATTTGTAATCACAAATATTTTTTAAAAATCTATGCAAAACTGTTCAAATTATGATTTCCTCTCTTATTTGATTGTCATATGTTCAGCAACTTGAAAATAAAAAAAACAACTTAAAGAGTTCCTAACTTCCATTTAGCAGTGCTCCATATTGTGGAAACATTCACCTTCTGTTTGTCTGATGGGTGGTGAGGCCAAGTTGGTTTTTTTAAAATTATTATTTATTTATGTGTTGTTGTTGGGGTTTTTTTTTACTCACTGCTACAGAGATATCACCAGCAGTGCTGAAGTGACAGCCGGCGGAGGCACAATGAGAAGAGAGAGAGAGAGAGAGAGAGAGGAAGAGTGAAATGGCAAAGTAGACAGTTAGATGGAGGGGGGGATCGAGGTGAGCCCCCCCGACATCTGTTCTTCAGGTTCAAAGAACCAACAGGTACGAAAAGGAGTGGAGCTGTCCTGAAGAAAGCGTGTGGACGCCACATGAAACGGGGATGGAAGCGCGTGTCAAAATGACAACCGTTCGCTCCTCCATCCTCATCTCCCTTCGCTCAAAGATAGCTCTCCGCGGGCATGAATATTTCATTTTCATACTTCTGGAAAAGAGGAGTGCGCTGTCTGTGCTGCCGTTGCTCTGCATACTAACGAGGAGCTCTTCCCGTTCACCCCCCCCAAATAATCTTGTAAAGTAAACGGGTGTGATGAGGGATGAGGAAGAGGGATGGAGTGAGGGAGAGGAAGGGGGGGCCTCATCAGCGAAATCAAATCTGCGCTTCACTACAACCGGCTGAACAACTTTCCGGCATTAATCTCACTTCATTATAAGAGGAAGCCCTGAGCGAAGGCCTCGGGCGCGAGCGGGGATAGAGAGATTTGGATGAAAACTCGCACTTCGTAAATCTCCCGGGCTGCGAACAGTCTGCTGGGCTTTCGAATGGGGTCGTGCCCCATCTGCGTCGCACACAAGGATGCTGAGCCCCCCGACAGCCGTGCTCAACTGGAACGCAGGGAGAGTTTTTAAACAGAAAGGAAAAAGCATCCAAAATTCGCCAGGCCGAACTTCTGTGTGGAGTGCATTGATTATACTGCGCATCAACGTGATGGCGGCTTTAATACGCCGTAGAGGAGGCCCACTGGGGAAACTACAGCCGCAGCGTCCCGCTTGCTTACGCCACAAGAGCAACACCGACCACCACGCAGTTGAGTTTCGTTAGCTTTGTTTCTTTCGGCATTTTCACGCACCCGCTAACCCCGAAGACCCACCGAGCGTCCTCGATTTATTCTCGACTATTATGAAGCTGTTATGTTAGGAAGCTATTATGATGCTGATGCGTGCACGTGAAACAACAGTACAGTAAATTAGTCGAGTCAAAATCCATACCATAGGGCAAATTCATACTGATGTACTTTTATATACCATCCACCCCTAGTATCAATTAAAGTCATTTTATGTGAAGTAATTAATCAACAAAAAAAAATTGGAGCAAACGACCACGGGACGACTCCTCAGGTGCACGGAAATCCATCAGCTCGAACTTTTGTGGGTGTAGACAGAAAGTCAAAGTGGTACTAAATTCCTGTTTCCTTCTAAATCCGTTTTTTTTTTTTTTTTTGCTCCTTTTTCGCCAGTTTGCCTGAAGTGGACATTAAGATTGATCTCTGAGCTGACTAAAGGAGCCCCATAGAATCATCCCAGCGCAGCAACACACTCTGTCACAGGCCATAAAGATGTGATGTAAAGATTTTGTTTTTAGAGCTAAAATGTATCACTTTCACTGATGCAGCACAAACTGCTGCAGCTTTATGGAAGTTTTTGACAACAGATAGCTCATTGCGCATTCGGGAGTGTGAGAGTGCGTGCGTGTGCGCGAGAAGGAAATAGATTTATATCCAATGTGGAAAGGGATAATGTGAATGAGGCAACACAAATCAAGCTTACTCCCTAAAATTACAAGAAATAAAAGAAAAAACAGGCCTTGTTCTTTGAATGTTTGATTAAACTTTAAAAATCCAGCCTCAAAATATGCAAAACTCCTGAATTCCTTCTGCATAAGAGACGAAAGGGTTCCTGGCGTTAGAGGAGCATCTTTCATTTCAGCCTTATTTTCGCTGTGCAATTTTTTCCTTTGATCTTCACCTTTTTACCTCATATTTATCACCTTAGAAAACAAAATAACAGGTGCAAAGCGAGAGCAACATAACTAGAGAGCGGAGGATTAGCCGCATGTGCAGAAAAACTGTTTTTCTTTTATTATTTTGCTGTGGTATATTGCAGGACTCAGGCCTCCACCTGCGGCTGAGATAAATCTGTTGCAAACTTTATCATGCTCCACTCACCTCTCATTATGTTTCCATAAAACCAGAGAAGTGAATAAGCCAGGTGTACAAATCTTTGAATGCAGGAGATCGCTGATGTGATTTCACATCCGCCGTCGTCCCCACTCTCTCCTGCAATTCATTCTCACATCGCTCACCCTCTTTCTATTATTCCCTCCATCATTCTGAATCTCGAGCCTCGCTTTCCCTGTCTGTCATTCTTTTCTTCTTTTTACCTCGAGGATCTACCTCTTTTCTCTGTACACTTTTCTTGCATAGTACACAGTTTATTTCTTAACGGAATTCAGCGTGGGATTCACAAGATATCCAAGGACATCCATGTTCCTGCAGTGTGTGTGTGTGTGTGTGTGTGTGTGTGTGTGTGTGTCCAAAGAGAAAGAAAGAGCAGCATGGTGCTGCTGGGGCCTACATCAGTCTCGAACTCTTAATTAAACTGTGGACTCAAGTGGCCCTAACTTATTAAAGACCCAGAGTATGGAACACACATCTACACACACACACACACACAGACAGCCCAACGTGCTCACACACTTCCTTTAAGCTCACAACATCCCACCTTTAAGCTACCAATGATTTAATGCATCTCAATATTTCACCTTCTGCAGCTGCCTGGTGACCCACTTGCAGACTCTGGACTCGTTCAGCACCTGCTCAAGTGTATGGAAGGAGATTTCGGCAGAGTGGATTTTTTTTTTTCCATTTGCAAAAGTAGATTAAATGGAATCTGCGCTTTATTACTTGTCAGCATATGCAGCTAAGAAAGTGTGCGAGAAGTATGAGAAGAATACACCAACTTGAGAAGATATTGGTCGAAAACAGTGGAAAATTTTGCAGAGATCATGGTATATATCAAAATCCTATCCGCTAAACCTTTAGTGCCAACAGCTGTTTATGGTTAAGGTGATTGTCAAGATTGAGGCACAGTATATTCCAGGCAGCCAAAGGCAAGAGCTTCAGCGGCCGTCCACAACTCATAAGGTTCATGTTTCCGTATGAATGAGTACCACTCAACATCCCGCTTTGAAAACCAACGATGACAGTGAGGTAAATCACTACTGCACAATGCTTGTACATGACCACAACTCATGAGAGGCGATTTCGCAGTTTCGCAGTACCCTCGTAAATCAGCCTACAGCAAACCGACATAACTGGTCCACTGTCACACTGCACGTGAAATTAATTCTGCTCTGGTGCAAGAGTGACACAGCGTGTCAAAACCCAACATACACACATGCATGCATCATCAATTGCCAATGGCAAAGCATCAATATTCATTCGAATGTCACCGAGTTGGCTGAAATGTTTAAATGATGGCAAAACAGACCTCACAAAGATTTAACATTTGCCTCACTCGGCGATAGCGCTGGGATTTTTCTCCAATGAAATGGCTACGAGGTGGCCAGAGGGAGAAGCTTATGTATACACAGCAGAAAATAAAAGCAATAACAGCAGTAAATATATGTGGGATTCACGAAAAAAAAGCAGTATGGCTACACAAATACCAGCATCTCAAATGGAATAAGGAACGACCCGACTGTCCTGCTCGTTTTATTACTGCACCGTCAAAATGATGAACTAATCCACTGTCTTTCAGAGACAACATGCACACGGGGCCTTTCAACAGATTCTGATAGTCAGTATAATTCAAATTCGCCCTTTGGATTCATCACACTAAATGTCATAACTCCTCTCTACGAAAACAAAAGCTGCAGACATAGTTAAACACATAAAACCCCTCCTTAAAAACGCAATGCACTAAAGAAAGTACCCACACGTTAAATATATTACATCCCTAAAACATGAGTGTATAAGTGCCAAACCATATACTATTAAGAAATACTGATGCTTAAACTTTGCTGACAGGTGTGTGTGTGTGTGTGTGTGTGTGTGTGTGTGTGTGTGTGTGTGGCACACAACTGCGCACATACGCACAAACCACCATCTCCAACTTCTCTGATGTCTAATTCATCTGCTAGGAGCTGAATATCTGGTGTGATGAAACTGCAGTCAACCACACAGCAGTCCGTATATGTATGTGAAAGCCATGCTGTTGCACATTAGAAGCCTGCTGCAAAACCCCAGCACAGAGCCTAGACGTCACTCATAGAAGTACAGCATGGCATATGGGAATATCATTAATTCGGCTGCACACCAGTGAATTTAACACAACGCTGCAGTGACACCTGCAGACTACCAATCAGCAGAGCGTTGGCCATAAAGAAAAACTGGCTTTTTAAATGCACATAAAAGTAAAACACATTAAAACAGCGTGACATAATGAGCCTTCTTACCTGAAACAAGGCGCTGGGTCAAGTCATGTGATCAATCCTGCGCAGTCGGCTGGCACGAGCGGAGCTAACGCTGTAGCACCGCAGTAGAGCTAGCGCCGTCGCTAGCATCACTGTCGCCTCCAGAGGTTCCCTCAGCCCAACAGGTGTAAATAATGAAATTAGTAATGGCTGAGGACCATAGACAGATGTGTGGGAAAGTGTGGGCACTGCTGTGCAAACGGTTAAAGAAACAACTAGTTTCTACTATAAAAACACAAAATTAACCATTCTTCGAATCTGCTTGCTTTTTATTTAGTAAAGGTGATTTATAGAGCAATTCAAGCATGTAGAATAGTTTGGGCCCAGCTAAAGACTGACACGAAAGGGCCCAAAGACATAAGTTTCCACTGGGTGCCGAAAGTTTTCCATACATGGGTAGCTGTGTTGGTGAGATAGCTAAACTGGGACACTTGAACATAGCAGAGTCATCAATAGTGTTATCAGCAACACCTGTGCTTTCCAATTATGACAAGACAAAATGTCTGCTGTGTAAAAGGGGGCCTGTAAAGAGTGATTTGGATTCATAACACAACACTTTTCTGCCTGTATTCATTCTGTGATGTACAGCAGCTTGTGTATTTGAGAGTTATTATGAGATACACTACATGTTAAAGACAAACAGAAATAATTAATCCAATTTCTAATCTCCATTCTGAATGACACAAACACATTTTATTGCAGAATCCTTGTGAAATTCCATTCTCTCAGTGTAAAATCAGAGACCCCAGTGAGTGAGTAGCAGGAGGGAGAACAGAGTAGAGTCAAAGGCAGGAGAGGAGACAGAGAGAGACAAGTGATGGGTGCATCCAGGAAATTGACAGGCATCCAAAGAGGAATCATCTTTGCACTCAGAGTGAATTGGCCATTTAGCTTTGTGTGTGTGCTCAGCAGGGAGGTTGTTTGTGTCTTTATGTGTGTCACGCCAGTGTTGGAGGAGACAGCAGTGTTTGCCCTGTGACGAAGCCGCGCAGATTGGTGTGAAGTGGGAAGCCAGGTCAGATCTGCATAGCAGCACTGTGCATGTCACATTGGATGTGATGGCGCTCAGTTAAAGGGAAAACAGCAGTGCCGTCATGTTTAACAGCCCCTTTGTTCCTGCTGATGACGAGGGAAGGACAAGACCAGCAGCACTCTCTGTCCACCAGGACAAGCCAGAGGTATCGATCTCTGGTTCTGCATACCACAAGGTCACATCCATGGCATGACTGAAGCCAAATTCATATAAAATAAAACTGTTGTAAGGAGTTTTGTAAAGTAACCAAAGTACTAAATGTAAGTACGTTTTGAGGTGCTTGTAACTTGAGTATTTCCATTTGATTTTATACCATAGAAAAAATAATCAGCTCCTCCTTAACCAACTACAATGGCATAATGCTGCTTATATGGATTTATGATAATAATCCAGTAAAGTACACAATAAGATACATAATGAGTCCAAACTTTTAGTTTCAAACTGTGAAGATTTATATTGCCAAACACCTATGTGAAGTCAAAATGAGCAAAATGTTAGCGTATTCTCTGATTGTGTTGAATGGTTAATGATTTATCTTTGAGCCCAGCTTTGCACTGACATGCTGTGTTTCGGGACTTTAAGTGACAAATTATGGGATTAGAATTGAATGATGAATTAAGCCTTCAGACAGATAAATGGTCATCTACAGTATTTATCATAGGCTTAGCAGTCCAAAGTGCAAGGGAGGGAAATTATGATGCAATTACGTGAAAGCTCACAGCTGTCAATCAAACCTCTGACAGTGAGAAAAGGGACTGAGACAGAAAGACAGAAATGTGGAGAAAAACTGATCAAAGAGGAGCAATGGGGGAGGAGAGAGGAAAGAGAGAGAAGCAAGCAGCAGTTGTTGTGCTGACTATTCAGATAGTGGAAAGTAATAGAATATGAGGGTCTGAAATGAGGCAATGAGCCTTGCTGTAATGCAATCGCACACTGCTGAGAGTAAACCACCAGCTCCGCTCTGCTGGTGTCAGTGATCAGAGCTCGAGAACCTTGTTACGTTTGTTGCTTCCTCTTCTTTGCATCAACGCTACCTGTGATTACAGCATATGTAAAAGTTTTGAATAACTGAAGCCAGCTCTTGTGAGAGAGCTAATGACAAAAAAAAGTTACGTTTTCATGTTTGTTTGAAGACCCGTGGTGTTGTGCGCCCCTCATCCATCATTTGTCGACATCGACTACCCCCAATGTGTGTTTCTTTGTAGGCACCCTGGAGATTTAATTAATCTTCATTTTCCCTCCTGCTGCTCTGCACCATGTCCCATCTCTTTCTGCAGCATCACGTCTCTCCATCTCTGAAATGAAAGTCTCTTGTGGGGAAAAAAAATCCTCCTGCTGTGCAAGGTTGACACTGTGTGCGTGTTTGTGTTAAAAAGAACCAGCCTGTGTGCGCACATGAGCAAACCTGTGGGTTCACATCACCGATGTTGTGAACATGAGCCACAAGAAGTGTGAAGGAGTCATTTAAACCCACTTCTCTGGCAAAATTACAATCCAAGAACATGAGAACTCTGTGTGTGCTCAGAACAGGAGAGGAACTAAACCTGGGTGGAAGTTATTAGTCCTTGCTAACATAAATTGCACCTGTCATCTGAATCACAACATCAATATGCATGCAGCTCTCAGGGGGTTCAGTGCTTCCCACTGCATTAAAAAGACAGAGCGAGAATACAAGAGTACAGGCAGAAAACTTCTCCGTTTGACTACAAAAGTTACTTCAAATTCTGCCATGTTCTCTAACCTCTTACCTGCACTTTTCTCACCACCACCTGAGATACTAAAATATCCACCAAAACATGATTTACAGTAAACCAGTGGCTTCTCCAGCCTCTCAGTCTACCCACTCAGCCTGTCATTGCCATCTCCAGCTCAGAACCAGACTGAATAATTGAACATTGAACCGAAGATTCATGAAAAGTTTGGCTGCCAGAGCGCTCTGGGGCTCAGTGCTCCCCACCAATCTCCAGAAACCAGAGGACAGAAAGCAACTAAGTCATCCATATTTACTGTCTCATCACATCACTGTGTGCTCAGGGAGGGAGAGGGTTGTGCGCTTCCCTGAGCGATAGTTCCAACTCCAGACTAAAACCTCTGATTTGACACTAACAGCAAAATGTTCAACCATATGTTTAAGTGTATGTGCATGAGGGAGATAGAGGGGTGAAGACAGAAGCTCTGATTGAAGAGACAGACAATGCAAGGGGATGTACATGTATGTATATAAATACTGTGCATTCAATCATTGTAGTGTAAATGCCTTCTGTTAACTTCTGATGTCAACGATCAAAAATGGTTTAAAGCACCAACTTTCGAGTATAATAAAAGTTATATAAAAGACATATTTGTCAGCAAAGTCTAAGAGTGCAGCCACACAAGTCAGGCCAATGTCACAAGTTTTCCTCAAGGGGCTTTAAAATTTGGACTACTTGTGATATCTTATCCTTATATGGCCATGATTCAGATGAAAGAAGCGATTTGATTAGCTGCATGGAAAAAAGGTCTACGACTTCACAGAGAACTAAGGTTAACTAAAGAAGGGGGGCCTATCATGAAAACTAAGTATGTAAAATATCCATTTCAGGTTGATTCAAATGAGGTCTTAACCATAGAAAACTGACTCAAATGGAAACAGTTGACTTAAACTGTTTGTCAGGGAAACATAATATAGGGAACTGACAGCTGCTGACAAAAAGTTGCATCCAAAAAGTTTGTCAAGAATATCAAAGTCAGCTTTATTCTTTTTGTTTGCAGGGGAGAGCATGTTTAGCCAGAGAAGGCAAACATCTTGCCAACCATTTGCTAATATATTTGTTCTCCTCCCTCAACTCCTCTCTCTCCTCCCCTCTATTTATACCCCACTCTACTCTGCATGAAGCCCCATGATCAAAGTTCGGCCCCCTGAGTCTAATCCACAGCCACACACACACACACACACACACACACACACACACACACACATAGAGCAAGAAAGCCAGATCAACACACTGAGCTCCAGCCAGTTTCTTCTGAAGATTCACCGGTTTTAATGAAACACAGTCAGAACAGTAAATCGCTCCCAAACACACACACGGTAAAGTTGTATCTTTCAGTGTTGGTGTGCAGTGCCCAGGTAACAGAAAGGAGGTGTCATGACAGAGATGTAAGAGATCGAGAAAAACAGAGGGAGAAATGTTTGGTGTTGGCTGTGTGTGTGTGTGTGTGTGGGGGGTAGCATGTGAAAACGCCTACTGAAAAACCTGAAGAAGCCTACAACACTGGGGCTGTGAGGGTGAACCAGACCAAAAACATGTAGTGTTGACTGACATTTCTAACATGGACTTTAAGTGAGTGAGTCTATATATAAGGACACTACATGAGACATTATCACCAAATTCTGCCTGCATTTTGTTTATAATTGCATTATAATATATAATAATATATAATTATATTGATGATTCTGTTTCAGGCAAAGAGCACAAAGACATCTCACTTCATTCCATTTTCTTCTCCTTTTTTATTAAGTGATGTGTGAAAATCAACAATTACGAAGCCCTAAGTTGCTATTAGCCAATCAATGCAACATGTAATTTGGTAATTGTGTGCTGCTCATCACCCGCCCACTTGTTACTGTGTGAAAGAGGCCATCAGTTGCAAACTGTTATGTTTCACAGGGCAATTCAAAAGCATTCAATAACCATCACAAAAGCTTTTCTTTGTAGGTTTTGACGGATGGAATTAAACGTGATTCGATTTTTTGAACATCTCTGAAATAGGGGAATCTGATAACTTTTCAAAGGCAAAAGACTTTCTGGTGCTGGTCGGAGTGAGGTGGGAGCACAGTTATTGCTTCAGTTGGTCTGAACATAATAAAGAGCCAATACAATAACCTTAACTCTGAAAGAGAATAGAGATGAGAGATGTTTATAGGTGCTTCTGGTGAAAATCTGCTAACCTTAAAAGTGTGAGATGAAGCCCCACCTCTTCAGTCCTCACTCACACTGTACATCTCCTGCTAATGACCCGATGTCTGAGGCTAACATTAATGCAGCTCACTAAAAGCTACAGAGTGATAAAGTAATAGTCATCATTAATGCAGGGATCCATTAGAGCCATCTTGAGGTGTCATAACACATCATGACAGTCCAGAGATTTGATGCATTAAACTGTGTCCCACCAAAAGCGAGGGGGGGTTGAACTGGGATAACTCGCTGCTGATTCCCAAAATGACAAACTTTCTTTAAAAATCCTGTGGATCCAAATCCTCACAAAACCATCAGCTGACACGGAGACTTTCTAACAAGGCTGTTCAGTTTAGCTCCGGCACTTGTCTGCCAATCATTTGTATAACTGGCCATTTTTTTCTCCTCATAACACAACACACCTCTCACAACCAATTACCATTCTCCTCTTATAGTATGTCACATCCTGCCAGCCTAGGCCCTTTACTGCTGTTTAAAAGCCATTTTCTGGCACCAACCACCCACTTCCCTTCTCCACCATGCCTCAAATAAATCCTCTTCCTCAAAGTGACAATGTCTGCAGGGAACTGTGTTCAGACGCATTTGTGTTGGTAGTGTTTGAATTAGCCCCTTTGAAGGGGGTAATGTGAATGCAAAGTGATGGGGAGGGAGATGTCTTGTAAAGGTGCAGGGCTTTATCTGCCACGCACACTTTTTGTGTCCTCACATTGAATCAGGGGAGGTAAGAGAGCTGCAGGGGTCTTTTTCCCTTTAAGGATCGCATTCGATTTAGGCCTCTGTCACATTCTCCCTGGGAGGTACAGAGCAACTTCAAAGGTTTTAGTTCAAACAGTCTTAACAGGCTCCTTTTCTTGGGCCTCGCTCCTTTCAAGTATTGGTTTAGCATGTCATACAAAACACACACACACTCAGACACAATTCTGTGGCTGTTGTTTCAATTTATGAAATCAGTGCAAAGTGTTTTTCTGGCAAGCCACGTTAATATATAGCTACCTGCAAATGGAGTTTATTGGCAACAAGAGTCTGCAGCCATGTCGACAGCTCTGTGCGACTGTATTTAGCTAAATGATAACGTTAGCAAACATGCTGGTTTACCTTATTAACCTTCTTAGTTTAGCATGTTAGCATGCTAACGTTTGCTAATCAGCACAAAGCATATACTACAAGTGAGGCTGATTGGAATGCAATGATGTTTTGCTGGTATAGTTACAGACCAAAGTTTTGGTCAAACTGAATTATGATCTGACGATGGCCCAAGAGGAAAAGTAAGCGGTTCAACAAAGTTATCTGGATTCATCAACTGATGGATTGTGAATGTCTGTTGGCTAAAAACTTTCATTGCATTTTATCTAGTAGCTGTTGTTAGGATATTTAAGTCTGGACTAACAGACCACATGGCTAGCATTGCTTTAAACCACAAACACACATTTTGAGCTGTGATTACAAGGGCATGGGGAAGGGAGGGGAGCCTAGAGTCTACACAGCTGAGAATGGAAAGAGACAATAATAAACTCCTTGAAACTGCATACAAAACCCGACACCCCCCCACTTCCTTTTTGATATAGTACCACACTTGCCTATGTGCTAGTTTTGTCCCTGTAAATATATTCTTTCAGTGGCACATCTTTGAGCTGTAGCTCTGGGATATACTACAGAGGGATTATGAGATGACAATAATGCCATTAGTCTTTCTTCTTTGTTCTTTTTCCACTTTTTCCCTCTTTAATGTTGGTCCTTGTCTAATGTACTCATAACTTTGATCTTTAGCCCAGGACGGGGATGCATAAATATCTGATGTATTGGTTCCATGTCTGCAGATGGTGTACGAGCTGGGAATGGAAATATCTTAGGGAGAGAAGAGGATAAATGAAAAACAAAATTCTCTGAGGAACTGCTCTTTATGTACTCCATTCTTTTTCCCATTATAGTATATTGTAAAAAAAAAAAAAAGTACAAGACAAAGCAATGAAAATGAGCCACACCAATATATCACTTGGGTCTGCCAGTAAGCACTTTCAGTTTCTATTATTCAGCACCACTTTTCCCTTCGAAAAAGACCTAAATCATCTCATTCACTAAAGCAGTGAGGAGGTGTTTTTTGTGCGCAAAGAAGTTCATGTTTATATTGGGGGGAGTTTGTGTGTCTGTGGATAGGCCTGTATGCAATCATTCGCTTATGTGTGAGTACTTTTGTGCTTTCGGTGTCATAAGGAGTTGGCATCCCTGAGGTTGTTCTGTAACAGTGACAGACTGTGAAATTCAGAAAGGTCAGTGAGCAGACTGCTGTCCTGTGCTGTGTGCTGACACGTGGTTAACAGATAACAACCTCCTCTACAGGAGGAAACAAAACTTGAGGAATACTGTATGCAGCATAAAGGGCTTTAGCTGCATGCTTTTAAGTCTGTGCACGCATGCATGTCGCTGTATGCATGCGAGTGAGAGCCCCGATTTTGCGAACACGGATGTTACATATGTGAGCGAGTCTGCCACTTTCCTCATTAACTCTGGGTTATCCTGAAGTCTGTTTTGAACCATATTATTCAGATGTGTTTTCCCTCTTAGTTCCAACCCAGTGGCAAATGTTAATATGCAATTAGTCCCACTTTGCCCTGCTGATCCTCGTGTGCACACGCTGTTATTATGTGTCACAATAAACCAACCCCTGCAAACAGATCTCTGGATAAAGCAAGGCTGCATCACGTCAAGTTGTGAGAGTCAGTGGGATACAAGAGCTGAGTTTCTCCCAGTGTTGTTTTAAAGAATTTCCACTGATTGCGCTGCACTGATAATGTTTACATACATGAAGTGAAATAAGTTGAATATTCATTTGAGTCATTTATATTAATGATAGAACTCTTCTTTTCTTTTGCTTACACTCCCTGCTCAGAGTTTCATTTTCTGATGTATAAAGATGGATATGATCATCACAAATACTGCTAGTGTTACTAGCTAAATGGTGTGCAATGCATTTTTTGGGTGTGTTTGTCTTGTCTTACCAAGTCAATGGATATAATAATAACAGTATTCATAGCACTGGGAGAGTTGATGAAGCATGCAAAGGCAGATGTGGTTTAAAAAGTACCAAATAAAGAAAATAAAAGAATAACAACTAATAGGCAATGCTTTAGGTGGTTTAGCTCCCAGTTTATCTGATTTAAAAGCTAATATGTCTGCTTGTTGTATTTAATATTTGATAGTTGGTATGTATTCATCACAATTATAATCAAAAACTAAGGAATGACAACAAAGAAATAGCTGGGCTTTGGAAAATATTCTACATACACGTGTCTGAACAGCATGCTGTAAGAATAATGTGGGTTCAGATGAAGGACAAAGAACAAAGGGGTAGCTTACTCATGGACTAACCTATTAATGAGGTTGCTTTTAAAATCCCTTCTTCCTCTGCCTCTGTGAATGGTCCAGGCTGCTGGTGCGGGCAATGCAATGTAATATGATGTGATGTGGAGTTGGCTCAACGTTTTTCACCGCAGCCCAGAACAGCCCTGAAGGCAGCAAAGCATGAAGGCAGACAGAAAGGTCTCAGATGTGAAAAAGCAGTTTGACCTTGTGCATATGTACTGAAGGCACTGGCGGTTGGAGTCCATTATATATCAGTAGCCACAGAGACAGTTTTGAGAAAATTATCTTTTTTCTACATCAATGAAGCAATTTTCATTTCCACAGGTTCAATAAAGAGGTTTTGCACTTGAGTTCCTTAAACTATGTGAACTGTAAAGGTGCTGGCCCCGGCTCAGCAGGACACTTCTTACATTGTGTTTGATGTTCTGTGTTCACCTCAAACAGGGGGTGGGGTAGGGAGGCAGGGAGGCAGGGCCATGCCCATGTTTTGAGACTGCAGTAGCAAGCGAAAGCCTCAGCTGTACAGTACTGAGAATAAGAACAAAGGCATACAATGACACAGAGGAAGGAATAACAATGAGTGCCGTGCCGCAGTGTTGTGTGATTCTACAGTGAACAGAGGAGAGAAGACACAAAGTGTGGCTCAGAGGTTGTGCGTGTGTGTGCGCGCGCGTGCGCGCGCGCGTGTGTGTGTGTGTGTGTGTGTGTGTGTGTGTGTGTGTGTGTGTGTGTGCGTGTGTATGTGCATGCGTGCTAGGGATTATGATCAGAGCACGAGAAGCATGCACTGTATATATATCATTTCACTAATTACTGTTCTGTGCTCTAATTACAATGCAGTGAGGACACATTTGACTCTCAGATCCTTGCTTATGTAAAATTTCTATATGGCTTCAGTTGTCAATCATACACAGATCCAGACACAGAGGAAAAAAGTTTGTTTCTTCTTCACTCTGTCTTCGCTTTGAAAATCCTATCTGCACCCGGTGCTCTCCACACAGCTGTCACTCCTCTGTTTCTTCATCCTTTGTCAGCTTTGCCCTGACTCATCCTCACCAAAATGTCTGGAAAGCAATACTGAAAAAAAATGAGACAGGCACATTGGAAATCTGAGAATAAGTTTCTGTTGAAACAGCATCATAAAAAGTTGTCGTCCATCAAAATGGCAGTTATTTGGCTGATTTAGGAGACAGGCGGCGGGGTAAATCTAATTCATGATCACCACAAAAGAGGATTTAATCAAGATGCAAAGTAGATCCAAAGCTGTTGGTCCACTGCAGTTTTTTGGAAGAAACTGTGAAGTGGGCAGCCAGCCCTATGCACATTCCTTTTCCTCTTTGCTGACCAGAGAAGTGGGGCTACAGACATTTGTCATAACAAACACCATGAAAGGTTCCAGTGGGAGGCACAGTTCCCACTTTAAACTTTACTTTTTTTTCTACCCATGTCTGTTTGTCAGAAGGATCACACATGATGCACTGAACCGATTTCCAAACAATTTGGTGAAGGAATTGAGTATGGGCCATGAAAGGACCCATTAAATATTGCTGTGGTACCAGTTAAAGGGTCAGATCCAGGAATGTTACAAGATTTTTTAATATCGCTCAGGAAATTATGTATGGATCTTGATCTTTATGGTGTTGAGATCAATGGGTTTTGTGAAATTTGGTGCAAATTTTAGAACTTCTTCTTTTTTTCCTTTATTTCTCTATCACTCGAGCACGGATTGTTTAACCTTGCAGGATTGTTTGGCCTTGGCAGAGGTTCTAGTTCATGATATAATTCTGGACATATAAGCTAATGAGTCAAGAGAAATAATGCATACATTTTGTCGTACACACAGTGGAAAGAAGCCAGTTGAATGAAGAGTGAATACGGAAGTATAGTTTACTTTTTACAGAATAAGAACCATAACTAAATGTCCCTTACATATTCCCCAAACACAGAAAGGTATTTCTCTGTCATTTCCATTAGCTACTAAGGTGGGCTCATGATGTTGGAAGCACAAAAATGTTCATTTATATGCACATAACTTAGAAAACTGCTACGATGTGCATGTTACATAAAAGACAACACACCACGTGAATTTCAGCTTGCCTCCACAACACTATTGTGTACAGAATAGCTACAAGCACAAAAGTTGACATGATTAGATTTTTCTGCAACTCTGTTATTATTTAACCTGGATTTAGAGGCTAGTTTATCTCACATTCAGATGTCTCAGTGCAAGGTTTACATTTAATTCTACATCGGAGCAGCAAGGTGATCATTGCCAAACACCAACAAGTCTAAAGTCTATGATTCTCCAAGATATTTGTCCACTTTTATGTATAAAGGTTTAACTAATGGTTACAACATCTGGGTGCACACCCACTGATCTGGCTTAAGGAGTAGGCCCTGATACCCTCAACTGACTCTGCTTCAGCTTTGTGTTTCATGGTGTCATGATTTGTCTGACCTCTCATTAAAGACAAATTCACAGGTTTGTACCCACAAACTCCATCTATCATAACCAATGGTAGAAAACATTTTCAGATTCTAAAAGTATATATATAAGGATATTCCGTAACAATTTAAGGCCCTGCTTTGAAACGTCAACTTATCAAAAAATGCAGCTGGTTGAGGTGGAGCGTGTTTAACTTTATATACTGTTAGAAAGTCCCATGCTCCCCAGCCCAAGGGGTTTGGTCCCTCCATAGAGTCACAAGAGAAAATATATAGTTTTGTTTTTCTGGTGAAATATATAACATTTTTATTTAAATGGAACTTGCTAAAGGGCAATCGCTGGACATGGACATCAAATGACAAAATCTTAATTTGTTCAAGGACAAGTACCTCAGAGTAAATGTACTGGGTTACTTTCTGCCACTGACTGCAATGGTGAAGAGCGAGCTGAGTCACAAGGCAAACCACTAAATCTAACTACAGCTACATTATTGTTGGATCATCCTTCCACATCTCATCTATAGTCATAAGATTTAGAGAACAGTGAACAGTTGAAATAACCTACAGAATGAGGTCTTCTGTGCAATTCAGCTCACATTAACAGGTAACATGGTGAGCAGCTCAGCGAATTGAGGATTACCTCAGAGTTAACCTGCTGCACACACTGTATTGAGGGAGTCAGCTGAGGTTTCGGCACCCTGTAAACCTGCCCTGCAGATGCCTCAGTTTTCCGTTGCACCAGCCAGGCACTGCTGAGGAGATCCAGGACACACAGACAGGATTTTCATCTCCATGATGACGTGACCTGAGGAGCTGGAGGAAACTGACGGGGAAGGGGGCATCTGGCAGAAGGGCATTGCTCGTCCAAATATACAAATGTCATGTGGAAGATAGAGTACTTCCTGTGTATCCTGATCTCAGCAGTGCCTGGCTGCTTAGTGACCTGACCAAGCAGTAAGCCTCTGAATAGGGTAAAATTTATATTAATAAACCAAAGCAGCTTTTGACACTGAAGTGGATAGACAGCGCATCTATACTGTCAAATGAACTGCTGTATGGTTATGTTGAAAAACTCATTAGCAATCACTGCATATTCAGGTAATTTGGCCGACCTTAGAAAAGACAAGTTAAACATTAAAAAAAATAAGTCAGTTCATCTTTAAGTATACAATAGCATATTCTGATTTCTTAAGTTTTCTGTTGGGAGAAATCTGTGCCGCACCTGACAAGTATGATTTCTTCACTGACCCAGTGTAGTGGTTTGCTCTTCCAAAAACAAAGCCTTTTGTGCCATCTAGTGACTGCAAGTCCACACACATGATGGCCTTGTAAATGCACGTGACCACCGGAGGGTAGCATTTGTCTCTACTACGGCTGTAACAGCTGTAACAAGGCTTTCCTGTGTATGTTGATGTGAGGAGGAACATGTATGAGGACTGCAGTGGGTTTCAGGGTAAAAATGGTCATTTTAATTTAATTTAAAGTGTTATTTAGAATATCAGGGCAGTTGGAAATGCATGTAGGGGAAAAAGGACATGTAATGTCATCATCATCATCATCACACCCAACTGGTCTGGTAAAGCAGTGCAGTGGTGAACAAGCGGCCACTTGCAGGTGTGAATTGCATGATGTAGGGAAACAACAAAAATGGGCATACAAATACAACTGAGTGTCAAACGTTGAAAAATTGTGACGGTATTTAATTGCTGCCTAAAAATACAGTACTGGATTCAAGTGGTCATTGTGTTGTGATGACTTTTTGAAAAAAGAGGAAAATTGTTCAGTCACTTCTTTATTACCATTAATCTAAAAATTACACATCAAACAGTGTTATCAAAAAGCTTCATCAAGTTTCCAGCAATCTGATGAGGTTGGTGATATTAAGTAACTTCAAGTTCTTATTTCCCTGAATGGTGAGGGTCAGTTTCATAATGGCCTTAAACTTGACCAACTGATGCTTTAACTTTCACCAAATGAAAACCCAGCGACCGAGGACCTGGTACAGTTCAGAAATGTTTTGTCAATTTCTCTAAATGTGCAGTAGTGTGTATGTCTGGATATGTATTTCTACATCCCATGACAGCTAAGCATGACAGCACTCTGACCCATTTATAGTGTTGTGTAACATACCAGGGAGACAGTGGATAAAACTTGGATCACATTTAACACTTTGTCACCTCAGTTAGTGTGAACACAAAATGAAGAAGTTGACACATACTAATATGTCTACACAAGTATAATATCCACAGTGTGGCCATACATTACAATATCAGCACTTTCAGTCTGTTAACAAATCCACTTTAAAGTCATATCACTGTATTCAATTCTAAGTACGTGTGGTTAGTGTGTGGTGGAATTAACTAAACAAAGCACATGAAGGATTTAGTTTTTAAGAGCAGCAACCAAAGTATAAAGTTGTGCAATAAGAAGAATCAGAGGTCCATGTTACCCACATTATTTAGGTGGAGACCTGTTTGCATCAAGTAACAGTGCAGTGCTGTCTGCTCTGTGCCTGATGGAGGCCAGACTTTACGGCATCATCAGAAACGGATCTGTTCTTTCAACCTGCAATGTAGTTTCACTTTTTAATTTGTGTCCATATCCATTCCCAGAAGTTAATCCAACCTGGCCCCAGCATCTGAACGCAGCAGAACAGTTCTCAATTGAGACAAACAGATTATTGAGTGCCGGTTAATAGTCTGGCATTCAGGCCAGTGAATCAGTGGAGAATTCGGTGGAGGTATCTCTCTGGGTCGCTTTCTCCTCCTCTCCTCAGTCCTGAGCCAACTCGAGACGGTCTCTCAGAAGTCCCTGCGGGGCTTTGGCTCTCAGTTAGTACCACCGTGGCCCCTGTTCCTCTTCCTGTTGTCCCTGCAGCAGGATTTCGGCGTGGCTCTGGGCTGCTGTGCACTCCTGCCTCAGAACTGTTCTCCTCC
Source organism: Psettodes erumei (assembly GCA_016785225.1). Classification (NCBI taxonomy): domain Eukaryota; kingdom Metazoa; phylum Chordata; class Actinopteri; order Pleuronectiformes; family Psettodidae; genus Psettodes; species Psettodes erumei. Next base: position 5,718,253 of record JAFBJZ010000660.1, read on the forward strand.
CCTGCATCCTTTCTCTGGCTGCTTGGTGAGCTCTCCCCAATCCTGCACAACAATGGTTTTGTTGAAACAATGTTGAAACAGAGCAATTAAAATGTTATGATGTTGAATATTTTTTTATGTATATGAAATCTGTTCTGAGTAGCAGTTTTTCTACCTCAGGTGATTGAAGGCCCGTAGCCAGTGCGACCCCAGAGCATCCCTCCCGTTGGACCGCAGCCCTCTCCGGTGACTTCGGGCCCTCAGTCCAATCAAGGCCTGAGCCAGTTCAGCCTCATTGCCATGGCCCCAGACCAGCTGGGCCCTCTGCTCAGCATCCTGGTCCCCTGCTGCCCTGAACAGTCTCTGGAGCTGCCACAGGTTCACATTGCTGAAGATGTTTCCTGAGCCAGCCTTCCGATTCCTCCGCTCAGCCAGCCGCCACAGCGAGGAAGGGCCCCCCACCATGGAAGAAGAAGGGGAGGCCGGTCCAGTATCCATCTGGAGAAACACTGGAAACGGTGGCATACAACGGCTCCACACTGTGTAGAAGAAAGCAAGAGTTTTGACTCATTATGATGAATTACCAAAGTGAAACATGTTTTTGACTCATCATCGATATATATTTGAAAAACAAGAACAGTGTACAACATGAAGTATGAAGTATAACATGGACAGGCTACAACACCTATGGACACCAACCACAATGAAGCACAGCCAGTCAGCTGCAAGTCTTATGCTCTGATTCTTTAATCCTTCTTTAGGAAGTGAGTGATGAGCTGTGCTTTAAAGCCCATTAAACTGCAGATGGTAACTTTATCTCTCTTTTCCCTGTAAATGCTTTTAAGTGGAACACTTACAGACAGGCATTAGCCAAATGACCAAGATCACAGCTGTATGTGGGTCAGCAGCCTTTCCTTTCTTTACGCGACTATGTTTTGGCCAGACAAACAAGTCCACTACTGAAAAGTTTTCTCCAGAGCTTTTAAGCAGCACCCCCAGCAGTCTGCACAGATGTAAACCCCATCCTCTGATGGAGTTTCATAACTCTTTCATAACAGCATATGTGATCTGACTTTGAAAGCATAGATCAACCCAGGATTATGAAGATAAACAATACAAGGCATCACAATAAACTTATGAGCAAGAATGACTTGAAGGGCAAGAACACTATCATGGATATGCAGCTCTTAAACGGCGACTGGGTCATTTCAGGGCACGTGTGGACACGTGCTAGTTCTCTGGGGAAAGCAGCAGCTCAAAACACATTCACAATCGCAGCCTTGTTTATTTGCATTAGAAGTAGGTTCCTGTTAGCGAAACGCCGGAGGCTTCGCCATTATTCCCCTCCCGCCGGTGTCTTGGCACTCTGCTGTTCAACTGTTGCGGCCGAGTGTTGCACAGATACTGTCTCCCATGCAAAACTTTGGAAACAATTAGTATAAATCCTTTTTGAAATGTTCGCGGTTTCAGCATGTAGATAAAACAAAATGTGATGCATCGGTTGAACGACTTTCTGTTGACCTACTTCGACGCTGGGTTTGATCATTCTGGGAGGGAGGCAGAAAACCGGAATCTCGTGAGAGTCCTGGTAACAAAACGAAAGGATAGTTGCTTACCCCAAGATTTACCGTTATAAATCCTGCGCTCCTATCGCATCGCTTCTTCTCTCTCTACATACGAACCGCCTCGGCGACTCCACAGACGCTGCAAAACGCTTTGTTTACCCAGTCTCAACGAGCTGGGTCAATTTCTGTCCTTGAGCCGACTGACGATCACAAGTCAGGGCCGCAAGAGGGCCAATGACGATGGAGCTGCCGTCGGGGCAGAGGGAGAGAGAACTGCGTTTTGACCAATCGCGGGTGAAGAAGGGAGGGTTCCTTTGATGGCCACGCCTCCTGGCCACGTAGTGCGCGCGCGCTGAAATCCATTGACGTCAATGAGTCGTGGCTGGCACTGGAAGCGTCCGTCAATTATACGGGAGGGAAGCAACATGTGAGCATCCTGCGCCCCGTCACGCAAACAGGATGACGCATGGGCCTTGTGAACATAAGACCTATAAGAAGAGACGTAGTGGAGCTAAAATGAGACCGACTCACAGTGTTTGATTTGTTTTGTTACCAGTGGAATGGGATAGTTATGATTATTTCTTAAACTAAACTTAAAAGTGATGTCCACATACGGCAGCAGGAAGTCTGAAAATTAAAATGTTGTGCCAATCTCTGTCTTCCTTTCTCCACACACATTAATGATTCGCCACATTGCCCGGTTCACAATGGCTTTCTACAGCCGCCCCCCCTCACAAAAGACAGGATGATCACAGCACCCCGGGGGAAACTACACCACTGGTCATTACAGCAGATGTGTGGAGACGGAGATGAACCCAGCAGTCCAGCAGCAGAGGAGGAGCAGGCTTTGAATTACAGGCCGGCCCCCTCTCCACCCCCCTCCATTCTCCCAGCACAGATCCAACAGAGGAAACGGAAAAGACGAAACATCGGTTACAAGAAGGTTTTTCATTTCAAAACCCCGGGGCTGTGGAAAGAACAGCGCGTTCATTTTTTTATATATCAACTTGTCCACTTTGGCTTCTTCGTTTGACCACGAACCCGCCCTTCCACCGCTTTATTGCCACTTTTTTTGCACATCTTTTCCCCAGCTGTTTGCAGCTGGCAGAAAGCACCCGCCCTGCTCGGGAAAAAAGGGGGACCGACGGTGACCGGAGGAGGAGAGAGCGATGCAACCCCAACCTCCCCAGCCGCAGGTGAAGGAGAATATCCTAAAGTTCCTCAAGAGTTTTTTGGGAATCACCCGGATCCTGCAGATAGTGTTCGGAGCCGGGCTGTGGGTCACCATCGCCGCCAACAAGTACGAGGGCTCCATCCACTTCGTCCTCTTCGTCGCCGTCCTCTTCTGGCTCCTCACCCTCGCCCTGTTCTTCCTCACCCTCCTGGACAAGCAGGACCTCGTCCCGCTGCTCGGAGGGGAGCGCTGGTTGTCCACCAACCTGGCGCACGACGTGGCCGCCGCCGCGCTCTACCTGCCGGCCCTAGGCATCATGATCTACAAGACGGATCGCAACTCGTACTGCAACCTGGAGCAGTACAAGCACTTCTGTCTGTACAAGGTCTACCTGACCGCCGCCGTGTTCGCCTGCCTGGCTTGCCTGACCTACCTCCTGTCCGTTATTTACGGGGCGTGCAGGAAGTGTCGGGGCGAGCAAACGGTCATCTGATTAGACTGATGGCAACAAAGATGGGTTGAGGGAGGGGGGTATGGGGTCATCGAGAGGGGGTGGTATTCACAGCAAGATGAGGAATAGTTAACTTCACTGTAACTGAACTCAAGAGCTACACTAATCACAGGTTTATCTCTTTGGTGCGACCCCCATACACACCAACCTTTCTGCTTTTCTGGTGGTGAGGCATCTAAAATCACTCTGTAGCCTTCTCGTCTAGTTTATTTAAAAGATGCTGACGAGAAAATGTGTTAGGAGGGCAAAGATTTGTAAGGCGTAACTGACCAGTGTTTGTCTCCCAGTTGTGGTTAAGGCCAAGCCCCCACCTCCTAACTTCACCATTATTATTTTTGTCCAGTAATTGAATGTCATTTTCCCTCATAAAGAATCATTATAATATTCCTGTAGGAACTTATTATAGTGGGCATGCAGTAAGTTTACAGTACAATGCCTTAATTAACATTTGTTTTGTAGATTTGTGTTGTTACAAGGTAACTGTCCATCTGAAAAACCTCTCATAGGATAAGTACAGCTGTTTTCACAAGGGATTATTTTCATTATCTTTTTATAGTTTATATATTTTTATGCCTTTTTGTATGACAGCAAACTAAACTGAACAGTAACCGAAGCGCGATGGACTAAAAACACTTGCGGATATCGTTTTGACCAGCTCTGTTTTTGTTTTTGTCTGACTCAACCATTGCATAAAGTTTCATCAGAAGCTTCTGTCAGAATGAATACAACAGCAACAACCTAATAATATGGCTGTGATTGGTGCTACAATGTGTATGCTGAACATAGAATAAGTATTCCTCGTGTGTTCATTATGTAAAGCCCAAGAGCAAAAAGAGCAAGAATAAAGACCAGTAAGTGAGAGCCAGTGAGATGTTTCTTTGGTCATAATCATGTATTTTTTCACGGAGGCATTTGGACAAGCTGCTCAAGGCGAGCCTTCGTAAAATGCCCTGTTAATTTTGTTTGAGTTCTTTGAGCTAAATTTAGAGGAAGAACCGGGTTGCGTGCACAGATTGCGTTTTCTCAGTGGCTTTTTCCAAATGAAACACAGATTTTGAGAGGGTCCAGCGTCAGAAGGCCCTCGGGAACTTCCTGCTAGGAGATAAAAGATAAAAGACTCGGCTAATCAGCACAGATCGTTCATTTGCTGTGCTGCTTAACCACATGAACGTCAAAGAGCCTCCGACCTGTCTGCCTCTCCGACAGACAGTGAGAGAGTCACTCACGCATATGTGCATCCACAGCCAGTGTGTATGTGCATGTGCTGCATGAGAGAATATGTGTGCAATAATCTGGGAAGAGGCTTGTTCTTACCGGAACAGTCTGTTGGGGTTCTGGAGGTGGGCTAACGTTCAGCCAGTGAAAACAAAACCAAGAAGGGGATGTTGATTCAGTGTCTCATCTCTTCCAGTCAGCATGTATTTCTTAAAAACATTTGTCAGACAAGTTGCTTGTAATGGCTTATACTGTATATGAGTATACCAGTATAATGTGTGATTGGCTGTGTACGTCTTGGACAAATTTGCATTCATGCTTTGCACACTTGTTGCTGGTGCAGGGGCAGGAATGTAGTGAAGAAGGTTCCAGATTGCAGTGCTCACACAGAAATACACACACTTTTCCTTTTTGGGTCATTGCTCTCCTCTTTATGCTTTCAGTCGAATGTGATGAGTTGTTCTTGGAAAGGAGTATTGGGGATTTAAAAAAAACCAACAAACCTGTATTGCCACAGCTTCACATTCACATTCAAGCATCAAAACCAACACAACTACTGTTGCAGTGATGGAATTATAAAAGCAAAATGCAACAAGTATTATATATAGTATGTAATAGGCGTAGAAAAATAGCAGAAAAATAGGTTTTGCTTGTTTACAAGAATATCTGCTGTTGCCTGATTTATACAGGTATCATTGACTTAGATTGTGGAGGCAAAATGACCATAAGACAGAGACATATCAGATGTTAAGTTACACTGAAGAAACAGCTGTATCCTCTGGGGAAGTGGTCTTTTTATGCAATGACAGCATAGAAGAATACAGTGTGTCTATGTATGTGCATGCATAGAGTGCAAGGTGACATCTGTGCACAGAGCTACAGGAGTAGAAGGGTTAATGTTAACCAGCTGCAGCACCAGGATATAAATCTTGTACTTCTGAAGGAGGAAAGGAGAGCAGCACCTCCCCCCCACCACCACCATCCATCCTCTCCCCCTCTGAGATTTCCACATAAGTGTTGTCCTGTCCACGTGTCGGTGTCTGCAGAAACACACAGCTGTGTACAGCCCAATGTGTGATGGTTCAGTTTCTGTTCTGCTTTTCGGCTGCTTCCCTCTTCCTCTTTTTTTTTTTTTCTCTCTGTTCCCAGGCAGTGACAGGAGCTGTGACTGGTCGCCCAACAGGCAGACGAGACCCACCTGACACCCATTATCAGCAATCACTCTGTCCCTACAAAAACCCAGCTCTCCCTTCACTCTGTGCCAGATGATTGCAATATCATCCCTCATTCCTTGGCTGTGCTCTCGATCACATTCACGTCCTTGACCACAACTACGACTATGACTACGCCCACGCCCAGGCTGGCGATCATGAACCGTAAGACCTGTGACCAGCTTGCCTCCTGCCTCCTGCCATCGCCGCCTGGTCTTGCCTTACGGGTTACCCCCGCTCCGTCTTAATAAAGAAACTCTGTACACCGTGCGATGGTCTCCTGCGCTTTTTGGTCCAGAACCCCGACCGTGTCAGAATGGAGACAGCGCACAACAGCCCTGTGTGCTGCTGCATAAACAAAGCGCTGAATTTGATATTGAAAGTAACCACGGTGACTCATTTATGTTTTGGAAGACTCACAATTATAGTAGGTGCTGACAATAAGGACCACAAAAGGATTCTCCACATTAAACCTGAAAGTTTTTTTTCACCACATTAACAGACTCCTTGTTATTACACTGACCGCAGTTTATAGATGTCTGTCTATTCAGATCTGTCGGTTTTATATATGAGTTTATTTATGACATTCATATCCAAGTAAGAAACCCATCTAATCACAGGTATTAACAGGAGTCTGGAATCTTGAGTCTGTCTCCTAATACCATTACAAGGGTGTGGGTACCACAAAAAGTGAGGTTGCTGAACTTTTTTCCAGCTCCACAGACAGTTAAAAAAACTCAGACAACTTGGTATAAGGACGTATAGAGCCAGGCAACTCTCTGGAGTGCCAACTGTGTGATATTTATTTTGGCTACTCAACCAAAGAGACATTTCCTGTATGTGCTTTCCCACCCGTCTGCAAGAGACCAGCCGTCGAATAGTCATCATAACCCCTCCAAATGGTTTCTCTGGCCCTCCCTGAAAGTACATCATGCATACTGTTGCCACGGACTGATGTGAATGAGCTGAAAAACTGATACAACATTCTCCACCAGAAAATCTAAAAGGGAATTGCGAAGTCCAAATGGAACATGAACGTGACCCACTGCTATAGTGAGATTACCTTCGGGAAACAGCAAGAATGGAATGTCTCCGCAGATAAAATTCTGCAAAAAGTTTTTGAAAAACATCGCTTTTCCTTCATCCATCTCCCAACATAATGGTATGTAGAAGACGGTGTGAAGTATGGGCTCTACAGCTCTTCTCCAGCACAGTGGAGTAGTGACTAGCAAGAAGGTTGGTTCAAATCCTGGTTTGGGCAGGTCCTTTCTGTGTGGAGTCTGCATGTTGTCCCTGCATGTGTGGGTTTTCTCTGGGTAGTCTGGCTTCCTTCCATCAATAAAAACATGAAGGTTAGGATGATTGGCTCATAGGTGTGACTGGCGACCTGTCCAGGGTGTACCCTGGCCTTCGCCCGAATTCACATGAGATGGGCTCCAGCACTCCCGCGACCCTGCCCAAATGAGACGTATTGGAAATGGATAGATGGATGATTTGATACTGGCATAGAAAAAATATGCATAACACAAATCAAATCAAATGGATCATTTTGAAAGTAAATGTGTTTTTTTAGTACAAGATTTCCTTTTTGTGTTACTATCCCTCCACTGAAGCCCAACCTCTTAGCCTCTTGGTTTAATTACAATAACTGCTTAAGCCTCATTAATTCCACAGCTGAAAGCTGGAATACACTTTATCTCTTATATGGCGTCAATCACAATATTATTTTAAGACAGACTTCAAAAAATGGAACTGTACCTTTGAATATTTGGGGGATTTCAAGCAGGAAATTCGAACATTAAAATAACCATACTTGAAAACTATAATCCCCGATTTTTTTACACCGTACATTCCTGACTTTGATCTCAGTGGCATTGTTTTCACAAGACTTTCTCACAGACTAGAGCCTGGTGTTACAAAGAGTTTTACTGAAGCAGGTGTGTACACTTAGTTGGAGTCAGCTCAGCTATAGTCCAGGACTGGAAGAGCCTAGTATTTAAGATAGATCACTTCCACTGGCAGTCTGGGTGGGTAATTCCCAGAGGATGACTTGCCTCCTGTCTCATTTTGGGAGGCTACATGTTTGCACATGCACAATGAAAACACAGACGAATGCACAAAGCAGCGCCCATTTTCATCAGATATTGCTGAGATGCACATTCCACGGCAGAAGAGAGGGAAAGAAAGGCTGGGAAAATAGATGGAGGCAGAAAGAACAAGTGAATGTGGAGGTAAACAATAGCAAGAAGTGAGAAGGGAAGATATGCAAAAAAAAAAAATGCCTTAGGAAAGATCCCAGCGGGAATTTAAGATTGACATTTCCTGTCTGTGTTAAGGCATAAACTGACACAGTGTTCCAGGCGGGCAGGACCCGCAGTTTGCCTCTGACAATCACTGGTTTGTAGTTTGCTAACATGGTGAGTGGGATTACTGACTCCACATCTGTAATGGCAGCTTTTTCCCAGATGACACTTGTGAATGGGCACAGTGTTCTTGTGCTGTATGAAGGCAGTGGCAGCCAGTGGTGAGAAATAATGATAACTATTTTTAGAGCCTCGAAAAATACCACAGCTTCCTTCACTCCTCAGCTAAGCTGATGAATGTGTGTTACAGAGTGAATAAGTCAGAGAAAGTCAGCTGGAAATGGAAGGGGGAGTGTCTGGATGAATTCATTCCTTTCCTGTCTGACATTAAATGATTCTTGACGTGGAACTGACGTTAGCAACACCTCCATCATTATTTAATTTTTACCTCATAAAAATATATATATATTTTTGAAGAGGTGCTCAGGTCCCTGAGTACAATCCATAGTGAGACAACTCTTGAAGAACACTGCATCTTTGGTGCAGCGCTAGAGGACACACACTGGGTAGTCAAACAAACATTCCTTCCGAGCGTGGATCATGGAGTTCCTGATAATAGCTCACATGGCTCTGAACTACTTCCCACTAACACTTTTCCCACAGATTTCACACACACAGAAGCCAAACTCCTCTCTGTCACAGCACATGACTGTTGTAAGGCATGTTTTCTCATTCAAGTTTCACCCCTGATTTATTCTGGTCATTAAATGAGGAAAAATGCATCTAAGATTGTGATAACTGAAAAGACATAAGTATTAACATTATTTTATGTATTAGATTTTTGTTAAATGCATTATCACTTTCGTAAATAAAGCAGCAAGTTCTGAGGGGAAACCCCCCCCAAAAAACAAAAGACAACATATGAAGGTATGAAGTCTCAAACAGTTCCTGACTGTTTTTGTGGCTTTTACTAATTTGAAAAGTTCAATGTAAATTATATGTCTATGGCTCATTATTTCACAACTGGCCAGATAAACAAATATATATATACTGGTACATACAAATACATACAGATAATTTTGTTGTGAGCCTTCATTCCGAACTACTCAAGATTGTCAAGAAGTCAGTTGCCCACTAGATGGCGAAATGGGGTCTAAATAATGTATATGTATTTGACTGTTTCCGGTTACGTTTATCGGTTTAACAGAAAGTTTATTTTTCTTATTTTGCCCCCCCCCCCCCCCACACACACACACACACACAGCCACAGTACAAACAGACATTTCATCCCAAACTCTGATCTGACACTATGATAGATAATACTGTTTCTTCTGTTTCTTTCTACCACTGATATCTGCTTATCAACCTGACCTGGTTCTTTTTTGGGGCAAATCAATCACACACTTCTTCTTATATCACACTTCTATCTTATATATATGACTATTTTTCTCATTGGAAATTTGCTCTTCAACCCTTAATTTGTTTGGTATCACTCTAAAGACACATTTACTAGTGACATGGCTGGACGCAGTGTCAACAGCTGGATGAGCAAGCACAGGGAGAAGTTTCATCACACAAGGTTTTCATTGAGAAGTTACAAATGATGAGGTGCAAGAAGTCCTCAAAACAGCTTTATATTTCACATACAGTGCATCAAAATTCTACCTTGATAAATGCTTTATTTTTACTATGATGTGGGTTTGCACTTTGTTATTTAGAGGAGGTTGGTGTCTATTGTCGCACTTGCATAGATAGATAAATGGATGGTCAATCAAGTACAATGCACAATATGAAGGTCAAGCAGTCCCCATCGCTGACGCCCACCGCTGTCATTGGTGGAGACAGAAGCAAACCACGTAATTCATTGGTATCTCATTGGATGTAGAAACCAGGAAGTGGGGGGAGTAACCAATCCACGTTATAAATGTCCTAAACGCTTTGACAGCAACGAGTGGACCTATCTGCTTCTCTGGAGGGGGATAACTTCTCAGATTAACATCACCAGCATTTATTTTAAATAGTTAATTTAACTAATTTTCGGTCAAACAAGCGAAATATTAATATAAATCATGGCTGCTTATAAATTAGTGCTGATCCGCCACGGAGAGAGCAACTGGAATCAGGAGAATCGGTTCTGCGGCTGGTTCGATGCCGATTTGAGCGAAACCGGGGAGAAGGAGGCGAGGAGAGGTGGACAGGCCCTGAAAGGTGAGGGGGATCCATTCATTTTTTTTGTCATTATCCGCTGTAACGTCGCTGACATGCTGTAGGCCCGATGCACGCCGGTTGCATAACTGCCTCTGCATCAGACCACAGACCAGCTGAGCCCCCCTGAGCGTGATCTGTGGAAAACCTGCAGAAGTGATGCTTTTTACGTGGCTTCATTGATCTCTAACCACACAGGCCTGTAACTGCACAGTCTGCTCCTGAATGTTGTCAGGTATTAGATGGTTAGTTAGATAAAATATGCATACTGAATATATCGCCCTGGGTTTTGAGAAATTATAAATGCTGCTTTTCATTATTTTTTTTAACATATTAAAACAATGAGTCGATTTAGTGAAAAAATAATCTGCAGATGAATCAAAAATGAAAACAATTGTTAGCTGCAGCCCGAGATGTAACCATGTGTTTCCATTAAGGTTGCATAGTTGATTTTTCTTCAAGATCTTCATGGCACCATTGACAAATTATGTTTAAGGCAACAAATGAGGGCTTGTTTTTTCCCAGTAGGGCTAATGTTTGAGGCTGAAAAAACAGCTGTTGTGTCCAAGCGGAATGAACTTTTAACATTTGCAGTCAAAATACGTTCAACGTCTGTGCCTCTTACTCTTGCAGATGCCGGCTTTGAGTTTGACATTTGCTACACGTCTGTGCTGAAACGGGCCATCAGGACGCTGTGGCTGGTCCTGGACGGCATTGACCAGATGTGGGTGCCAGTGCACCGGACCTGGCGGCTCAATGAGCGCCACTATGGAGGCCTGACAGGGCTGAACAAGGCAGAGACAGCCGCCAAGCACGGAGAGGCTCAGGTGAAGATCTGGAGGCGCTCGTTTGACATCCCTCCTCCCACAATGGGCCCAGACCATGACTACTACACTATCATCAGCAAGGTAAGATATGATATCTACAGTATATACACATGGTAAATGAGCTTTGTTGATCCTTTGGGGAAAGAAATGTTCTTGTTCACGTTTACCATGTTGCTCAACTAAGTCTACGTAAGTATAACAAAGAGGAGGCATGACTACAACAGATCTCTGTAGCCGGGCAGTAAACCAACAATGTAATCAAGAATGAATGAAATCAGCAGAAATGACTGGGGTGTTAAGAGTGCAAACAGTGGGTTTGGGTGGGCAGCTGTCTTTGTCTGCAGCAGAGTAAGAGTATCAAACTTTAGTGCTGGTGAAATGCCACTGCCATACTAGAGATGCAGCACTTTGTTATTTGCAAATGCTATTACCTAATGTGCAAGAATGTCCAAGGTGAGTTAATGTATGACTGGGAATGAGTACTGCACGGTTCAAGTTCAAAGTTCAGTCATGGTGGAAACGAGCTGATCGTGTCTGTCTGCATTGATGAGGGCAGTCAGATGTCAAGGTGTTATAACCTAAAGCTATGATGATAAGTGATCAACAGAATGTCAGATGTGTTATTAGAAGAATCACACCAAAGGGCTGATCTTTCATGTCTGAAAATTACAATTAACACGCACTCAGATTGTTTTAACACTGATGCAATTTGCTGAATGCAGAAGGTCACATTGATCACTTTATTTATCACTCAAAGACATCTCATATTTGAACTGTTATGTATTTTGAATACCGATTGCCTTCTCTGCAGGATCGTCGCTATGCAGACCTGACCGAGGAGCAGCTCCCTTCCTGTGAGAGCCTCAAGGACACCATCGCACGGGCACTGCCCTTCTGGAATGACGAGATCGCCCCTCAGATCAAACAGGGGAAGAGGGTGCTCATCGCTGCCCACGGAAACAGCCTGAGGGGCATCGTTAAGCACCTGGAGGGTAGGTGGCATTGTGATTAGGCAGTCGTTCTCATCACTTATGAAGCAGGTGATGGAGTGCTTCTGTTTTTAGATACTGTACACTTATTTTTGCTTCTTGTATTTTGCTCTCTCACCATTTGATTACCCGTCTGACATGAGAAAATTAAAATAATCTGCTTTAAAACAAGCTGCCATTGTCATTTATGTAAACTGTCAAAAAGATGCTATATTGTCAAGAATCTTGGGGAAAAACAGTCAATGCCACAAACAGCTGCAGTGATCCAGCGATATCGTGTCTATGGGACACTGCAATATGCGACACTACATATTTAATCACTCTAACTGTTCTGTTTGTATGTGCTGCCACCTGTAGGAATGTCAGATGAGGCCATCATGGAGCTGAACCTGCCGACAGGCATCCCCATCCTCTACGAGCTTGACAAAAACCTGAAACCCCTGAAACCGATGCAGTTCCTGGGAGACGAGGAGACCGTACGCAAAGCCATGGAGGCTGTGGCTGCACAGGGAAAAGCAAAGAAGTAAAGCCATGCAAAAGCCCTCTCAGTACATAATGGTATATTGTGTACCAGACAACTGGCCTCAGATTAGTGTTTTTCCTAAACCCAAATTTATTTTGGATTGTTATACATGATGATACTGTAGACTGCTGTCAATGGCAACTTCACTCTACTCGTACAGTGCTGGGATAGTAGATGATGAATGGATATATAAGGGCCTGGTGAGCCATAGTTCTCAAGAGATTGTAAATAATATTTGCTGAAATGGTCTATTAATATTATAACCTTTTTAAGAAGGTGGCAATGAATTGAAATTGGTAGTATTACTGATTAAAGCCAGTTTCTTATTTGTGTTCTTGAATATTTAAATCATAGACCTTTTACTACTGAAAACTGCTCTTTAAAATGGACAATATAGTTCTGATTTTTTTTGGTTTTTTTGGGAAATGCTAACATCTTGGCTGTGGTGCTTTAGGCTTGGCTAAAAGGTAATGACGGTTACGCTAATTTAAGAAAAAGAGAGTGAAATGCTGGCTTTGGACAAAGAGTGGGGATAACTTCAAAAACATGACTGCTCTTGCTGTGGTGGTTTGTCTCAGCTTACACAGTAAATCTAAATGTGAACTGTTTTTCAAATGCGGTGATGATGGCAAAGCATTTAAACCTATGTGTGTCTCATCATACTGACTTCACTATTGTCTGCCCACGACAACATAATTATTTTTCAAATAACTTGGATACTGTATCCCATTATAAATTAATTTTAAATCCACTTTAATAAACTAGATTTATGCACACTGGCTAGTTTTAGCTAGTTGTAGCATTGATAAAAGGATCTGATTTTGCAGTCTCTTGAGAACAGGACAGGGCAGTTTAGACTGATAAACATTGCTTTTCATTTTTATTTTATCGCTCCCTATGGTATTTGTGCACTGTCCTTGTATGTTGTTGCTGTCTGTGTTGTGTCTGACAACTGGCATTTTTTCTTTTTTCTTGTGTATTTCACCAAATTTGTCCACTTTGAATGGTGCCAAACACTACTTTTATCAGTATTGCACAGCATAAGCGATAAATCCATTATTTGGATTATAGTCCACTAGTTTCACTGTGAAGTATAATTAACTGAAGATAAAATTACTTTGACAAGTTTTGTCTGTCTGTCTTTGCCTCTTGGTGCCTCTTCCTACAGTAAATTCCTGCATTGTGAAACAGCAGTGTCGGTTTTAGGCAAAAACTCTGTGAATGGAATATCCAATTATGTCTTACATTTTCATTTTTCTTTAATAAATGTATTTTCCCTGTGTTGGTTAAATGTAAATTGAAAGCTCTGATGTAATAAATGTACGCTTATGTCTAAATCTAGTGTGTGTGCATGCGCTTATTTTGCCTTGTTTTTAGTTTTTTACTTTAATTCTCTACTGTATAGTTATTAGTTATGGCAAGAAGACATATTTCACTGAACAAGTAGTTCAGTGAAATATGTGGATTAGCGACACACTGCTCGACTCCAGGTCCCACAATGCATTGCGTGCTGCGTTGAAAGTTGGGGCAGCGGGCGAGCGGGAGAAGCTTTCAATTGATTAGAAGATTTGAACATTGGGACTCTAACACAGTCGGTCATTGTCGCCGGCGTGGTTATGGACAGCCTGCATAACTGTCAAAATGAGGAAAGCAACAAGAAACCAGGGGAACACTCGGTAAGAAAACCTCACGGTCTCTAATTCCACGCCACTGCTATGTTGTTAGCCGGCTAGCTACACGATTCACTTCCTGAAACAACGACATGCTAATATGAATTTTGTATTGCAAGTTAGCGAGGAACTATGAGTAAAGGCTGTTACAGTTCGTTTGGAGATGTGAGCGAAACGGCTAGTTTCTGTCCTGGAAGCGAGTCTGGTACGGCGAAGTTAAACAACTAACGCTGCCGTGTTGTTCAAACGTAAACACGTCGTTAGCAGTAGCCAGCTACTTATCTATTTACTGCTAATACTTGATAGTATCGTTGGGTTCTTTGTTAACATTGCGTTCCTTTGAGCATTTACAGTGGTACCGCTGAACAGCAGTGTAATGTTGAAGCTTGACAGTATCCGCTGCTGGAGTTGTGTTGTCGTTAACTGGTGACTGACAGGTGTCATCTTTTGGTTGGCCGCGATGAGACAACTTGAGCTCGTTTTGACGCCTCTCCGACGCTGTTTTTTGTTGATTAAAAAAAAACAACCAAAAACCCACTGTGTCGTCGTCATGGTGCCGACAATAACAGCGTCTCTCTCTCTCTCTCTCTCTCTCTCTCTCTCTCTCAGAACACTAACAGGATACTTCTCCCCGAGAAGTAAAGGTGAGTCCTGCATTGTGACGTGTTAATGTCTCGGGAAAATAACAATGGCTTTAGTTCAATTTACATGATGATGAATCGCATACTCAAGCTTACTAGATGTTTTTATCAAGTGCACCTCTTATACTATTTTGAAACTTGGTGGAGGGGTGGGGTATGGGTGAAGGAAGAACCTATTCGCTTTTGGTGCGGATATCCCAATGAATAAAAAGTAATATTTACTACATTTCGTGAGCATATGCTGTGTCCAGCTTTGGTGGAGGTCTGCAATCTCAGAGAGTGCTTTCTAAATATGTTGTCGTTTTGGAGGCAGTTGTTTGTGGTGCTGTTGTATTGAACTGCATTATAATGCATACGTGTTCAGTCCGTGGTAGTGAAACATACTCCTGTCACTGTATGTTAGCTGTTGGGATTACTATTACTATAACAGTTCCTCTCTCAAATAATGCTTCTTTAAAGATATTGACAACGAGAAAAACCTCCTCATGTCAGGCAGCATGACAAAGAAATATGTCACTCACCTCACAGATGAGTTACAGCGTGATTTGACATGTTTGACCCTCTTCACACCTGAGCAATGAAATGTTTTGTCATGTTTCTTCTGTTTTAGTCAAGGACGCTGCACTCCAGCTGCACTCTCCAACCCATTTCACATCTTCTCGCCAGGAGACGCCAATGAAGCCCTCTCAGGTCCCCTACCAGCATTCCAACCCACGATCCAGGAGAGTGTTGCCACTTCAAAGCCCTGAGTTGTGCCACAGAGACAGATTGAGTCCATCTCGGCACCCTCGTCATTCCCTGGGACGAATCCGTTCATCGGATTTTATTCAAGGTAGCCCATTCAGCCCATCCAGATCCCCAGGAAATAGGCCTTATCACACGCCAAGGGACAGCCAAGGACCTCTACAGCACTCTGCTAAACTCCCAGGGCCTTTCTTCTTATCACATTCTGATCGAGTCCACCAATCTGACATGGGTACCTCAGCAAGTACGCGACAGTCCCTGCTTCACCGCAACTTTCACCATGCCTCCCCTAAATTCATGAGGGATTCAAGCAAGTACATCCCATCCCTCCACGTCAGGGAAGCTCGAGTTACTGAATCCAATGTCCCTTTGTCTTATTCAGGAAGTAAAGATGCAACAGCAAAAAGTCAAAAATCAAACAAGGTATTGTTTTTTGAATATGGCCATCATTGACACCGTTTTGAAGTGTCTTGTTCATGTCCTGTACTTTAGCAGTCATGTCACTGTTTTTTACTCTGTTTAGGCTCAATCCAGCAATGTGAGGAGTCCTGTACTCACTACCCAGCCGCCGCCTGTGAGCCCATCACTCAACATCAGAGCAGCTCAAGGAGTTCACCCACAGACCCTCTCAGCCTCAGAGCACGGGACTCCTGGTAACAGCCACTGGCCTCCACGGAGCTGCCAGCTTTCTCTGAGCACCTGCTGTTCTGACGGAAGTAGTGCTTCCAGTTTCAGTGCATTTTTTTTTACCTTTGTGTTGTTTTTAGTATTATCAACATTAAATACAGATATGATGTCTGTTGGTGCCGTTTTTCTCAAAAAATCTATCATTTATTTCTTTTTCCGTCACCAGCGGAGGATTTGATTTGCTCCTCACAGAAGAGATGCAGGGGGTCTGAGGACTGTGACAACAATGCCAAGAAACTGTGTCTTCAGGGTGCAAACGCTGGCAAAGCAGAGACGCCGAAATCCGCTGTCGGCAACTCAATCAGCAACTCCGTCGGCAACTCATCCGCGCTTCACCAGCACCACCATCGAGACTTTCTTCAGTCAAGGAACTCCCGACCCAAACCACAGATAGCCATCCGTTCACGCAGCCAGCATGTGGCCCGTCAACGTGTTTTGAGGTGTCACCCACATTAAAACCCACTCAGTCATCTTGTGCATCACTATCACCCAAACCTAGCAGAAAGAGACCACCGCAAATGGGGGTAAAGCAGGTATATATAAATTCCAGTCAGAACAATATTGTGAACTTAGCGTTCATATCATCTTCAAAGCCTGCTGAAGAAAGCATGAAAAAACGGAACGAGGAAAAAGACGAAAGGCATAAATCAAGCACTTTGCTATCCCCTGAGATTCCCCAGCAGGACACTGGTAGCTTACCTCACGTTCAGCTAGGCAGGCACCACTCAGTTTGTACTCAGCGTAACACCTCATCCTTACCAGTCAAGACCCTGCGCAGAGGTAATCAGGCAGAGGAGAGCAGAAAGACGGACAGTAGCGCTCCCAAATCAGCCTTAAAACCAAACACAGCTTCTGAGAGCTGTCACGCAGTAAAAGGGAATAAAACGGCCGGCCCACGAAGAACTTCAGCAATCTCTAATGATTTAGGGGATCTTTTCATCCCGGATCCCATGACCTATGTAGTCAGCCCTGCACATAAGACTGCAAAGCCCAAGGTAGAGGGGGGAACAAAGAAATCGCCCACCTCAGAGAAAAGCTGTTCATCCAGCACTGCTATTGTTGCCACGTCACCAGTTACTCAATCCCCATGTCTTAAAACTCAGAACTCTGCCGTAACTGGTTACGTTCATTCGGTCAATTCCAAAATTTTATCCTCAGCAGTTATCCCAAATGTCCTCTTGCCGTCTGTAACTTTAAAGCGGTTAAAGCTTGAAAATATAACCCAGTTTCGCTGTAAAGTAGGGGAACTCCAAAACAGGCTCATCACTTCTTCAGGTATGCAGCTTAAGGAAGAGAGTGTTAAACCTGATGAGGAACACGCATCTCTCCCTACTAAAAATGTGACTTTAGAGGCCGACACTGCTTCCCCCAACCAAACTTCTACATCCCATTGTTCTCCTTCGCCCCCACTGAAGAGGGAGGCAAGTGAACGGAGTAGGGAGGAGGCGAATGAAGAGGATTCCATAGATGTGGAGCTGGACCTAGGCCTGAGCTTTGAGTTAGACTTGGATATGACCCAGAGCTGTCATAGCAGTGAGGAGGAGCAGCTGCTTTCCTTGCGGGAGATGATGGAGCGAGCTGCCAAACCTCCAGATACGCCGCAGAAGGGAGCCTTCTCAGAGCCCAGTACACCCGGACATCACAGCAGCAAGTCAAAAACTGTAAGCTCCTTAAGGACTTGTATTGCGCATAAAGCTATGAATGTGTGCTCGCTGAGCGCAAGGACCAGTGAAGCTCCACTGCATTACTGTTACGATCTTAAATGTCATCTGTCGTGTTTCCCTTAGCAGCCACTGCCATCCACCACAAAGCCAGGCAACTACAGGAACAACCTGGATCAGATGCTGAAAGAAATAAAAACCAACAAGAGGTATTTTATTCAGAAATCTTCTCTTCCATCACCTCATTATAAATTTGAGGTGCATTAGCTGTGTATAAGAGGAGTTCACTTTCTCCGCACTCTTCTTATGTGTCAGAGCCAAGGAGATTGAGATACAGCTTCTAAGCGAATGCAAAGAGGACCTGTTGAGAATAGCTGAGTATGAGAAGGCCGAGGAGAACCAGGAGGAGGGCATCTCCTCTGAACAACAGTAAGTCCTGCAGAAGCACAGCGACACTTCTTCACCTTGTCACCGGCACACGGTCCTCACGCCGCAACTCATTGCAATCTGCATTCTCATGTTTTGCTGGAATCGTTCCCAGGGAATTCCTGCAGCGCTACTCGCTGACGTCCAGTGCCATCAGGGAGGTGCCCCCAGGAGAAGTAGTGTTCAACCTGGAGAAATTCGGCCGGATCTTCAACCAGGATACGCTGCAGCTGAGACGATGCATAGTCAATCCCAGGGGCGGCCCAGAAAATTCCTTCTTTGGTGAGCTGCGTTCTGCGTGTACCCTCTGACCTTTTTCCAGGGTCAGCAAAGCCTACCACTACCCCAGCAACATTTTTGTATTGGTGAAGTTGTCTTGAAAAGTAGTCGCCAAAGTAATCAGCCTCTAATAGCCATTAGTGGAGCTTTCAACTGTGAGGTTTGCTTAACAATTAACTGCTTTTTATTTTTCTCTCACTCCACTCACATTCCCCTTCTTTCTACCAGGTCCAGTCCTGCTCAGCTGAGATTGCATGTGATTATGGGATTGTTCCAGAAAGCTTACGACTGTTTCTCGCCCTGTCCAACTCAGGTTACCCGTTTCCTATTCAAGGTAGGCCCCGCACACACCTGTCGCATGCCAGCAGTGATCTGAGCGTTGGCAGTTCATTTTTTTTTTTCGATTGTCGGCAGATGATGTCAGTCCATAGTGAGAGGTTGGTATCAGAAAAGATACTACAGGCCCTCTGTGACATCGCCTGCTGTGCAGCTTTTCAGATAGGTCAGTGCCCATCCAAACTCAAGCTTTTCTTATTTCCTCGTTATAAGTTGTTCAGACATTTTAACAAATGTTTGATTTTCTTTCTGTGTGCGTACTTCCTCAGTGAAAAATGGAAGCCAGCTGTTTAAAGTGTGGGTTCCCAGTTTGGCCGACGTGACACTGATCCTGATGAATATGGGAGTTGCGTTTGTTACTCTCTTCCCCTTCGAGCATCTGCAGCCTCCATTCACAGAGGGAGATTTGCTGTAAGTAGCATTCTAGTTTCCTTTTATTAAAAAAAAAACATATTTAAAATTTAGTCTGATATTTTAATTACATGCAACTAAACCTCTGTGTGCTTGTGCAGGGAGGACGTCTACATCACAAGCAACAGTCCTTCAAGTGACGAGGAGGAGAGTACTTTCCCCGAACACAACTGCAACAACGTCTTGAAGGTGAGGTGCAGTAGGTAACCGCTTACTCATTTGTATGTGAAGGTTTGGCAGAGAAAAAGAAACGCCCACCTAACCGATCAGTCCCCTGCGTCCCCTGTGTTCTCTCCCACAGTACCTGTCGTACTGTATGGGCCTTTGTCCACGGGCGTACAGCGACGATGAGATGCTGCTGCTGCTCACCGTGGTGGGAAGGGTGGGCCTGGACACACGGCTCATCCTCCAGTCCAGCGTGGAGCTGTTCCCTCTGCAGTATAAGATCGTCAACAACATCAGGGATTGGGACACTATGGTCAGTGCACACGTCACACTTTTAATTACCAGTAGCGCAGAAGGTATGTTCTTTAATTCCCATGTCGTTAAGTTGATTTTTGTTTTTTCTGTAGCTGCCCAGAATCTGCCTGGCCCTTACTGAACTTACCGATGACCACCACAACATGTGCCTGTTAGTTCAACTGCTGCCCGACAACACGCGAGGAAAGTCAGTCTTTTTTCTTTTAATCTCTCTCCCCTGATCTGATCCGCTTGTCTAAATTAGTTTTAGATGTTTGAATTTTGTTTTTACAATGAAAAGTATTCATTTTTTTTTTGTAAAGGGAGCTGCGCCAACATCTGAGCCTGTCCATGATCTCTAAACTGTTAGATGGAAAATGCACGTATCGACCCCCAGAAAAAGAGTTTCAGGTAATCTCATTTTTAGTGTAACCTAAACCCAGACAGTTTTCTATCAGATGCACTCAAAATATGTGAAGTCAGCTTTTGCACTTTTTTGACACCGTGAAACAACTATAGCAGTGCAATGAATGTGTGATGTGGTTCGTAGCTCTCCGTGCTGAGGCCGTACCTGCGCTATATGCAACCCTCCGCCCTTCTCCGAGGGATGCTGAGCTCCTCCGGCAGGGTTCAGAAAGATAAAGAAGAGGAGGACATGGCCACCCTGGACCAACAGGTGAGCACAGGGTTGAGGCCTTAAGATTGAAAATATTCCAACCAAAAGCTCATTTTAGAAATTTCTTGTATTGTTTTTAATGTCTGATTTTCTGAAGAGTAAATTATGGGCCTCCCTTTCACATGATCTTAACTGACTTTCATTGAGTTGGTTAGAAAGGATTTTTCTCTCATTCCTTTCTTTCCATTTCTCAATGTGTTTCAGTCTTACTACCTCTGCTACAGCCTTCTGACCTTGGCAAATGAAGCTTCCAATTTTCAGTTCTTCCCAGCACATCAGAAGGTATCATTTGTCCAATGTTCTTTCTGGTATTCATTGTTGGGGGTAAGCTGGGGGTATTAGATATCTGAATGGTGATATTCTTGTGAGAGGCGGATGCTAATGTTGAGTTTTCTTGTTTTTTTCTTGTCTCTCAGGAGCAGCTGCTGTCTCTGTGCTCTGAGTTGGAAATGCATGTTAAGTGTGACATCAGAGAGAGTGAGAAATGTCTCTACAGGAGTAAAGTGAGTATAACTTCAGTAACAACTGCTTGTGTTGGCTGGCATTCTCATCCTATCACCGCCATTATTACTCAAATTTGTTGGCCACACTTTTATTTACTAATGTCATTTAAGTTTTCACATTGACATTAATAAATCATTGCCGACTTGATTTCAAGATGCAGCCGTTGATTTTAATTACTCTCTTGACTATCGTGGTGCATAAATCTGTTTGACCTCGACCTTCCTCCTCCTCCTCCTCCAGGTAAAGGATCTTGTGGCGAGGATTGACACCAAGTGGCAGATGGTGCTTCAGAGGACCAGGCCTCTCCATGTACAGTAGTCATAAACACACTCATAAGAATATTTCATTTACGTCATTGTTTTTCTTTGTCTTCTACTAGATAGTAGTTGTAGTTTCTTAATATAGGCTCCGATTCAGAAAACTCTTCAAATAAATATCAATCAGGTTTATGATTGTCATTTTCGTTGCTGTATTTCTCTCCCTTAGGGCAAGCTGTATGATTATTGGCAACCTCACCCTGTGGATACATTGATCAATAGCCAAGAAGAGCATGAAGTAAATAACAATGACGATGGAGAGGGAACTGAGACAGAGGAAAATCCGGTGATGGAGGAGGATGAACCAAGAGAATGAGGTTGCAACGGGTCGGTAGAGCAGAACAATGAGACAGGAGGAAAAGCAAGGAGAAGCGGAAGTAAACTGATGACAATTTAGGCGTTGAACCGAGGAATGCCAGAGATGGTGTCTCCAGTAATGTACGAGCAAATAGATGCTGTTGACACAGAGTGCACTGAGGTGGAGAAGGAGAATCTGGTTGGTCCAAGACGTCTCACCATAACCAGGCGGTGCAGTGTGATTTTGTGTTACAGAATGTTTGTTTGTTTTCAAAAAGAAAGCTTTTGCCTTTCACATTAAGCTCAATTTGCACTGTCACTAACCCTTACATCCCATTGTTAATGCCAACATTATTTGTGTATTTTTGAATAAAGAATTTTTTAGAAGAGGTCGCAAAGTTTGTCAGTTGAAGCCTGATCTACTTGTTGGTTAATGCTGCAAAAGAAAAATCTATATTGTATGTTTGTATTTTTTAAAAATAACTTGATCTAAATGGTATGTGAATTACTTGTCGCTGTACCACTATTTCCATTGTGTAAAAAATGTGGGTAATACATGTGTTACATACTGTAGTTTAGAGCTGATCATAACCTGTTTACTTGGAGGGAATGTTCTTACAACCTCATCTTCCACCTACTGTATGTTCATCTGTTGAATTTCATTCATCGTTCAGTAGTTGATTTATTTGTGTCAGTGTCACTTAATGCTGACTGAACGTACCACGTGTGGTATTATGCTGCAAATCTGCCTCAGCTGGAAACACGCCCAAATATGTTTTTCCCCCAGGAAGCTCAAAAAACTGATTAATATTTCACTTAAGCCCCTCGGGTGAATGACAACTCTTGTTCTGTTCATGTTGCCCACTAAACGAACTAAGACAGATTATTGACACATATTTCCTTGGTTGTTGATCTTGTGCTCAGTGTTTGCATGTTGATGTTTTATACTTTTTATGCCTGTTGCCAAATACAGAATATAAACTTTATTTACATATTAATAGAATGAATTGTCAAAATATCATTGCTTTCGTAAGAGTCTGAACTAATATACATGTTCAAATAATGCGAACCTGAAAGGTAGCGCAAAGCTGAATTGCAGTGTATGCAGAAAGTCGCATGCATTTTCACTCAGTGTTAAAATGTTTACGCTGGTTTACTGGTTGACATTTACAACTGTTTATGGATGGGCATAAAAATAATAATTAAAAAAACTTTAGACTTAGTTAGAGCTCATGGAAAAAAACTCACCGTTAAAATGGATCATTCAAAAGGTAGCAATATGACTCGAGTGGATCCTCCGGGCCGACAAAGAAATGAGTGAAAGTCAAAGGTGAATCAACTCAACACTTATTTATCCGTTACCCACCTCTGTTAGCTTCGGTTGTTGGTTTCTTCCACTCCGCCCCAATTTCACTGGGTTGCTAGGCAACTGTAGTCAGGTGACTGTCTGCAGACAGAACATGGCTGACCTGTCAGAAGACCAGTGAGGGAAAGGCCAAATTTAGCATAATCGATCTCATTTTTTACGTCGTTTGTGACTACAGTTGACCGTTGTGGACAGCAGTTGACCAGACGTATTCAAGGTAAGCGTGAGCGCGCTTAGATTCTGGTGGATACATGACTCCGTGTTACTCGCAGCAGCTGAAGCTAGCGTTAGTGTTGGCTTGCTAAGTTGGGCTAATTGCTAACCAAACAGTCCCCGCTTTCTCTTCCAAGAGAAAAATGAATATGAAAGCTTTCGGAAGTACTTCGTATGAACACAACACATTCTCTTCCTCAAATTTGTAACCTTATGGCCAAAGCCAGAGCAGACTTGTTGTATCGCAAGTGTAGCAGTAAAACTACAGTCGTTAAATGGCATAATGTTGCAAGTTAAAATGAACATTTTTCCTTGTGGTATTTGATTGGCTCTGGAAACTAATCTCACCATTTGCATACAGTCAGTCTCCGAATGAGTACGAAGTCAGACGATCAATGTTTAATGTATTGCTTCATCAGTTGGTCTGTTTACTTATATTGACTCTGATTCCTCGGACTCACAGACGCTTTTATTGAGACCCGTAATAGACTGTAAGAAAAAAAAAATACTATAAAGAAACCCGGCGGAAAATATCAAATTAAACAGTATGCATATGGGTATACACAATAATACAGACATACTGTGTCATGCACACATCACATATTTCACATTCAGTAACACTGGAGTGAATGATCTACACGGTTTTATTTACAGAGGAGAGCTTTAAAGACATTGAAAAGAGGGCAACAGTTCGCACTGGTTAAACGTAATTTATTTGGCCTTGTTACATCTGTGATTCTGTGGAGGAATGACACGTTCCTTTCACATACTTAATTTCAATGTCAGGAGCAGCTCCACGACTTGCTTGCAAGAGATATCTTTACTGCAGTTTACGTATGGTTTGCTCTTTGGCAATAACATTAGAAATTTGCAGATGATAGCTTGTGGTGTCCATAAAAAACTTTTGTCAATGTTCTCCAGTGTTCTCTCGCCTCTTCATGTTGAACAGAAACTGGTACAAATATACATATTGAAATAGATGTGTATATTTCTTAAGCTTTTTCTTTTAGGATTTATGAATAATGTATTGTAAAGCTCCTCTGAATTATCAATGTCTTTAATAATAATAAGTGATCTGATTGTAGATGAGCGGGCTGCCAGAGGGAATAGCAAATGGCCCAAGCCGGAGTGAGCACTCAGACAAAGATGCTCAGATTTGGGAGAGACCCTGGACTCTTGAAGAAATGCGACAGAGCAGTGCCAGTTGGTCCTTGGCAGCTGACTCAGGGGTAAGTTGGAAACATGACAGCAAATGATCATCATCTTTTCCCAGATAGAATTTCTGCAGAAATGCTTTAGACTTCAGAGTAGGTAAGGGGGTTGTGAAACAGGTTCTGCTATGGTGTGATGAAACTAACTGCAACTGTTGCTGTCTCCATAACTTTTTTTTCTTCATAGCTCTTCCTGTTCCTCCAAGACTTCTCCCAGAGAATGCTGTCAAAGACGCATGAGATAGAAAAGCAGTTGGACAGTCTAATCCGTGACACCAAGGCCACAGACAGCTGCTTGCACTCCGTCTTTAATGACTTTCTCATGCTCTCCAATACACAGTTTATAGAAAATGTAATGAATGATTCAAATGTTTATCACACTTTGGCTTTACTTGTTATACTGTAACCAAAGGATGTCTTGTGGTGAACTTTTGTTACCTGTCTGGCAACAAAAACAACTCTCTTGTTTGTATCCCGCTGCAGCGAGTGTATGATGAAGAGGTCGAGGAAAGTATACCCAAGGCTGATGCTTTGGAAAAGCAGCCTGAGCAGGTAGACAAAATTCATTCTTCCTGCTCTTAACCTCCGCTGACATAGAAAACACAGACACTGAACAGATAAACACTGAATAATTGCTTCCAGTATTCTTTCATTGCCCTGAAATTGTCATTAATGTTTTCCTTCAAGGAGAAGACTCGTGAGCAGAAAGAGGCAGAGTTGATCCCTAAGATGCAGGAAGCCATCAATTATGGCCTGAGAGTGCTGGAGTCGGCCTTTGAGCATCTGGACATCAAAGCAGGAAACTCTGACTCGGAGGACGAGGAGCTCACTGACAGAGTGGAGGCCATCCTAGAGCCCAAGGTCTGCTCGCGAGCTTGGAGCTTAGAGGATTATCACAGAAATGCATGTGATGATGCATCTTTCCAGTAATTTACTTTAACATGTGTGTCTTTACAGGATCTTTACGTGGACAGGCCACTTCCGTATCTAATTGGTTCCCAGGCCTTCATGGAACAAGAGGATGTTGGACTCGGTGACCTCTCAAGTGACGGTAATGTGCTGATCACAGCCCCCTCGGGAACTTTACGTTGCCCCTCAGCACTCGAACAATGCAGTGTGTATTGTCCCTCACTGTGCGTGTATGATGCTCTCTCCAGAAATGTCAGTTGACAGTGACAGAGACAGTGTGATCGAGAGCGAAGATGGCAAAGACGCAGTTGTAAGACCCTTTTTCTTATGCTTTCACTGCATCTTGCGCAGGAAAAATTGAAAACCTCATTATATTTATTTATTTATATTTATTTATTAAACAGCAGTCGGACGATGATTTTAATCAAGAGGAGGATGAAAGTCACAATAATATTAAGACGGTAAGCCGGATGTGTCTCCTGCCCAGGGCATCACAGATCACATTTAAATTTAAATCAGCTGTATAATTTTGGACTCTCCTAACCACACTCCACTAGAAATCCTCCACGATGAGCTACGAGGATGACGAAGAGGAGGAGGATGAGGATTCGGACATATTTGGGGAATCGGACAAGGATGACGACGATGATGACACAAAGGTATGTCTGACATAACTTTGCTTGAGTACTTGAGAGATATCTTTCTCAGTGGCTTACTTGTAAGTTCAGTCAGAAAAGACTCATATATATATATATAGCTGCCCTGGTGGAAAATCTGCTCTGGTTGTTTTTATATCGCATTCAGAACATAGGTCCGTCATCTTTTGCTGATGAGCTGGCTGCCCGAATCAAAGGTGAACCGGTTAACAAACCAGAGGGAGATCGTGCATGTAAGTCTCTGTCATTATCAAACCACTGGTACTGTATCATATTATCCCACTTTGAGTTTTCTAAAATGTTTTTGCCCCACCCACTCTTCATGTTAAACTTTAGCGAAAGCCAAAGCACTGACGTTTATGTTTGAGTGCAGTCATTGCATGTGCATGCTTTATCAGTATCTTCTTTCTGCCATGTAATGTCTTGGAAGCATTGACATCTAAGAAGAAAAGTAAAGGCAGAAAAGAAGCAACGCCTTCAAAGTCACAGGGTAGGAATTTCATTCATCATCAGTGCAATGCAAGCGTTCAAACTTTGCATCAGTTCATTCCACGGCACGCATTTTTTCCCCCCCCGGGGTGCTGCTCTATACTCTCTATGTGCCTTCATCCTAACAGCAGCTGAAGACGACAGCGACGACATGTTTAAGCCACCAAAGATGGACGACGACGACTTCTCCCCTTTTGGAGGCAAAAGTGGCCTGTTCAGCGGAGGGAGAGGCCTGTTTGATGATGATGATGATGTATGTTAAATTTAATTACGTTTGGTGCTGCCTCTAATTCAGTCAATTCCACACTACATAAACTCTGGACTGCAGCCAGAGTTTTATTTGCGCTGTGTTATGCTATGCCATTCAGGGCGATCTTTTCTCGGAGGCACCGAAACCTTCTGCGTCTGTGGAGAAAAAAGCAATGGATGAAAGCCCGAAAAGCACAGCTCAAACTGCAGGTAAGACGGCAATGCAGGTAAAATGCGTACAGACATGCTGAAAAAACTGTCACCTAACTTTCCTCTTCCTTCCAAGAATCTGGCAAACCTGGAAAGAGGATTCCACCGGGTGCTGTTTCAATATTTCCAGGTAGTAGCAGTCACCTGTATGATGGCTAATATCCCTTTATTTATCTGTGTCATCATCCTCAAACAAATCAAATCACTTTCTCCTAACAGATAACAGTTTGTTCAGTCCTGTGAATGACTCTGATTCGCTGGGGAGCAAGGAGAATGGAACTCCAGTTCCTAAGAGCAATGCTGCTCCCAAAGCGGTTCCCACAGGAGCTGGTGTAGGTGGAGGAGGAGGAGGTGGGCTGTTTGATGATGATGATGAGGAAGAGGAGGATGATGATGACTTCTTCAGTGATAAAAGTCTGAGACAGTCTGCCTCTGGTAAGTGTGTGTGTGTGAGAGAACAGTCGCGTCAGTGCTGCAGTCCAAGTTGAGTTGGGATCCCGACTCTCAATCCACTTCCACCTGTGCGGTTTGTTTTTCCCCAGCTGGTGCAGACACACCCAAACCCAAGAAGACCATTGATCTCTTTGATGAAGATGATGATGAGGGTGACATATTCAGTGACAAGTACAGTGGGCCAACTCCATCAAATAGCAAAAAGGAGGTTGTGCAAGAGCAGGACAAGCCACCTGAGAAGAAGGTAAAGATCAGATGAGTGACACACTGAGTATAAATTACAGATTCCCCATGTTGATAATTCATTTTTATGTCTAGATGCCAGCTGGGGCTATCTCCATGTTTGGTCCTGGGACTAAAAGCTTGCTCAGCGAGGGCCTGAAAAAGCGTCAGCCGTCTACCAGCGAGGAGTCTGACAAGTCCGAGGAGGTCTGAATAGCTCATTGTGTAGCATTGTGTTCCAGACTAAATCAAATTTGGTGTGTTTTTACATGCAAAATGGCAGGATTTGACCAAATAGAACTCCATTGGTCTTCAGTAATCTGCAGTGTGTGCAGGCTATCTAACTGAAATTGTCAAAAGTTGTGCGTTGTCTTCCAGTACACCATCAGCTGGTTACTGGCCACAGTGTATTGTCAGTTTTTATCGACAGTTGTGCCTGTTTCAATATGATTTTTGTGTTCTTTTTTTCTGTTATGAGGTCGCGCTTGCTCCAACCATAACTCACAAGCTCATTTATCAGGCATGGATGCCATTAAATGAACAGACCTACTTGCAGTCAGTTTATTGATGTTTGCTCATATTAGGGTGCAGTCTGAGAAAAGGCCAGATTTGATTTAGTTTGAAGTACAAGGTTGGCCTTTAATCCTGTGGACACTGTTAAGTGCTCTTTGCTCCGCACCAGCACTAAAACTTCATTTTAGAATTTGGAAAGGTTTGGCTTTTATATTCAATTTTATTTTCATTCAATCGTCCTTGTATTTGTTTCAGAATGGGCCTGCGTCAGATGTTGGGAAAGCTGCTGTCAAGCCACCTTCCCAGACCAGAGGCCTCTTCTCTGATGATGAAGACACACAAGTAAGGCTTTCAAACTTTACTTTGAAAAATGCAGTAAGAGTAATAATGTACATTTTAATTATTCTATGTATTTGCCTTCTGCAGGTATTTCCAACTGTTCCTAAGAGTCAGTCGAAACCTGAACTTACAAACCAGAGCAAACCCAGCAAGGCCCCCTTGTCCTTATTTGATGACGAGGAAGAAGAGGTGAGAAAAAACTGACGCAATTTTCACACACTTGAAAAAAAACCGAAAAGACTTGTTCATATCTGCGAGTACATTACAATAATCTGGTTCTTAATTTGCAGGATCTGTTTGCATCTGCTACTAAATCTCAAACAAAACCTGATCAAGCTAAAGCCTCCACACCGCAACCCAGTAAGACTGCATCCAGCTCCCTCTTCAGCGACGATGAGGTACGACTATATAACAAAATCAATCTGCAGTGTTTAATTAAAGTGCACAACATGACAGATTATTTTCTTGAATGACAGGACCAGTGGATAACTTCCAAAAGTGTTGAATCAAAGCTGGAGACCAAGACGGGAGGGATGAAGCCCAGTGTCAGCGCCCCCTCCAGTCTCCCCAGCGCCAGTACCTCTCAAAAGAGCAGCCTCTTTGACGATGAAGAGGATGATGGTGATCTGTTTGCTCCGACAAAAGAGACCAGGTGTGCACAGTATTAATGATCGCTTCTGCTCTAACACAAGAAACTGCTCAAACGCATGGATGCATGCTGTTCAAATTAAACTCACTTTCACCATACCTCGCACCACAGGTTACACTTAAGAAAAACTGCACTACACTAAAAACTACACACCGGTTGTTGCTTTTCTTACAGTCAGAAGAAGCCTCAAAGAGTTGCACTCTTGTTTGAAGATGAAGGTGATGATGATGAAGATAAAACATCCCTCTTTGGCATCACACCTGCTGTCAACACAAACGTTGCAGCCCCAGCAGCTAAAGTAAGCGCACTGACATTTTTTCTTGTAATTCCTGTTTGTCGAGAAATCCATTCATGCTTGATTGGATTGGTTATGTCAGCAAACGCCCAATTAAAATATCAAGTTGCCCCATTGTGTTTGCATTATCTCCCTGTCTGACATTAAGTTATTTTAATTTGTATCTGTATTCTTCAGAAACCTGCTGTGGCCACCCAGTCGTCCCCCCAGTTACAGAAATCAGAGGAAGCTGCAGTTTCTAGGATGATGGCGGTGGAGGAACAGCCTACGCAGCAGGAGAAGCCAGCTACCCCTGAGTCGCTTCCATCGTCGGCATCGCCAGAGAATATTGCAAGTAAAAAGAAGCCCGCTGGAGCCGTCAGTCTCTTTGGAGGCATCAACGTTCTTGAGAACAAGCCGACAACGAACCCTTTGGATGAAGAAGACAACGATGGCAGCCTCCTCTCTACGGGCAGCCCGCCACTAAATGTCAAGAAGGAAGAGAAGGTTAAAGCAAAGACTGTTAGTCTCTTTGAGGACGAGGAGGAAGATGAATCTGACGTGAAGGATCCCATATTCACGCCTAGTAAACCCACAGGGAGAAACACACTAAAGGTTTGTGTGATTCACAGTCAATATAAGAATAGTGTGTAGAGCTCCTTGAGTTGCATTGTTATACAGTTTCTCCTGCTGTCATTATGTAAAAATATGTCTGTTTTTTTTTGTTTTTTTTTAACAGGTCCCAGAGGAACGACCACAGGCAAAGAGCACAGGTGTGTTCCAGGACGAGGAGCTGCTATTCAGTCAGACGCAGCAGAAGGACAATGACCCAGATGTTGACCTCTTTGCCACCTCAGGGAAAGCTGCAGTCAGTATATCAGATGATCTTATCGGTTTATGCATCTGTTCCTCTTCTCTTCATGCGAAAAATGTGTTTTACTCAGCTGCAAGCCAGGGTGGATGTCTGCATGAGATGGTAAAGTTACAAGAGTGTGTTTTACCTTTTTAGAGCTCCAAGCTCAGCTCAGTGAAGCCAGCAGCACAAATCCTGTTTTCAGATGATGATGAGGACGACCTCTTCAGCACCAGCAAGGCAAAAGCTCCTCCTCCGGTAGCGATTCCATTTTAGTGATGAGAGCGAGGCCGATTCCTTCCTCTCGGCATTGTACATTACATTTGGCAAAGATGCAGCTGTCTAACTAGTACGTTTTGGATCAGCAGGAGAAACTTTGTCTCTCTCTTCTTCTTCCCATCTCATCTACATTTGTAGAAAGTAGCAGAAAAGCCCAGTAAACCCACTGACAAGGCACCACTAGCAAGTCCAGAATCTCTTTCAGAGATCCAGGTGAGTCTAATATTAGCATATAATGTCTTTATTAATAGCATGAACACGTGTGGCCATGTGGTTTGTTGGAGAAAACTCTGACCTGCCTGTAATCTGACCACACAGAAACATGGACCATGTCCTGTAAAACCAAAAGATTCCTCATCAAGGATTGGGAAACTTCAAGTAATGTACCTGTTTGTACTGAAGAAAAGTCTTCATTCCTGACATTTCAACTCTGATTCCTCCTGAGGAAAGCCTTCTTATTCGCACATACATGTTTTACTCTTCAGTGTTTCTTCTCCATGGGCTTTTTGATATTCCAACTTATCTTGGCTGTGACACAGCGGCACGACTATCAAAATGACAATTATTCTCTGCTTTGATTTTGCTTTACTGGGAGAATTTGCTTTCTCTTTCTTTCAGTGTCACTTGATGTTTCTCACGCATCTTGCTCTTGCCTCATTTCCATCCACAGTTGTGCTTTTTCAACTTCCTCTCAATGATCTGCTGCTTGGAACCACACTGAAAAACTTCATGAACAGAGTTTTTGAAAAGTGTAGTTTTGATGTAGAGAAATGCACGTTTTGTTTTTTTTACCTTGACCAATGTTTGTACCTGTGAACCTATGTATTTTACATTCAGGCCAATCTGCGGATCAACCCTGCTTCGTTGCTCCCCGGTGCTGCCCCCAGCATGCCAGGGGCCATAAGTGTACTCCCTGGCATGGGTCCTAGTTCCACCTCCTCTGGGGTGTCCAGCTCCAGCCTGAGCCCCAGCCCTGCCACAACTCCTTTAGGAGCCGAGGCCGACAGTAAGGGGGTAGTAAGCTTCGACATCCCAGTCCAGGTTACAACACTGCAGAGTGCACACAAGGTGGGTTTTTAATTCCCAGAGCATAAACTCCTTTATGATGATTTTTTTAAAGTTGTATTTTCGTTGTTTATACATCTAGTGTGTCCTTCTGAATGCAAATGTTCTGTCATGCAGAGTCGTGCCAAAGGTTCTGCACATCGGAGACCCCAGTCCAGAGCTGCGAGGCAGCAAGCTGCACAAAGGTCTGTGGAGGACAGTAAAGAGACCTTTGGTGGAGATGTTCCTGGGCCAATGCCGACCCCTTCCGGTTTAGTGTTACCCAAACCAGACAAATCCAGCCAGTCGCATGCCAATCCCACGCTGCCTAACTCGGCTGCAACCGCAGCCTTCCCCGCTGCCTCACTCTCTCACCCTTCACTCTCTGAAATCTCCCCCAGACCCTCTTTACTGACATTGCCAATATCTGCAAATGCTGAAAAGAAAGACTCTAGTAAGGACAGCCTTAATACCAAGGTGCTGCCATCTTCTTATGAAGATGACCTTTTTGGCTCGGACAGTTTGTTTGAAGCCACTGCAATCACTAACGCACCCTCCAGCAGACAAACTACCAAGACTACACAACCTCAGGCCAGTAGCGGGGTGGCACTGAAGAGAGACAAAGACAAAAGCATTTTTGATGACAACAACACTGATGACCTGTTCCAGAAGGTCAAACCAAGGGCAAGCGCTAAGAAAGCCAAGGCCTTTTTGGAAGATGATGACGATGACGATGAGGACATCTTTGGAGTGAGCAACAGTTCCACTCCCTCATCCACGAGTAGCAAAGAAATGAAGAATAGCAGTAGTTTTTCAAAGCAGGACATTTTCCAGGTACCTTTGTCCAAATTGTGATGCTAAATCAGTCAGGGTTTTATCTGTGCCATCATCAATTTGTTACATTTCTTTCCTTATTGGCTGAATATTTATGTTTTCAGGATGAAGTAGCCACTGTGCCTAAAATTCACAAGAAGCACAAAGAGAAGACCATCGATGCCAGCTTGTTCGATGACGACGTAGACATTTTTGCGGACCTGACGGACACTTTGAAACCAAAACAGAAGTCCAACACAAAGGGAGAGACTAAGTCAATATTTGACGATGACATGGGTAAGCAACATTACAGTGCATCCAGACATCCATGTGTTTAATGCGCACTGGTGCAATCTGTTCTGTCTCGCTTTGTTGAGACGGGCCCACTGACCTAAATATTCCAATATGTCCGTCTCTCTGTTCTTTAAAGATGACATCTTCTCACCAAGCACAGTAAAACCAGTGGCAAAGACTCCCCATAAATCAAAGAAAACACCGCCATCCCAGGAGACCAGTGCAACAGCGGATTCAAGCAACATATTTGATGATCCACTAAATGCTCTTGGTGGGAACTGAACTGTTGTTTCTTAGTAGCCAGATTTGTACGCTTGTGGAATGTGGATTAATTCTTTTGTCACTTGGATCGCTGAAAGATTGGAGATCAATACACTGTTGATAGAGTATTTATTCATATGAATTCATATAAATATACTGTGGCTTATTTTTGGCAGATAAACCCTCAAATGAAAATGATTCCAGTCATCCTCTAACAGCATTCCCCAAATCATCTCGGCATCAGATCATAATACGTGACAATTATTATATACTGTTAATCTTTATAATACATAATAGCACTTTATAAGCATACCATATGCTTAGCCTCAAAGCCTGCAGAAATTGACAGCAAATTGCTATATTTGTTTTGATTATGTTTATCCCTTGGCTATGTTTCTTTGCCATGTTGAGATTCCATGTCTTTGGGTTTGTGCCATATCTTGGTTATGAGAAAGCAGCGTTTACTCACTGTCTTAGGCATTTTGACAATGTTTTTATTAATAAGAAATTCATCCATTTCTTAACTTTGGCTGTGATGAAAAAGGAAATCCATTTTTAATAACTAAAAAGAAACATATTTTATGCTATTTGAATTGTGTGTGATCATTTCCAATTCTCTTGTTTTCATGCTCAAGGTTTACGCTCCATGTAAAGATATTAGAAGCTTTTCAGTTCTATTTTAAGAGATGGATTTTAGTGTTATTTGTAAGAGTTTTTACATTCACGATTTACTTCAAAGGGTGAGGAAGGAGCTACCTAAAGTCAATGGCTGGCATCCAGAAGTGTTATTTAATTTGAAGTTTATTCATTGAAATTTATTCATTCAGACTAATTTAATAAGAGTAATAATAATTAATAACCAGTAATGTAACCAAAGATTTCCTGTATTTTTAAGCCACATATGTACTGATATAACGACGGATGTGCGACGATACATATATATATATATATTCTCTGAATAATTTACGTCCCATCACAGTAGGACGTGAAGGTGTCAACTTTTGACTTTGTTTTTTTGACAACGGATAGTTCGTCGTTCCGCCCACCTCATCCACCATGACGCCAATCGGCTCCTGTGTCTGTCAATCAAGTGGCGTCACAAAGGTGTTGTTCAGCCGCCTTTGACAGGTACGATGAAGTGACCAACAATGGGACCACGGCGACACTGTAGTTTGTCCCGCGTGTAGTTTTGAGGGCGAAACGTGATGAGTCTGAATTTGACCGTAACGTTTGTCTGGACAACTGCGCCGGACGGGACTGGACTGAACACCGTGGATGTAGCTTAACAGCCTGCTAGCCAACCACGGAAAAAAGGTAGCCATTGTTTGAGTTGTTGGCTAACATGGCAACGCAAGCTCTCGCCAGCAGCGTCGGCGAAAACGGGCTTCACTACCGCAACATTGCAGAAGATACTGGTGAGGAGGGTTTTTAATCAAATAATAAAGCTGACGTTAATTTCTTTGTTGGAACCGGGGGGTGTAAATGCTGCTTTTGTGACCTCTCTCGGCTAACGTTAGCCGCTGGAATTGAACTGAGAGAATTGCCAACTCCATTCATCCTCGTTGTCAGGCAGCTAGTTTGACCCAGTTCATCTCTTTTGCCGACTCGGCCTGTGACTTTTGCTGTGTGGTGTGGTCAGCCAGTTTTATGTCGGGTTAAACGTAACCGCAGGCAGTACGCGCACAGAGTCGGCTACCTCGCCGTCTTCTATTTAGAGAAAGGCCTGTGATGACAATCCTTCAGTGTCTGAGTGGGTACACAACAGGCCTCGTATACTAACATTACAGAGCCAACAATCAGCGGGGCAGTTTATCTTCAGTGTTGTGTATCTCATTTTGGGGGGGATTTTGTGAGTCACTGGAGCTCCCGTCAGGCCCCGAAGGCTTGGGGGAAAAATCTCCTTTTTTAAAGGGTCAATGTATTGTAAGTGCCGTGGATAGCAGCATGTGGGCGACTGTGGTTCAAACACACAGGGACAAGAGGAATGATAGCAGCTACATTTTAATGTCATCAGTCCCAAACAAGAACAATCACTGTGTGTGTAAAACCTACACTCTTCAGTTTGCTTTTTAACTAATAGAGGGGAACATAAACTAAAACATCCAGGGTTCCATGACTTGAATTATTTCAGATATTGAGGCCGACCTGTTTTCCTGATTCAGAACAAATGAAAACGTGACTAACTTGCCTCTCAGGTAGATTATATCCAGCGTACGTATATGACGAGATGATGGTATGCAAAGAGACCCAGGAGGTGATCTGTCAAAGGCTGCGGTCAGGCACAGGACACCTCATACCACTGATGGGCTCGTGTAACACACCCGATCTTCTTGAGTTTTGGCCAGGGCCGTGAACTCCACACTGAATGTTTCATAACAAGGTTGCACGTGTCTGCTGCCACAGGTACATACCCTTGTTTTAAAACAATTGCCCCTCAATTTAAAGCGTACTCGAGAAGCAAGAGATTTTCACTCTTTGGGGGAAAAACTTTTATTACACTCTGAAGCATATTTATTGTAACTTTTTACCACTGCTCTGTCCTGTCTGTGTTACTTACAAAACTTCATCAAGTACATAACTTTAATTGCTATGTAAGTCATTGTATGAATATGCCCTGCAGTTGTGTAGTGTTGCATATACACGTGTATATATATATGTGTGTGTGTGTGTGTGTGTGTGTGTGTGTGGCCAACCTAAACTTATTTTCCCCTGCCCCAAGAAAAATCTTATGTCTGCACAAAAAAAAATCAGTTGGGTACATGGATTGACTGAAATGTCTAAGTGGTGCTTTCATATGTAAGCAGAAATGATTTAGCAGTCAGAGGTTAGCTTGCGAATGCCGTGTGACTGCTGAGTCGAACTCTCAAACTTACATGCAGTATGTTTGAGTCACCGTGTTGCAGGGGCGGGTCCCTTTTAAAGTCATCAAACCCTTCTGAAAAGTTCAGATAATCACGTCTTTTTTCTCTTTTTTTTGTCTTTCCTCACAGATGTGGTCATCCTGCAGGATGTGTGACGGTCGCAAAGCCAGCGAGCAGTGCCCGTCCCTCTCTCCCTCATCTTGGGCCGGCCCTCCCATTTCACCATCTCCCTGAAGCCTCTCTCCCGACCCGCCAGGATGACCGACAGGAAGGAGCCGCCCTTCTTTAATGACGACAGCGCGGGAGCTTTTCACTATAAGATCCCTTTCTATGACACTATGGAGCTCTTCATAGAGACCCTGACAGGGACCTGTTTTGAGCTGCGCGTGTTGCCCTTTGAGGCTGTCATTTCAGTCAAGGCAAAGATCCAGAGGCTGGAAGGTACAGAGCTCCCTAATGGGTGGTTTGCATGTTTTTGCATGCCGTTGCCTGCATGTTGTTCAGGATTAGTGCCCATATTTTATCAGGCAGGTTATTGCACCGAATGTGCCAGCAGACTGTATCGCTTATTTCATATTACTGAGAAGACCAGGCTTCTATGGATACCACCCTCTGGAATGCTGCGTTATTTACATCCTGCCATACTGTTTGTTGTTTGGTCTGTTCGGTTTCCTGGGGCGTGCCGCTTTGTATACAACTGCTCTCGAAGCTGTTGAGCTGGATCAGAGTTGCTCACCAGCCCGAATCTAAGAATAGGTAGAAAACTCAAGGTTACACTCAAGTTAAGAGCGCTTAGACTTGCTGCCAGCAGTCACCTTGGACAGGGTTGAGTAGATCTGATACTCAGACTATTATCCTTTGTTTAAAAAAAATAAATCTGTAATTCACTGGTTAAGCTCTACAGGCCATGCCTTGTGCTCCAGCGGTGGGCGCTCATAAAATGTAATGTCACTCCGACCCATTGTGTACATTGCAGTTGTTGTTCTCATCATCCGTACCAAGCAGAACGACCCACTGAGCAGTTTTGGGATCATGACAGCAAAGCGTCATCTTAGATGTGTAGATGCGCTTTGGGTTCAACAAGCAAAAGCCTGGAACGAGGTCAGACTGTTTGCCGACTTTGGCAAGTGCGGCTGCCTTAGAAGAGAATCCCCAGAAGAAATCTGCAGGCTCACGAAATTAGACACTGGGACAACCACCCATCAACACAGTAAAATCATGTCCCGTTTCTTATTTACTCAAACTTGATTGTTTTTTTTATTATTATTTGTTAGCCGTTAGCCATGCTCTTAGGGTGCTTTGTTGTCCATCAAGATGACCTTCTCCACCTACAGTCCCTGCAGCTGTTTTCAGTTTCGGGCCAGAAAGGCCTCTCTGTGCTCTCTGTGCGGAGGCACGTCGGTCCAAGTCTGCGCGTTCGTGATGGGAGCATACCACTCCGCGATGTGAGACCCACCGCGCACTCACCGACGCTGGCTCACCTCCAGCACCGGGTCAGCAAGTTCGCCCGCTGTGGGCACAGACAGCTTCCCCACTATGCATACACTCCATCATATTCTGATGGAGTATCTCCGCAGAGGCTTTGTATTCGTCGGGCCGCCATCCCTCTGCTGAATCGTTTTGTCACATACAGAGCAGACGAAGAGTGGTCCGCCAGACGTCTGAGTACTTGACAGTTTTTAGGCGGAAGATGAGATGATGACGCAGCACATCCAGAAATTTCCAAAATTTGCACCTTTTTTGTTGACAATGCATCTTTTCTATGATTTGCTGCTCTCCAGCAGTTTCACAATTCTGTCTTTAGGGGGCAGACGTGAATCATCGTCGTAGCGGCGCGTGGCTGCCTCTGGTGGTAGCGTTCCCGTCGCCCATGTGTCACATTAGTGTCGGTAGCCTGTGAAGTATGAACGGGTCCTTGTCAACTTTGGCTGTTTTCTCTCCTACTCTCTCCTGCCAACTGTCTGTAAAGGTATCCCTGTTGCCCAGCAACATCTCATCTGGAACAATCTGGAGCTGGACGATGAACATTGTCTGCACGACTACGGGTAAATCCTCCTGACCCTTTCTGTCCTTCACAGCGCTGGGGGCAAAATCACACAGACAACGAGGCCTGGTTGAGTCTTTAGCAGGAGCGTTTGAAAAATGCCGCCTGTAAATTTAGAATCATTTGCATGTGAGCTTTAAAAGCCTTCCCGTCGTGGTGGCGACGCAGTTTAAATATCATTCAGCGTGTTGTAAATGAGCCTGAATGAGACAAGTGACATGCCGGTCATATTTACAGAGCCCGTCCCTCCACTCCACTCAGTTTATGAGATGCAGACCTCACCCTCCAGCGCTCTGCTTGGCCGCAGATGTCGGTATTGTTGTGAATGCTTGTCACTTAATTTTCCACATGACCAGCCTCTGGTGAGATCGAGCTAGGCTCGCCTATCTCATTGCGGCGCAGCGCGCTTTTGAAGTTTTGGAAGCAGAGGCGTGGCGTAGGCAACGGAACATCTGCTCATACGAAACAAATGTTCCAGTGGAATTCCCAGTTGTGCACAAGTTTATCTGGAAATGATCCGGACCCTCAGAGGGCTGTTTACTTTAAATCAGAGCCTCGCTCAGAAGTAGAGCATTTTACCCTAAAAAGTAAATTCGTTGCCCACTGGTATTCCCATTAGAATTGCATACACTCGGGAATCACTTATTCTGCTCTGTTGACCACCAGTGTGTTTGTGTTTGCAGCATTGCAGAGGGCTGCACTCTGAAACTCGTCTTAGCCATGAGGGGAGGGCCGATCAACACCAGGAGAGGTAACGACAAGACGGGAGAACCGGCATTTGTTTTTTACATCACATCAACCTCGATTTAAAAAAAAAAAAAAAAAATTGAGTTCGCAAATTCCCTCCTGCGTCAGGAAAATTAACATGCGCTGCTTTCCGTTTCGAACCTTTCGTCAGTTACCATGGAGGATCCCGTCAAAGAGGTGGCTGACCTGATGGAGAGCACGAAGGAGGAGGGTTGGGAGAAAAGCGTGGCCAACAAGCAGGTCACGTTTGTGGTCTATCGTGAGGGCGACCAGCTCAACTTCTTCCGAGTGCTCGACAGGGGAGATGGCACCCTGACCCCCCTGTCCGAATCCCTGAGGTCAGGATATTGTCATAATGGCGGTTATATTATTGCTACACTCTTAAGGGTCTCGATATAATCTATGCGCATAAAACATTCGGGGACGGGGGTTTGCTCACACCCATAAACGACGCAAACGGGAAGAATCCAATGCACGCGTTTAAAGAGTGGCTCAAGCAAAAAAAGAGACACGTGAGGAGGCAACCGAATAAATAAGTATAAACACATGATTATGCATTCAGCGTGGAGTTGAGTGTTTAAGCGATCATTCAGTGATAAGTCGGGGACAGCTGCCGCGGATGTTTTGCAGACTGCTCTCTCAGATCACTAATAGGACGAGTGTTTGTGCCTTCCCTTCTTCCAGCGGCGGCCCGGCGTACAACGCGTACGCGGAGGAAGAGGAGGACGGAGAGAGCTCTGCAGCGGCACAGCAGAGCCTCGAGAACTCCATCACCATGAACAAAATGAAGCTGCTCAAAGCCAAGATGGAGGACATGAACCTCAACAAGAAAGTAGGAGGCTCTGCGGGGACGGCGGCAAGCTTCGCCCGACCGTCGCGGCACGGCCTCGACGCGCCGTTTGTTTTCACACCGTTTTGAAAACGCGTAGAAGCCTGCTTATCGTAACCATAGGCTGAAATGGTAGTCTGCAGCTGTTTTGCATAATGCAGATGTACTGCACCAAACGCTAATTTGCATGTGTTTGTAAGAGGATAGAACTTTTTATTCCACGAAATTCTACTCACCGTATAATATTTTTATGCTCATGATTTATTCATGCAAGCAGCTGAAATGAAGCGATGACCCAACCACTGTGATTTGCAGCGCTTTAGAGGATGGGGGGGGGTTGAAAGCGTACAGCAGGTTTAGGGGGGGTACCATCTGAATGTCTCTCTGTGTCTCCAGCCGAAGAAGGCAGCAAAGGTGAAACCGCGACCCCCTGTCAGCCCACATCCCTGCGGTGGCCCGCTTGGACCTTCTGGTGCACGACACCACCACCACCACCACCACCACCACCGCCTCCTGCGCTCGCTCCCCCAGGTCGGCCAGCCTCGGCAGTCAAACGCACAACTACCTCCAATCGCTGACCGTGAAACCACAGACCCCTCCCCGCCCTCTGCTGCTGCGGCCTCCGCCCACGTGTCCGTCCCGAGACGACCGCCTTCCTCTTTCTCCTCGCCTTCATGTTATATGCTTCAGGAGGAAGAGCCATGGGAGACATGTCCACCGTTTGCAAAAATACGGCCCCCTCCCAAAGTTTCCCGGCTGGACATTGGCAGCACCAGGCTGATGAGGGACTGCGTGTACCCTCAGCTCCCTCCGCTGTGTACCAGGGGGCCCCCCGAAGCCATGTTTGACCCAGCCGAGCCTCCGGGGGAAGCGGTTGGGCTGGGTTTGTTAGAGGAAGCTACCGGGCTTGTGGCGCCAGCGCCACCTGGAGCTCCGTTTGGGGAATTGTCAGACCCTCTGAGTCTGGAGGTGTCCACCCAGCCGGAGGGAGGTCGTCGGTCCCTCGAGGTCGGGGCTCAGCACCAGTTGCCCCTCTCCCCCTCCCCACTTAGTACCTGGACACTTGGGACAAGTGACACTCTAACCAGCAGAGCTGATAGGGCACAGCTCGGCGCATCTTTTCATATCAGCTCTTCCTCTCCGTTACCCACCTCCGCCTCCCCGTCCGCTTCTGCCCGACCTCTGCCTCAGCCTTTTGATTCCACTCTCTCCTGTTTACAGCCCAACCTTCAAGCACAATCCCCCGCACAAGTGAAGCCAGGCAACGCATCCCTCCACCCCTCCACCAGCTCATCAAGTCATCCGCCCCGCCTTCGCGGCGTTAAAGTGGAGTCACCTGGCAAGAGGCCAGAGCTTATCTCAAAGAGGGAAGCAAGAGGCATCACGAAATTGGCCAACCAAGCCTGTAAGGAGCCACTGGCGCCTCTGAACAACTCGGAGCTCTTGGCTTCTCTCTCCGCAAGGGCTCCAGACAGCAGCAGCAGCAGCGGCGGCGGCAGCGGCGGCAGGGCGGCCTCGGAGAGAGTCTGGGACTCGCGCTGGCGTTGCCTCCTGCCACAGCCTCAGGACAGGGCAGCCATGGCTCCAGGCTACCATCCATCCCAGCTAACAGGCTCCTTCAGGATGATCTCTAATAAGACAAATGTCACCGTTGCACCGAGCAGCAGTCTCTTATATGGTGACGCTCTTTTCTTATTAAGCTTATACTCCTGAAATTGTTTTTCATGCCCAATTTCATCCTTGAAGAGTCTGAAGGGTTTTGAATCAATTACTGTACGCACGTCTTCAAACAATGTATTCTGTTAATTGCTCTCGCTTCATCATTAGTAACAACATCTGCGAGTACTCAGTCTATGCTCATCTCAACTGTAAAAGGTAGCAGATGCAAATTCATTGGGGGGGTGGTGGGGTGGTGTGAAACGCTTTTTGATATAATTGCCACATTATCTTTTACTGAAATTCACTGAATCACATTAATTATTAATTCTATCTTTGTTAGTCCTTGTGAAAATGCTGCACTTTTCTCACTTTTTTTTTTTTTTTGTTGGAAAATCAAATTTTCTCAGGAGTTGAGCGCCGCGGGCCATTTTATCGATCGGCTCTAATAACATTTTGCGTTGCTGTTGTTTTCACAGGCCACCAACACTCTTGCGTCAGCTGGAGGAGTTATGACCTCATTCGGGAGAATCGGTAAGTGAGACGCCTCGGCGGCATACAGAAGAAGCGTTGCGCGGTGGCGGTTGGGTGGGACATTTGATCCGCCGTGTTAACAGCCACGCGCGGCTCCGCGTTGCTGGAGCGCTGCTGGCCGTGCCCGGAGCGCGCGCAGCCGGCCCAGCAGTCCTGATGCAGATCGTGAAAACTGCAGCCCCGCAGCGAGATGTCGTTATGTGAGAACCGAGGGCTACAACAAAGCGCCGCGAGGGTTTTAAATATTCATTATTTCAACAACTGCAGGAGCAGTGCAAACAACAGAAGGCGCCAAGCCCGGCACACCAGCTCATTCATTTATTTATGTCAGTCACTGTTATGCTGAGACTGTTAACAGCGAATATGGATAAACACACAGAGATCAATGCGCAAAGTAGTGAGTCGAGACTCTGCGTTTTCCTTTATCACTGGCCATTTGTTTATGGGCATCAGTGTTTCTCACAGTGTTTATTGGTGGTGGACTAACTCAAGCGTGAGCTACAAACAACACTGAAGAACCCAGCTAATGATCGATTTTTCAGCCAGTCATTAGCCAGGCAGTCTCGACTGTGTACTAACGAAAAGTGAGTCATCCCCCGACTATGAGATTGCATGTGCTCTCAACTTTTTTTTTTTTCCCCCTCCAAGGGTCCGTACATATTTCACATCACTCCTGGGTCAGCCCTGACATCTTTGACTTCAGTCTGACAGAAAACATCCGCATAGCTCGTTGCTCTACCACCCTGCTTCGCTGCAGGCACGTGTTGAATATTGTAGAGTTTGGTATTCGTGGTGAAGAGTTCTTTTTCTGTTTCACCTGACCAGACTATCAACGTAATGCCAATTTTACAAACTGTGCCAGAGAGAGCAGCCTGATGCATGACAAGCAACCTGGCGTATGTAATGTGGATGGGTTTTTTTTCATTTATTGGCCAGAAATTAATTCCCAATTAGCCATTATTGGGTAAATTAGGGATGACTCATACTGCTCTAGACAATCTGTACTGGAAACAACCAGTGATATATTTTATTTGTAGTCTCTTATTTCCCTGAGGTTTACTTTAATAGAACCATGTAATTGGGTTCTAATTTTAGGAAAAAAAAACAGAGATGATGTTCTGTTAAATTTCAATTAATAAAAGCAAGCTAGAGATACATTAATTTCTACTTGGATTTAAATTGAGCTCTTTCAAGAAAAGCTGTGTTCTCTATAATTACTACATCATGATTGTTTCCAGGAAATGTCCCTGGAAATTGTTAGAAAAGCACGGACCGGTAAAATAAACCACATTTTAATTGGTCTACAATTCAGATGTGTTTTTCGCAGAAAACCCATCGCGCTCGCTGCACGAGCTTTCACAAACACCCCCTTTGTTCTCCATGGTTCTTCACTGGAACCTTTGCTTCTGTCACCAGTGGCTGAACTGCAGAGTCAATCAGCAGTTTCAGTTAAGCCGCAGACACACAGTGCACTGATAGGCGCAGAGGTACCTGTTTCCAGTACCAGTCAGTGTGGCTGACAGGGAATGCACACAACAGATCCTCCAAATTTAATGACCCGGATAAGCATTTGGAGAGAAGAAAACTTGACTGGG
Source organism: Psettodes erumei (assembly GCA_016785225.1). Lineage (NCBI taxonomy): Eukaryota > Metazoa > Chordata > Actinopteri > Pleuronectiformes > Psettodidae > Psettodes > Psettodes erumei. Next base: position 5,761,426 of record JAFBJZ010000660.1, read on the forward strand.
ACAACCCTAAATTAAATGTAATCAAATTCAAATTAAGTCTGAACTGTGGAACGGGCCTAGTTATATTTGAATCCACTGTACGCCTGCACGGCAGCAGATTACAGCAAACAAAACAAATAAAAATCCAATCCCACGCCCAGCTGCTTGACAGCGAGCTTCCTTTACCTTCCTCACAGAGACGTCGGTTTTATATGGATGTCCCCATGTCCCCGCGGCAAACAGGCCTGGCTAGGCACGATTGTGACGAGCACGAGCTGACACAAACCGGTGTTCCCTGCCACAGGAAACCAACTGAAGTGTGTTTTCTAACACACCTTCTAGAAATTTACACCAGGTCATATGCCGAAGCTATTTCCTGGAACCTTCCTCAGAATGGAGACGTGCATGATGGGTGACTATTTCATGAGTGTCCCACTGTTTCTTTATTATAAACCAAGCTTGAAATTAAATGCCAGAGTCAACAAAGGAGTCCTGGATAAGAAGACATGAATGTGACAGTTTTGAACACTGATCTTTTGAGGGAATGTTTTGAGGCATTTTCTTTCCCCCTGTTGGCATCAGGTGACGGTCATTAATCACACGGTGCATGGTATGAAAGCACTTCATTTATGCGCAGTTAAACTGCAATATGTTAGAAACTTCGACAAAGCAAAGGAAAATGGTGAAGCTTTAAAACATATTGGATTTCTGATCACACTCCAGCTTGTAATGGCTGAACAGGTGTTTAGCCTTTTTCGACAGCTGGTGAAAATGGCTGTGCTGACACCGCTGCTGGGGTTCGGTCAGAAGCAGAACGCGGCTGAAAGTACTGAAAGCTGAAATGCAGTTTTACCTCCTTGGTCGAGCCAGCCCTTTATGGCTTCTTTATTACTGTGATGAATCAGGCTCGAGCGAATTTAAAATCTTCGGAAAGTAAAACAAGCACAAATGAAAGGAAAGTGCTTGGTCGGAAAGCAGAGAAGGCTGCAAAATGTTCCTAATAACTCTTGTGCTGTGTGCAGGCACCAGGGATACTCCAAACTGTATCATTTAGAGAAGGGAGCCCAGCTGCATGATGGGGCTGTGTAGGTTCCTCTCCGGGCACTGATGGAACCCTCTTCACCACATGATCTGCCGTCCCACACTGGCTCCTGCAAAGTAAATAAATCATGTTTCCTCTACTCTCAGGCCCTCCGGCTTACCACCTACCTCCAGTCAAGGCTCCCACAGGCGGCAAGAAGAAGAGCTCAAAGCACTGCTTCCTCTGTGGCAAGAAGACTGGCCTGGCCACCAGCTACGAGTGCAGGTACGGGTACCTGCAGCGTTTCCACGCACTCCCTGCCCGACTCCACATCAAATCTCTCGCCGCTTGTCATATCCGTCAAGCACCCTCTCGTTTAGTAGAAGGGTTTTTGGGGGTTTTTTTCCCGCGAGTTCAACATTTGCGACGGAAAACACTTCTCCGTTCACCGCTTGTTAGTTAAGTTATTAGCAATATCAAAGTTTTTCCCCGCAACATCAGCCTGCATCCCCTCCCTGTGTACACATTGAATCTGACACAACAGCATGTAAACTTAATCTCTTTAACATCGGCCACTCAAAGCGGGTGAGTCATTTTAAAAGGGCAGAGCTCAGACCAACTGATATCTGTGCAGTCAAATGGTAAGCTCATGTGATTGAAGAAGTAATATAATTTACCCAATATTAGTGCGCACAAATGAAATAAATAAGAGGTCTGTAATAGGGTTGCTCTTTGTGCTAATGGACGGATGTGAATAAAAGGAATGAAGCACATGTAAGCGGATTTTAGGCAAAGACAGTCTTACTGTGTAGGAGTTACTGAGTTAGGCTGACTGGGCAGCTGACTGTAAGGTCTCAAGGGCAATATGCTATAAATAAAGTATTAATTCCAGATCACGTTGGATTTTTTTTTTTCATACGTACTGAAATATGTGTTCACTTGAATCTTTTATCTTTCAGGTGTGGTCACAACTTCTGTGCCACCCACCGCTACGCAGAGACGCACGACTGCACTTACGACTACAAGAGTGCCGGACGCCGATTTCTGCAAGAGACCAACCCTCTCATCAGTGCCCCAAAGCTGCCTAAGATCTAGACCCCACCATCCTCAGCTCTCACGAGGGACGGCCTAAAGAACCGCAGGTTGAAAACTGACTGAACCGAAGAGATTTTTTTTGCGGAGTCATTTCCAGCATTACGAACACTTATTCACCACTGCGTGCTTTTTTTTGTTGTTGTTGTTGTTGTTGTTGTCGTCGTCGTTTTTTTTAATCAGCCAAGTTCGCTTAAAATTATAATGGAATATTCTGTAAAGCCAAGTGTGAACAAAGGGGAGTAGACTGAAATGGCACAGAACTAATTATCACCTCTTGACAATGTGAAAATGTTTATCCTTTTTATCTGTTACCTTGATCTTTTTCCATTGCCTAAAAAACAAAATAGAACAAAAAAAAACTGTGCATGTATGTAGGTAGTTTTTGCTAAATATATCTGCTGCACGTTCAGACATATCTATTTTTAGTTTTGTAAGCCTTTTTTTAAATAATAGGACCACTGATTGACTTTTCATTCGACAAGTCTTTGACAGATGCACTTTAGAACTATCATATTTATACATTTGACTTTCCTTATTGTGAAGGGGAAGGGTAATTACATTCATGTGTTTGTCTGATGAAGTGTTTACGTAATTGTCATCGAGATTTTTATATTCCGCACCGCTCAATGGCTTTCGTGCACCGGCACATACATACCCACATCGCTAATGAAATCATTCTTAAAAGAGAACAATACGCCCACGTACTGAGGAAATACTTAATATTTATTAATGAATACTTCTTATTTAATTTAAATGTTGGTTGGTTTTGAAATAGCAAGTATGCAATGTGTGTAGGTGTGAATGTCAGTTGTAATCAGTAAACTGTATTAGGATGGGGGGAGTGGTTATGGTATTTATGATGTGTCAGTACGGTGGTTGCCATAAAAAAAAATCTTTTGTAAGTCTTTTTTTATTTCTCAGCTGTTGCAAAAACTTTAAATGCTGTTAAAGTATCTACAGGGGTTTGATCTAATAAAGTTTCTTCTAAGCGTTTAGATGCAACACTTGTCTGAAATTGTATTTCCAACTGATTAGTTTTGATTGTGGATGAAAACACTTGAGTTCACCGCCTTACAGTTGGCCCTTCTGTAGTTTCCTCTCATCTCCTTGCCCAGTGCTCAGGTCTTGGTTCTTCGTTATTTTCAAACCAAATGGTTAACCTTTCCTGCCTCTAGCCCATAATGATTTCACATCGCATGGCTGCGAAGTAGATGAGAAATGATTTCTGTTTGGTATTACTGAGTCATTCTCGTCACACTGAGTAGCACACTACCCCAGTCCTCCTGACTCAGACCCCACTAACCCATGGCTGGTTCCTTAGCAACAAACAGAAAGTTTTTGAACCCGCTGGACATTACTCCCTCCATTCTCCTGTTTGAAGCCAATGACATTGTTTGGGCTTTTGTCATTAGCACTGAGTCACTGGCTCAGGACAAACCCGTGATCTTCTTCCTGCTTTTGCTTCTTATACATAAATGATAAACAGTAATGATGGCTTGGGGAAAACAAAAAGATCTGTTTTGAGTACAAACACTTTTTTTTCCCTGTCACAAAGACTAAAATTCAGATTCAGCACACGGTCGTAGCTTTTAGATAGGGCTGTTCGCAGATGGATGGATCCCACTGGGCCCTCTGCCACTGCTTCACATTTTCAAATGCGACGTCTTTGCATTGCTAATTTTCTATCTTATTTTTTTCTTCAAGGAGAGCACTTCAAAGCCATAGTTTGTTCATATGCATACATACAAAGTGCGAGCTAATGCTGGAGCACAGATAATGCAGATAATGACACTGTAATCAAATACAAAGGTGCGGTCCATCTTTGCGGGTGAGTCGATGTGAAGAGAGGTTCAAATGAGAAGTGGGGGCATAGGTTATTATTCACTTTACTCTCACTTTGGATGCTGCTCCTGTGCAACAGGCAAACCGTGACCTGAGTCACGTCTCTGTGTTTTTATCCTCACTTTCTTCCTTCATGTTTTCTGCCTTTGATCCAAGATAATTGGGCTGTGCAGCATATACTGCTGAAACACTGCTTAGTCCCTTGACAGATAAATGCACCTCAATGTGGAGAGGGGGCATCTTTTTTTTTTTTAAGTAAATAAATAAAGAAGCACAAAGGCAGCTGAAAATCAGAAAAAATATAACCATGCTGATTTCATTTCAAACTCCTCGGTGTCAGGAAGCAATATATGAAATATTATGAAACATTTGGTTTTAAAATAAGAAGCATATATCAAGCTCAGTTTTCTAGTAAGGTGGAGAAAGAATGTTGGAGCCAGGTGGTGACCATGGCCACCATGGACAAAAGCCTCACTACTCCACTGGCCATTGCACACTCCAACACCTTTCCCATCTTTTACCAGAGGAGGAAGAGTATTTAAAACATAGTTCTTCCTTATTTTCTTAATCTCTTAAACTCTCTTCAAATTCCTTAAAACCACATTTTCTTCCTATTGGATTAGAGTAACACTAACACAAAGGTCAGTTCCTTTAGTAGACTCAGACTACGAGAGACATTGAAATGCAGAACATGTTCTTTACCCGTTGGTGTGGCTTTTATCAATCTATTATGAACCTTAACACAGATCATGGGAGTTGGAATTTCTTAAAGAAATCCTCATGCTGTTGCAAATTTCCTTTGTCCTCTGTAAAATAAGAAACAGTCCAAATCTCCATTGATCTATATACATAGGTTTTCTAAAGTTCAAAGGCAAGTGAAGTGAGATCACACAAGTGAGGGTTGGTAGGGTTGAGACGACAAATTTTCAACAAAGCCGACATTACAAACTGGGGTGTGGACTTGGTGACGGCATTACAAGGCTAGAAGGGGACATTCTGAGAAATGTCAGATACAGCGTTTTTGCAGCCTGACCAGTTTTAGAAACAAATAGCCATACTATTTCAGTGCATCAAATTTGACCATCAGTTTTTAAATGTTTTGTGTCCTCTTTGGTTAGTGAGTCCCCAAACTTGGTGCAGTATGAAATCACTGGGTGGTATCTTTGCATTTTCTGAACATACGGGACGTTTTGGGACATGTACAGGTTTCATTTGAGGATTTGATTTGGTCTCCCTCAGTTGCGTCTTCACTGGAACACCCTTCTACTGCTCATGTGCATCACATCATGCACACACACCACCCAAATGCCTATTTTCAGTTTCCGGGTTATTCAGCTCGCCTCTTGCACTGCCAAGTGCTATAAATCTATATTTTGCACAGAGTGAAAAACAGTGCTTTTCCTTACTTTTTCTAAACATGATCTTTAGAAGGAGAAATGCTGCTCAGTGTAGGTTTGCAGTCAACATATTTCATACTAAACATTTACATGACTGGAAAGGAGCATTTTAAAGTACTATATAATACAGGTTACTGATAATCTGTTAAATAATCATTCCTTGGATCAGTTTAACTGAGCAATATGCCTGCAAATTGATTTTGCCTCTAAAATTCACAAATCCAATTCCTTATACAGACTGCAGTTCATACCCTCGTGTTGTATTCAGCATAGATCTGCAAACATTATCCAGCTCTTTCATGACATATCTTTCTGGACACAAACAATTCATAACTACTTGGGTGAGGCGATGATTAAAAAATGCCCTGCTGAGTCATGAGTGCTCGGGGATTGTGTAGCAAGTATCAAAACACAAGATGATCAGGCACAACCAGCTTGACAGGTTCAGTGCATCAGGAAAGAAGAAAGTGGGTGCAACTGTCACGAAGAAAATCCTTGACTCTTTGAAAACATAGCTCAGTCCTTTCACCTCAGACAAACCCACTGACCTCCTGGGACACACTCATCTTCTTCGACCTGTCTGCAGACTTTCACTCCCCCCCTCTTCCTTCCTCTCTGTTTCTTTCTCTGCTCCCACTGCCTTAAGAGCCTTATCTTGTACACTTGGCATGTCAACCGACTGTGCGCACACCCTCCAGTCCTCCCAGTAAAAAACACACCCTGTTCTTATCGGTTCCAGGTGGGGGCCAGGTGGCTAGGATTGGGTAGACTAGTCATGCCCACTGTAAATGGCTGCATGTGAGTACCTCTCTCTGGGTAGCTGTAATGTTCCCCTGTTGGAAGAAAAGAGAGAAAATAAGTATGATTTGGTTTTCTGTGGTCTTGTAAATGTGGTGAAAAGGCTGCCTCTCTGTACATTTGACACAACAAACCACATTGTAATCATTCCATGCCTATGCAGCGAGAAGGCACGCATCTCTCTGACTCAGAGACACACGCATGACAATTTGGCAGACTCGCTTCTGAGGTGCCCACTTTGTCCAGGCAGAGCACAGAGGCGCCGTTGTCCCACCCCAAGGAGCGAGTGGTGGACTGTGCATCAGTAATAAGCCCAAACACAATGACAGGTTTCACGGAGATAGAGTCGAGGCTTCATGGTAGCAGAGGATACATTCTCTCTTTTAAGAAGTGAGCCTCTCCTAACATACTGTGCTCTGAGTGAAGGGCTCTCTTGAATATGGAGTTACAGTACATGATGGGATTCACTCAAGTTAAATAAATGAGAAGCCTGTTAGTTTAGCCGAGCACAAAGAGTGGAAACGGGGGGAAACAGATATCCCAGTTCTTGCCAGTGCTAACAAAATCCACTTACACACACCATGCTGGCTGTTCCTGCCCGTGTCCTGTCTTTGTGCTAAGCTAAGCTAAGTGCAGCTATTGGCTGTATAACTTCACATTTTATGACTAAATGTGAGAGTGAAATCAGGCTTCTCATCAAACTCTCCACTTGAAAGCGAAACAAACACATTTGTGTGTGTTTTAAAGCAGAACAGATGTAGTTTAACCGCTTGGTGTAGCGGTTTAACTTGGTTGCCAAAGTACAAATCAGGCAGGCATGAAGCAACAAGGGCATACATCTGAGGTCCACTGAGGACTGATAAGACCTGTGACAGTAGCCTAACTGTAGTCCAGAAAACCAAATAAAAACTAAAACTAGGGAGTTGGATGATAACACTTTTTAGTGGCAGCTGCACCTGTAAATAAAACCCAGGGGCTTTATTTTAATATTTAATTTTTTTTTGTAAAAACACCTATTGGCGCAGCTTTAAATATTATAGTTTGACCTGACATTATCACCCTGAATAAGACGGGCCCCATTTCCCACCACACTTTCATCAGTGTCATTATCGCCTTCATCATCCTCATCTCTCCATCTCGTGCACACTACTCGGTTCGCCCTCGCGCGCCGCCTGTCCTTTAAATTGATTTTCTCTCTCTCTCTCTCTCTCTCTCGCTCTCTCTCTCTCTCTCTCTCTAGCAACCCCCCCTTCCATCTTAACGCGGAAGTCAGTGACGCACCACCACACACAGCTGCTCGGCGGTGGCAATAAAATAAACAAGACGTCGTCATTTGTTGCCGAACACAGCGGTGAGTGTATTCGTCTTTTGTGCGTGTGCGTGTGTGTGTGTCGTACAATTATGGAGCGGTGTCTGGTCCAGCGCAGCTATGCGTCCGTCCACACCGTGGCTCCTGCGTCTCCGCGGCGCCTCTTGTTTTATTGAATCCAACCCGAGGCGGCTGGCGGTCGGTCGATCGGTCGGACGGACGGACTGACGTGTGTCTGGACCGTGCTGGGATGTGATAGTGTGAGATTTTTTTTTTTATAATTTCCCCGCTGTAGAAGCCCCAGCGACGGTGACCGGAGTCTATTGTAATCAAGGTATGGAAATTGCACGCGAGCGACTGGTGCGCTCTGCAGCAGAGAAAAAACGCGTCTGTGTGTGTGTGTGTGTGTGTGTGTGTGTGTGTGTGTGTGTGTCTCAGCTGAAATGTGTAATGTCTGATGCCGTTTTTTTTTAATGTAGCCGTTTATTGCTTGCTTTGTCCGTACGCCATTTGGCTTGTCACCGGAGAGGAGACGTGGCGTTCGCCGTGTCCGAGCAAACCTGTCAGTTTTATCCGAAGCCCTTCATGTCACTAGGTCAGTTTGTGGTGGTGGGACACCAGGTCACGGTGATTAAAAAAAAAAACTAGCCTATTTTGCTCCAATGACACTAAACTATAGGGCAGTATCTCATTGTATTCTGTAGTGCCTTCCCATCATTGCTGCTCTCAGCTGGGTTCTCTTGCATCCCCATATGAATGAATCAGAGGTCAAGGTGCATTGGAGCAGCTGGTCTCAATCACACTGGATCCATATTGACTGGGATGTTACTGGCCATATTTGCATGATGGACTGCAGATAGAGCTCACTTTTGTCTCACTGAGCATTTGCTTCTGCCCCCCCCTCACATTTTGGCTTCAGGTCTGAGGTGCCCTGTCCGGCCGGATGGTCCTTTCTTATGATCCATAATAAAGCCAGGCACTGTACGCAGCACCCTGAGCAGAGTCACCGTATCACAGCTTACATTGGCCAGAAAACGCTATTAACCACGATTACAACAGAAACACAACTGACAACACAGCACTAAAACAGTAAAATGTAGCTTTGTCTGATGATAAATAGTGATGTTATGCTTATTCGCTCACTGTTACCCGGGTCTCACATTACACCATCTTTTGCAGCCGTAGGATCAGCTTACCTCAGTATGTTATATCTTCCACTCCTGTCCTGTTGTCTGAGCCATACCTGCTGCAATGCATGTGCATTGCACTTGCAGTTTGTTTTTTTGTTGTTTTTAAAAAAAATCTTATTAAAGATGCAAAGCACTCCTGTGGACTTCCTATGGTTCAGTTCTTATTTCGTCTGTGTGTATTTGTGTGTATTTACTTTGTCACTGGGAGGGCAAATCTCTCGCTCGACCTCATTTCAAGGTAACAAGTCCTGGCTTCCTGTGAGGAAAAAAACCCCAAAACAAATAACCAACCCATGCATATTGTGATGCGGGATTCACTGTGATGCGCAGCTGTTGTCGGGGGAAAGATGAGGAACCATCTGTGTCTGTCTGCACCAGTTACTTCACTGCAGCCTTTAGTTATGTCTTTGCCAGTTTTGTAGAATATTGAGGGCTTGTTGCAATAAGAAGCCTCATTGTACCGTTTGCATCTGTGGAGAGTGCATGCATAAACTTGCGGATAACACAATGCTTATTCTCTCTGCTCCTCTGTAACTAATCCTGCCTCCTCACATGGGATTACTGCATATAGTTTCCGTCTTTTCCGCACAAACACTGCTTAAGATTCTGACACAGCCAAGTGTTTGAACAATAGTGACGAACGCTGGCCTTTTTTTTTTTTTTTGGAAGCGAGCGTTTGGAGCTCTAATCGTGGTTTTTGCACTTGATCTGAACAAAAGGCAAATTTTGGCTTTGAAAAAAAGGAATTGTTTTAATCTTCTGTAGCAAAAAAAAATACTCATCAACCTTTTATTCATAAGCTGCTTTCAACTTCTCGTGTGAGTGCACAGTCGTTTTATTAGTATTTGTATGATATCAAATCTTCAGGGTTGGATTTCTTATTTTATTCATAGCAGATTGAAAAATAAGTAGCAAACCATATCAAGATTGAAAGAAAAGTAGCTATAATTCCAACAACTTGTTATTTTCATTATAAAAGCATGTGAAATGATCATAGTAAACCTAAGGCAGTCTGCTCCTCCCCCTCTTTCCTTTTCTGGTCCTGATCTTCCTTCAAGACCATGTCACTCTGTGTCCTCTGACAATGACGGATTTTGCCGGTATGAACGAGCCTTCTGCTGTTATGAGAAATCTCATCTCTTCTAGAGCCTGAGCTGTCGGCAGGCCCTGAAGTCGTCAGTTGTCCTGACGGGACTGACTGCAGGCAGAAATAAGAAAGTGAAACCATAATTATGTCTCCAAAAAAGAGGAAGAGGGCGAGTGAGAGTACGTAGCTGCTAAAGCTGCAAGCCAAGAAGCCTGCAGTCTTTATGAACTGTACCATTGTGTACTTGCAGATTAACTGCAATTCTGTCTTCACAGATAGGTTCTTAGGAAAGTAATTTGACGATGGAAAGAATGCAATCAAAAGTATCTGAGGGCTCCGGTTGTAGCTTTGTGCCAATTAACTCCTGTCATTGTTTGACACAATTGGTTGTAATTGCTAAATGCGCCTCCCTCAGTATTTTACAATATGGAACAGATGATGGGTTTGACAGCACCTATTGTGCTGATCCATAGTGTTTTCAATCAAAGTCAATTTAACAACTGCCAAAAACATTGTGATTAGCGGAAGAGTTTCAGAAAAAGGTCTTTGGTTCTGCTTTAGTCGACATCTTTGTTTGGGCTTTGTTCCAACTGTACAACAGCCTTTGACATGCAGCATACAGCCAAAAATAAAATATTTTTGTGTTGACTCATTTTGGAAGCAGAACTGATTGATTCTGTTTACGTTTTGCCGGTGATATTTTCTCTGAGCGTGCTCCGTAACTGGGCAGAAACTAATGATTATTTTCACCATCAGTTAATTGACACATTGTTTCAGCTACACCTGTTTTAAATGACGAATCGATTTTTGAAAATTAGAGAAGACATTATTGACTTTTGTCAAATTGTTAGAAGTTGGTCGATTAAACTTATGAACAGGACAATACAACCCCCCCTCACACACACACACACACACACACACACCCACGCACTTCCTTTTTTCCAATATCTTTCCTGTACATTCACTCAGCACTGTTGCAGGATGTGATTAAAATTTCTATTTTTGAGCTCAACCTGTCTCTAAATGATACCTGCAGACATGGTTTTGTGACTCACGGCATCTCTATGTCAGCTGCTTGGCTGTGCATCTTCACCCTGGGGGTGACACCTTTTTTTTTTTTAAATAATACTGATTGTATTTTGCAAAGAGAGAGGAAATTGTCCAAGCTGAAAAAAAACTGACGGATAGCACGTATCCTTTACTGTTTTACAGGAACGCATGCGTGCCTTTTATCCAGGATGAGGGTTTTTGCTGGACTCCTACCATTGTGGTGTCAGTCAAAACCTCTCTTTACTGGACTTCTTCAAGTTTAACTTTTTTTAATTGATGCTACTGCTGAACTAATTAAAAGTATATTAATGATAGCACCACCATATGGCAGCTGTAAATGTACCATAGGATTTCCAGTGCGGTGTAGACTTTATGCAGCTGTTCTGTACTGCGTTAATGATCTGATCCTGGACTATTATCTCATGAAAATGTCCCCCGCTAGTATTGTCACATCAGCATCTGGCTGGGCTGTAATGCGATAACATAATCAAGGTATCATACTGAGTCGTTGCTCTTTGCCTTCCGTGCACTGACTCGGTCCAGACCTGCCATGCTACTGTATCCCACTGTGCCCCGTCTTCATCCTCGGGGAATGGAGTATTGATCCAGTCTAATGACTTCCTCTCGTGGATGATGTCACACACCCCTGTGAATAAAACATTACTGGACTAATCCTAATGATGGTGGTTAAAAAATGCCGGTGAGGGAATAACAGAACAGTGTTTATATATTATGTATTGATGTTTCTCACAGATCTTAAGCGGCCCCTTTCACTCAGACTTACAGCCGTGTGTGTGTGTGTGTGTGTGTGTGTGCATGTGTACGCTGCATGGGTGCAATGAAATTATAATGTAAGGGGATGAAAGAGGAGGGGAGCACTTGACAGCCGCTATACATCAGCCAGGCAGAGGGTGCTGGCTCAGCTGAATGGACCGTGGGATGGCACTGCTGCAGGTAGCAGGCTGTGTTTGATGATGTCATTAGGGCTCTCACGATCTCTCAGGGCTTCTGTCTGCCGGTGCAGCGCACCGAGAAGAGGGTGCGGAGGAAGGAACCGCCATGGTGTGAGGTACTTTGTTTTACTGTCAACACAACACGCGTTTGTGCCAGTGAAATTTATTTACACCCAGTTGCCAATTTACCAAGCCAAATTTAATGCAGTCAGCAGTCCTGCAAGGAATTCCTCCTTCATGAAGGTTACAGTGTTCAGTTTTTGTTGAAACTGTGTTGATTCGCGTGCACGGTCATTTTGGCAGCGGCGGTTTGTGGTGCTGTTGAACTATCTTGTATTACACTGATGCGTGTCTGCTATTTATATCAGTGAGGCTAGGCTAAATAACAGAAGCACTTAATTTGCTGTTTTGGTGACGGTCACTTTAAAAGCTCTCACGGGTTTATCATTAACCATTTGCTAAACCCCGCCCCCAAAAAGCAATGGTCCAGTCATAGCTTAGCAACTGTTGCGCTTTCAATTCAAAGCAGCGTACATAGAGCTGTATTGAGTGATTTCGAAGGGTGATGTAAGTATGTATTTAGTCTTTCCCAGAAGTATATAGAAGAGAAACAGTTTAAGGATAAGGTTTAAACATCATTTGGCACATTTCAAAGACATTTAGCATCTGTAGTATAAACCAAACGTTATTTCGAAGGAGTGCATCGTTAACTAACATGGGGTTTTGAATGTTACAGGTTGCATGACATATAAAAAAGCCTCACACCCCCAGCTGTCCCAGTTAACATTACCTGAGACACATTGGTTAATCCTCAACATAAAAGCCCTCTGTTTTTCTAGTAACATTAAAAAGTACATGTATTTATTCCTGGGACATGCAGCTTTGGTCTTTTTTGCACGCTGGTGTATATGTAGCCAATATTTCTGATCTCAAGTCAGATGAAAACACTGAAAAGTCAGTTAGAGACGACCTTTTTGAAACAGCTCATTGACTTGATGTTACTTTAATTATCAGCTGCAGCTGATGAAAAACACAAGTGCAATACTTAGTAAATCATCTGTTACTTTGAGGTCCAGTGACCGCGAAGGCCATAAGAAAGACTAAGAGTAAGATTCACGTAAGTTTCACACTCATGGAGCCGTTCGGTGACCCTCTGCATGTTCCTCCATGCAGAAAAATATGCATCAGTTTATTCCTGCTTAAGTCTGTAGTCTGCAGCTGCTTGATGCAGGGAGCTTTACAATTGCCTAGCATGCTGAACCTTTCTGTTTTCCTGTACTTCAACCCATAAGATTAAAACTTACTGAAGCTCCAGATCGTTTTCTTCCCCTCTAAACCAACATAGTACCCTGCATGTGCTTTACGGCAACTATTTTCTACAGGGCATCGTATTTGATTAGGATTCTGAAAGCCAGTCAGCCATCCATTTTCATTAATTTCATTGGAGTGAAAAAATCCGCTTGTATAAATTTGTTTCATGGGTAATCCATCACAGTGAACTTGCTTCCCACGTTAATTTTTTGTCGAAACTTCAACTTTATTGATCCACACATCAACTTGAGAAGCATTTATGTTTATGGTGTTATGCTGACGAATGCAATTACCACATTAACTGTTGCAAATTTCCTGAGCACAAAAGAATCAACTATCATTTAGATTAGTATATTTTCAGATGCTCCCTGCTGCATCCAATTACACTAGAATCTGAAACAATAAATGTTATATGCTGGTGAATTCAGTTTAATCATAATATTTAATGTAATTGATCATCCTCATTTAAGCAGGTTCCTAGTCTCTGCAAGTTGGGTTTCAGATAATAAAGCTGTCTTGAACTTAAGAAAAAAGCAAAACAAAATCTAAAATATGAAATGCTAAACTGTTCCATCTGCAATTTTTATTTCAAATGCTTTTTTTTTCTCACAACTGTAGGTCTCACTGATATTTTATGCAGTAGTGACTCATCCTATAGGCATCCCGTGAAGGTTTCTATATTTGCTTTTGAACATGCAGGATCAGCTGCAGTGTTTTGTTTGGAATAACCGGAGGAAAAACTGGGTAACTGAGCAGCGGCAGCCGCTGTGGCTGGGCAGACAAAGAAAAGAGTTTAGATGTCATCGAGTTTAAAACGCCAATTGCCATGTGATCTCCTGGAAGTGCTTCGCAAGTTGTGGATTTTTTTTTAATTCACTTTTTTGGGAAAATAATCAATCCACCATTCCTGTGTAATTGTCTGCTTGTAACAGCTTTTTAATCTGGCATTCAGTAAATGAATGAGAGAATTTCCAACAGCATAAGTGCCTGCTGTCATTTTAATTTTTATCACCATTTTATTTATGTCTTTTTCTGCTTTTCACCTGCACCCCATCAACTGGTGTTGTCGTTGCTGCTTGTAATTTTTTTACTTAACCGTGTTTGCGTCTTAAATCTCATCCCATAGCACATCCGTGTTGGAGGCTGTCCCCGTTTAGAGCAGCAAACATGAATCCAGCTCTGCAGTAAATCCCCGCTCTGCATAAGAACACCCCATGATTCTTTGATCATCTTGACTCAATCCTGAGTGTGTTGCTATTATTAATGCTGATTTAAATAACCAATTCACACTGCCGTCGCTCATCCAAATTGGCTTTGTAGTCATTATGTGATATGAAGCAGGTTTGAATGAGGTTTTGAAGCAGCAAATGAGGTTGACAAATAATCAAGCAGCTGAATGAGTACAAGTTGCTTTGTGTGTGCGTGTGCACAGCCGTAGTAATGGGTGGGATGGGATAACTGTGTTTTTCGAGATGTTTAAGCACAATGTGTGCCATCCAGGGAGGAATTAAGATGGCTGTTTTCATCAGGTGTTGGGCTACGACGCAAACATGACACGACTTGCTGTATGATGACATTATAAGGAGTTTACACAGGCAAATGTAGCAATTGTTGTTATGTAACCACCAATTTGTTTTTGTCTTCTTGACTCTTAAGATATTCTGAGCTGAACGTCATGTCCCTCTAACCTCCTCAAGGGGTTTTTGGGCAACAGCTTTGTATTTGTGTAGGCAGCGTCACGTGGGTCTTACTTGTGTAAACTGTGCTGACAGATGCAGATGCGCGTTCAGTTATATCAGCACGTACAGATTGGAGTGTAGGATATTTTTGGAGCCACCGTTGAGTCGGATAATTCCGGTTACGCGGAGACGAGCGTGTGTGAAGCAGGCCGGTTTGTCAAAGCAACCTGACATCTTGATTTGTTCTGTTACCTTGGATGCGAGCGCTATTAGGGGAAAAGGAGAGAGACGCGAGTCTAAATCGAGACATGTCTTGACGTGTCAAAGGCTGCGTGATGAATAACCCGCTCTCCAAATGGGCACCATGTTTCATCGTCCACACCATCAATCTCTGCTCTCTGGACACAGTGAAAATGTTTGATTTCTTTCTCCAAGTGCCATGGAGCCGTGAAGTAAGTTTCATTGTTTTTTGCAGAGATTTGCAATGTTTTTCATCACCACCCAAATACAATGGAAGTGGAGCTGAAGAAATTTGATTAAATGATGAGCCGGTTGACAGAAATTTATTTTTGATGGAGTGTGCATCAGCAATGCTTTGAAAACCATTTCATTTTTTAAAGTAATTTGACAATTTATAGTGAAAAAAATTCATTGTGGTGTGTGGTGCTCAAAGCATTGAAAAACAACCAGCAGCAACTCGCAAGCACTTACTCAGGAGAACATGGTGTAAAAGAGTGTTTATTGACTTTTCTTGAAAGTACTTTGACAGCATATGTTCCTCTTTATCAGATAGAGAAGAACAGAGATATGACAGGAAATGAGAGGTGGGGGGTGGTTAACATGGAACAAAGGTCCCCTGCTGCATTTCAAGCCAAGAACATTGCCTTTTACTAGTCGGCTTTTAAAGCCCCAGGCCCTCGAGGATGCACTGAAACTTCTCTGACAAAGAAACAGTCCCTGTACAGGTGGCTCAACGCCGCCCGATGAAAATGAGAAAATATGTCTCGTGTGTTTTGAATGTGATATGAGCAAACGAACTGACCTTTTAGGATTCTCTCTACACCAGTTGTGATATTTTGTTTTCCTGAACCCGACTTAGTGACTGCAGTTGTCTATTATGTTGCAGAGTGTATTTGCCGGTTAAGTGCTGTGTAAATGACTGCTGCTGGCCAGTTCTCCACCGCTCTGTCATACAGTCACTTAGTCGCTTTTCACCACCGCCGGCCAGACCAGCAGCCTCTCAGGCTGTCCCTCGGTGCGAGTCCACAAGGAGCTCACCCGGATGCACGCACACGTATCGCACGTCTGCTGCTTCACGGGGCACGGTGGTTGCTGTTGCTTGCCTGCTGGTCCACGGACTCACAGAGCCCGGGTTGTTTTGCAAGGTAGAGGGGAAGATAAACACTAGCCCAAGGGGGTGGAGTGGTCATTGTGCTGAGCAGCGCGCACTTGGCAGCAGCAGGCCTCAGTTTACTGGTATTATCATGAAAGAGGTTAGTCTGAAAATATTTTCGCTTTACAGTGGTGAGTTTCTTTTTCATTTCCTCATTCTTGCACTGAAGTGGCCTCTTTTTTTCTCTTTTTTTCCCTGAGTCTGAATGTTGATGTCGCTAACACACAGTGGGTTTTAACGCCAACTAAAGTTGCCCGTCAGCAGCAGTGTGCCACATTGTCTGTGTTGTCAGTAGCTTTAAGAATGTCAACCTTGAAAACACTAAACGGCTTGTCGCCCGGAGAAACTCGGGCTGCATCCTGTTTTTCGAGCAGTCAGCTTTGTGTATTTTTGAGTGCAACTGTGTTAAGTGTTTGATTACAGGAAAGGAGCTGTGGCCAAATTCCTTGAATCATCTTTTTTTAGGAACAAGGAAATGCATTAGGTATGAAGCAAGCAACATGGCTGGTCTTTTGCCTCCTAAAACTTTCCTCAACATCTTCATTACCAATGGCCACCTCTCCCATCAAGGGAGAAGGGCTCAGTACTGATGAGCATATGTCAGAAATGAAAGCTGCTTGCTACCTCTTTCATGTCTAAATTTTGTTTTCTCCGGTTCCAGAGAAGTGTTGTTCCACAGAAACGTTGTAGCTGCGGGGGTTGTTTTTTATCTCTCTGGGGCTGTGTAAAAAAAAAAAAAAAAAAAGGTTACAGGTGTCATTTTTCTCCAACATCTAGACACTGCACCTGTTCGCTCAGCGTAACCCGATCTGGATTTCATTTGGCTAAATTCCCGAAATGTAAATGTGAATCTGTACTTGTGGGTTCACGTTTGCATTTGTACCTGCTCTTACAAGCTGTGCAAACTTGATACTGGTGCTCTGCCTCAAAGTGCAACTACAACTACAGACTCATGCTGTGATTTTTATTTTCGCTTGCTTTATGATAACATACAGTATGACTTAGAGTTGCAAAGGAAAGTCTTTCGAAAGTGAGAACTTTTTATTTTGACTGCATTCAATTGAACTGGGAGCTCTAGCTTCCTTTATTTTGTGCTGTACTTCCTCTTCATGGTATCTACTGTGGCAGAGAGATGACAAAAGCTGCAGAGTCAGTGTGTCTGTGTGTGTGTGTGTGTGTGTGTGTGTGTGTGTTGTGTGTAGTCTATCTACAATGTAAGTGCCTGCCATGTCCATCTGGGGAGTTTTGATGCATTTGCACTTTTCTCTCTGCTTTTTATCTGCCTGATATTTAATTCTGCTCTTCAAGCATATAGCAAAATGTCCTATATCCACCTTCTGTTTTCTTTTTCTCTTATCTTGCCGTTACACCTCAAAGAATTCTAATGCCTTGTCTCAAAACTTTTATCAAGTTCTCTTTGTCGGCCAGACATTTGTTATTTTTCCCTTATATGCACTGATATTTCTCTTTTTCCCTTGTAAAGGCAGCATGTGAGATGAGAAAATAGAACACAAAAGAGTCCCATCGACTTATACTGTACAGTCAGTAACATAATGGGTTACTCATTACATATCTCTTATCAAGTCTATTTAGGTTTAACTTTTAATTATTTCTGAAGTTCTGATAAACAAAAATATAAATACTCCTGATCTGTAATCACCTTTTCTTGGATGAGAAGGGAGAAACGGCAGTTGTGAGCGGTTGCCTCATATTCACAACAAGAGTCAATAAATACATTCTCAGTTTGGCCTTTGGGTGAGGCATTTACTGAATTAATGTTAATTAACTACAATCTGCAGCTGATACAATCTGATGCTGGCAATGTTTGTCATTTCAATGGGGGGAAACTTTCATTACTGGGAAAAAAAGAAAAAAGAATGGCCTGCCTCCTGATTATTTTGTGCGGGGGTTGAGAAGAGAGAAGATATAGAATAAGAACTTTAATGATTTCAGGTGATGCCAACCTGAAACATTCACAATGCGGTTATCACTGACTGGAGCTTTGTGGCAATTTCATTTTATCCTATTTTAAGTTTAATATCGTCAAATACGAGATGCAAGTCATTAATACCATTTTTATTGGGGTCTTGGCTCCAGATTTTAAAGGACTATTTCAACATTTTGAGAAAATTTTTGTACTTGCCATCTTGTCGAATTAGATGAGAATTATTGTTATCACCGCCACTCATTAGCATAGCATAAAGACAAGAAAGGGAAATTTGGGAAAGAGATGTGCCTGTGTCAGCCAATAGGTTAAAAAAATCCAACTACCAGCACCTCTGGGGCTCAATATTCTGTTTTTACTGTGAGTTAAAATTTATCAACCAAGCAGTGTCTTCCTGGTGTCTCTACAGGTTATCTTGAAGTCACTGTCAAACAATTCATCAAAGAGACTATGAAAAAAGTCTTGAATTCTTGACACATTAACAAGCTGTCAAGTATGAATCTTTGAATTTTCATTGGAGCCACCAAAAGGGAACCTTGGAGTAAAAAATAAACATACTTGGCAGCTGTTAGCACTTAGACATCAAATAATTTGGGGGCTCTGGTTGAAGCCTGAAGTGAAGTAAGATCTTCATGTTAAAATCCTAAAAAAGCACTTCATGTATAACACGTTGAATTTGGCAACAAGGTGAGCAATCATTTCCTGTCATATTGACTTGAAACACAATGAATGAAGCCGCTCCTCTCTGGGCCTTTTGGGAAATCGATGGTGAGGTGAAGGTTGAAGGCAGTTTAGGTTTTTTTTCATCTTTTTCTTGATCCATCTGGCATTTCAGGGAGTCTCTTCCCTACACAGAGCCAGGGATTTCGACAAGAATAAATCAAAAGAATTGTGTCTGACTTCAGTATTTAACTGAAGTTGCCACTTCTGTATAATCCGGGAACAGCCTGTTCTGGAAGCGGTACTGAAAAGGAGACATTTACTGTAATTTAAATAGTCATACTTCCTGGATTTAATCTTGTGAAAGTCACAGAAAGTTTCACAGGTTGTTCTCTTTCATTTTTTTTTTTTGATACTCTAGCTCATTCTTCACGTCTACTTGAAAGCTGACAGTGTGTATAAAAAAAGTGAAGGTCATTTTGGTAAATGTTAGTAACGTCCCAGAGAAATTTGCTTGGTGTGTTTTTTAAAACTCATCATCTCTTGCGTTTGTTAATCTCAGCTACTTTCGCCAATCGCATCCAAACTGGGACTCATTGGCCTTTAATCAAACAGCTAACAGGCCCTCTGCATGCAGTGAGTTTGAATGTCATAGGATGCCTTTTGATTAACCCAGCATATAGGGGAAATGGGCATAGAGGCATTGTGGAGGCATGGAAGTTATATTCAGACTGTGCTGGTGCTGATAAATGCTGCAGCTACATTTGAAATGACAATGAACTATAAAAAAAACCCCATTATGATAATTTATTCCCAGTGTGTTATGAAAAAGTGAAAAAAATGTTGAGAAATCTCCGTGCTCTGCACTGCACAGGCCCTGTGTCTATGTGCTTGCTTATGAAATTATACACGGCCAGCGACTGTTAAGTGATCTGAACGGTTTAAGTTTGACATTTAAATTTTTTTATCCAAATTTTATGAAGACCTGCGGTGCCAGATTTGATGTGTTTGCATTCGTGTGTGTGTGTGTGTGTGAGGAAGTGAGCTGCAGCCAGCTTTATCAGAGTCCATCAGGTTTTACGGTTAATCTGTCTGTCTGTGTGTGTGTGTGTGTGTGTGTGTGTGTGTGTGTGTGAGAGAGAGAGAGAGAGTTCTGGCATGATGGGCTTTAAGTCCAATAATTGCTGCCAACACAGCAATGGCATCTGTGCCATGATGAAATTGAAGCCCCCCCTCCCCCTGACTCACACCTTTCAGCTGAGCTACCAGTCAGACGTGAAGGCGCGTTTGTAGCTATTTAATTTCTATAAAGTCCCATCTCTCATAAAAGGATTTGGTGACAAGGTGACAGATCCTGTGAGAGAACAGCAATCAAAGCTAAAAATTACATTTTCAGGCTGCATATTCTGTACCTGCCAAATGAAGACCGCTTACAGTTTTCAAATTATGGCTGCAGAATCACCTTAAAATAATAGAAACTCTTCTTCTCTTTTTGTAATGAGGCTACACGATGCACGTAGCACTGAACCCACTTGAAATCCAGAAATATACTGGTGATATCTCTGAAAGCCAGCATTTCTAAGAATCTGCCCGTTGCCTGCTGTTGGTCTTTTTCTCAACCCACATCTCCTCAGGGAAGACGCCTCTTTAAATATAGACTATAGCTGTAGTACAGTAATGTTTGGATTGATTGATACACAGCCCAGTTTTTCTACCTGACTGCGCATCAGAACCGAAGAACGAGCTCTCAGCCCATATCTCAGGTCGGATCTGACAGCAGGGACACGGAGGGGCCTCTTGGCAAACTGAATAACAGCAGAGTTCAGCTGAGCAGAACGCAGAGGAGACGGGACTGTGATTTACCTGGTGCAGGAGCAGAGAGGGGGGAAGAGATGGAGAGACGGGCTGAATGTCTGAATTGTCTTCCTGTGAAAGAAGTGGACTTCAGTGAGGCTATAGGAGAGCAATATTTGGATGGCCGTGCCTCGACAGAGAATTATGTGTGAACAGCCCAGCTCTAAAATATGGATGGCCCTCAAACTCTCATGTTAGAGATTAGTTATGGGGGGGATTAACAGAAGAACTTCTAGGTATAAGTATATCAGACGTTCTACTGCCAAACAATCTGTTTTATTATATGTATATAGAGGAAACCCATATTACTACTCTATACTGGGTAATTGATATATAACCCCCCACCCTTCCCTAAATACAATTCAACTAAACAGTAAGACTGTTGTTAATTTATTGCAAATCTAATTAGGAAAGAGTACTTTTATTTGATAATACTGATAAACAGAAGATCAACAGACATTCCTGAGACTCTATGACTGTCTGTGTGTGTGTACATGTATAAATAATATCATGGCAACAGTGTAATGCTGCCCGTCTGTCCAGCAAGCACATCTCTCGCCCCATTAGTGCAACCTCTCAGTCCAACAAAGACCTTAGGCTTGAAACACAGTGCCAATTAAGAATGGAGTGGAGAATTTGACTGCGGTTGTTATTCTGCGGACGTCCAGTAATGAGCTGGCTGGTGCGGCCGCAGTCTGTGTTGTGGCCGCAGTGATGGATGCTGTCGGTTGTTTCATGAGTGCTGCAAAACAAGCCAAAAAAGCAACCCAGTTGAGTTCCTCAGATGCAGTCCACAAACGCATGACGCTTGCTTTATTTTGTCCATCCCTCCTGCTTGCTCCACGTCGTCGTCGCTCACAAGAACGCCCGCTTTGTTGTCAATACAAACATTCGCGGCTGAAATGCAGCGGGAGCTTTAATGATGCTGCCATGTGACGACGCCCTCGAGCGAATAACTCAGGCTCGTGTACTGTTACTCGTCGGGCTCACTGGCACGACATGACTCCAAATGCTGTCTGGCTGTCAAAGTGACCCGATCCCTCCGGCCGTCGCTCGTTAACTCACAGTGACGTCACACAATGGCTGCTGATACAGATGCCTTCGCCGAAAGGGAGTTAGTTGCTTGCTTAACTTCTCTTGCTTTCAAGTCACAAAAGCCACTCGACCTGTAACGTTATCCGGACCGATGGCTTCGGGAGGACGGTATGCAGAGTTGAACGGTGGCCGGATGTAACGGATGCACATATATAAAATTTAAAAACATGGCCCAAGATGTAGCCCAGCCAGCTAACTGCCTCCATGGCAACATTACTGTTTACAGGCCTGAAGAATTAAGGCATGGTTATCTACAGATAAGAGTAGAAAATGTATTTATAGTAGTATGAGCATTACAAATATATAAATTTCCTATAAGACCTTATGGTGTGACAAAAGCTATTAACTTGAAGACATTTTAAACGGTGAAAATGTGTCTTTATTAAGACGTGATCCTCCACCGTCTAATGGCACCAAGCTGAGACTGCCAGCTGTTGCATGAGAAGCTGCAACTGTGTGTGTGTGTGAGTGTGAGTTCATGTGAGCCTAATCACCTCTCCGTCTTGATGAATACTTATCGGAGACAGTGCGGTGATGAACCGAAGCGGCAGCTCTGGCTGCGCCGGCCCGCTCCTGCGGCTCCTTCTTCTCACTGAACCCGGCGTGGCATTCCCAGTCGAGAGCAGGCCCTCGACCAGCGCTGGTTTCTCATTACTGGCATTTAGCTGACCTCCCATCTGTCTGCTTGCTTGGTGATTTCTTAATCCTGTCATTTTCATACTGCTGAGCTCGAGGGTTCGCTTGGCGGACGGGCACGCTACAGACGCATACGCACGGCCCAGTGGTGAGAAGGAGTTAAAGATTAATTGCTGTCAGTGGCAGTACAGATGGCTGCATTAACTGAAGTTAAAATGACCCATTTGTAAAACCTCTTGTGTAATTCCCCAGGACAGCCTCGTGCTGCAGCTGCTTTTATGACGCTATCTGTCTGAACCTATGCAAGAGCGATGGCAACCCAACACGCACGCTCTAGCTCTTTTTGTGGAAATCTTAGTTCTGAATTTCCAGGTCTTTGGAGGGGGAAAAAAAGTGAATTCTTTTACACGCGGGATGACCTCTGTAGTGATTTATTACACTTGAGCTTTTGCTTTTCTGAGACAAAACTTCTGCTCTACTGTGGAAAATCACAAAAGAGGACGGTACCTTTTGGTGGTTTGAGAATAGACCAAAGTTTCTTAGTCTGTACTCTAGGTCACCAAAAAGAAAAAGTTCAGAGGTCTGCTTCTGCAGAGTTGAGTCGCGGTCGTGTAAAATCTTGTTGCTGTCAGCCATCCTCAGCAAAATGTGAATTTAATTAATTAGGCTTCTGGAAAAGTTTAAAGGAGCCTAGTGGCAGAAGAGGTCAGTCAAGTGACCAGCAGCGAAAACCCATTTGAGTGTCAACTCTCCCCCTTCAGGACTTTCATTTCTTGTTTCATATTGTGAACTTATTATTTCTTATTTCAGCCCTCCAGCTCCGGTGACATAAAGGATTTTTGCGGTTAATTTGGATGGCATTTGATTCCCTGGGAGCTAATCTTTGTGTCCTCCATGTGTCCTCTGCAGGGCGTGAGTGGGCGAGGCGTCGCAATTCAGACCATCATGCCCTTTGCTCTGGCATCGGGACAGGAATTGTGTGTGTGAGCGTCCCCGGTTGGCTCTGCTGGGATGAACATGCCACTGCACCAAATCTCCGTCATCCCCCGCGATGTCACCTCGTCGCGGGTGTCGGGCAGTGGGAAAGCTAAGGACAAGGACAAGCAGGTATGTGAAGAGTTAAACGGCCAAATCGGGTCACAGTACTTAATGCTGAGGACACAGCTGGGGATTATGGGGCAGTGTTATCCTGCAAAGTGTAGTTTTGTGTCCTACATTGGCAGAGGCGAATTCTGATCTTAGCCCCGCAAACAGATTTGCACACTAATGTCGCACATATGACAGCTGTGAACCAACATTTACACAGGTCCAAAACAAGAAAACAAGAAAAACAGCAAACGCCCAAACATGAAATCTGTTTTTGTTTGCATTTGAATTTAGAATTTTGCCCAAGTGAAGAACAACACAATTTCTACAAAATGCCTGACTAAATTACGAGGGACTACTGTTGTTTCCTGTTTCCTACTGACAACCAACATTAGTTGCTTTTAACCATGACCACTGTTTCCCTCCCTGAAGTTCCCCTACCCCAGCAAGTGATTCTGACTCAAAAATTTGGATTTTTCCCAAACACTAATCACGTCATGTTTGATCCCAAACCTTAACCACACCTTGAATGTTTTGTAATTGATTTCATGTGCAAACTGTGTCATCCTGTTGATATGGAGGGAATGGACTAAGGATGTGATTTGTTGCCTAATTTTATGATGGTGAGAATCTGTTTTTCCTCCCACAAGAGAAAAAGTCATTGATTCTCAGTTATATTTGAAAGGTAACCTGCTCAGTTTTTGCCACAGGAAACAGATTCCTTTAAAAAAAAATCCTTTTTCATATCACATCTGTCCCTTTCTTCATTTATTGTACCATTAGTTTGAGGTTTGACAGAGTGAAGCTTGTATTTTCTAAAAAATCACATTGTTTCATACAAGGAATTCAGGAACCCACTGAATGCACTGAAGACTGGAGGAAATGTGGGCTTAGTTGTCAAAAGGAAAAAAGAAAGCAAATGGGTTTTAATTCTAAATGACGAGAGTCTCAGGAAATGGAGAAAGTTACCCCAGGTGTCATGCCGTTATTCATCAGAGAACAATCAGAAAGTTATTTTGTCATGCCAGGGGTGTCAATCCCAACACAGCAAGATAAAGTCAGCATTACAGTGTTTCTCTCACTAACAAATTATTTCTGTGCTGCCTGTGGGTTGAGCAGAGGCTTTGCATCTAATGAGGCTGGTCATAGTCTGGTCTGCTTTTCCATTTGTGCCTGAAACCAGCCTGTGGGCCATCTGGTTTTGCAGTTAAGTGGTCAGCTCTTAAAAGGTGCCATATTCATGGTGATGGATTTATTCATGGTGCTGGCTCCTTCAGATTTTCAAAATGTAAAATTTATCTTCAAAGTTTTTTTTTTCTTTTTTAAAGGTATTAAAGTTTTCACAAAAATTGTAACCTGGAAACCCTGAGATCTGTCAAAAATGAAGCCCTCAACCAATGCTCACTGCTTAAAGAGAAGAGGATTAGTGGCACATCTGGAAAGTTTGTCTGTGCCTATCATAGATTTCTGATTTGAGGATTTTGACATTAGTCTCTCAATTCTGACTTATCCAGGATCCAAATATCATTCTCAAAACCTCCTCAACCTTTGACAGCTGGGTCCAATATGAATCATTAGGATTTTTTAAAAAAATCTTTGATTAGGTTACTCATTTGAATTCTGCTGTCAGTTTCACATGTCACTTATCAGACTTTACAGCCACACCAACAGACACCAAAGTCAAGTGCCTTTTCCGGAGCGCAGTTGCTTTTTTGAGCTCTGGAACAAAGCGGGGTGCTAAGACAATGTGTCAGTTGCCTGCCCTCTCTCCTCGGCCTCATTAGATCACAATGGAGCCTGTAAGTGCAGCAGCACAGGTGTTCTTAAGAGGCTGCACATGGCAGCGTGTTTCATCCTCCCTTTGTTGTGCACACAAGCTGTAAATTGGTACTGGCATATGAATTATAACCTACACACACCCCTCTGATGATTTATGCGCTTGCTTTATCTGTACTCACTGGGAAACTTAAACTCGTGCTTTGTCACTGCAGAACTGAAAGAGTCGGCTTGGTCTCATTCCAATGCTGGTTTCATAATCGTTGTGAAATAAGGGTGTGAGTCTGGTTTGATACCTTTTGGTACAGCGCTTGCTTAACAGGATTAAGCGGCTAAATTAAAAAATTTCAGCGAAGTCGTAGCAAGGTTACCTTTGTCTGCTGGTGAATAAAAGTGAAACTGTAAGATTTATAAAGTTGAGGGGTGGTGCGCTGGGCATTTGGTCGACCTGCTGCCAAAAAAAGGGCAAAGATCCCAACCTGCATCTCTCTGCTCAGCATCACTCTGTCACTGTGCAGCCCCCCGAATAAGTGGATAAACAGCAGCGATTCCCATCCTCCCTGTGGGACCATCAACAAAGTAGAAAGGAGAAATGGTGGAGGAAAAGAGGAGTGTTTACTTTGAATGCTAATCAGCTTGAGGGTCCTGGAGGTGTGTGTGTGTGTGTGTGTGTGTGTGTGTGTATGTTTGTGTGCGCGGGCTCAAAGCTTAGTCACAGAGCACAGGCCCATCTGGCCCTCTTGACAACACAACTGGTCTTTTAGCGCCTCACGAAAAAAAAAATCAGAACTTTCCTCTACTTAGAATTCAGAGTTAGTCAGCTGCTCCTTCAGAGAGCGACACATCTTTAACTGTTGCTGCTGCCTCTCTGGCCTCTATCCTCTGGCTCCACTCAAGCTCATTTGTCTCCTTGGAATTCCTCTTTGGATAGGTGCTTGTGGGCACTTTGTCCATGTGCTGTGGTCCTCCACTTGAGAACCCATACTTGGGTAGATGAAGTGAGGTTTAAGATTTTGCAGTGCATTTCTTGCAAAAAAAAAAGAAGAAATACAAATTTCAACTGTGGCGAATAACAGGGTCAGATTTGTTTGAGTCTGTGGTTTTTGATAAGTTGTGCGGCGAATGGATTATGCATGAGTCGACAAACTATGCTCTGGCACAGGTTGGCAGGTAGGGAAGGGGGAAAAAAAACACACTGACTTTGCTGTTTGTTGTGAAATGCACGCTAAGCTCTGAGTGTTTGTTGATTATCTTGTTAACCCCATCTGCAATGTCAACCACTACATTTTTTTTAAAACAACTGTAAGCAATTTAAATGCGCAACGTGCGATTACATCCAGAACAATATAGTCAAGCTTCACTGGACTCAGCTGTAACTTTCATTTTCACAGTCACGCGTGTATTTATTCTGAACGGGGATTTGTTAATATTTAGCAGTTTTTCTGTGTGACTGTGTCCACACAATGCTGTGATACTCCCTATCCGCTCTTTTGAGGCTGCATATATTTTTGCATGAAAGCACTGAGTGCTGGAAGGTTTGTCCTTCAATAAGCATGTGTCGGGCGTGTCTGATGTTTGGCGGACTGATAACAGCCGCCGCCACAAAGCTCCTGGGCTCTGATGGAGCATCGCTGGGCTTTGTAGAGACCAAGATCATAAGCTGACCACCACAGCTAAAACACAGCCTCCAGGCGAGACGGGCACTGTTTCATGTGTCTGTCTTCCCTAATTTGACAAAGCACTTGTAGTGTACTGATATAACTCGTTTTTTTTCCTTGAATCTCGTACTGTTTGTCCACCACTTGAAACAGCATTTGTGCACTTTTGATGTAGTCAAAGCATTTCGGCTGGAATGGCAGATAGCAACTCGTTTATACCCCACACTTCTTTAAATATTGTCCAAATACCATGTGATTTAAATTCTACAAATGTGTCTAAAAATGCTTGAAAATATATTTCTCAGGCTTGAGGCAGGAAAACTTTTCCCAAGCATCTAAACTGTCCAAATCTGTCCCTTCCAGATTGCAGTGCCCAGGGGCTTGCAAATGGAAATACCATGGTAATTACCAAGAAAGCCTTGGGGCTTGGTGAAGAAGGCATGAGATGCTGTATTATCAGCAAAAGGAGTGTTGACATGTTGTGTGACTTGAGTACAGAAGGAGTTGACTCAAGGTGGTCGCATTAAGTCAGCAGCGGAGGATGTGTGTGGTTTATCCTGCCAGTACAAAAAGTTCTGCCATCGCTGTGCTTGTGTTTCTCTGAGATATACACTGGTGCAGACACGCACAAATGATCCCCCCCCAACAGCCACACAGACACAAGTATGCCTGTCCTGTACACGTATTAGTCCTGTTGATATTGACGTTACACAAATGCATATGTGTGCGCACATTTTCTCTCATATGCATTGCATATAAACATACTTTCAGGGGCAGACATGGATCATTTCATTATTCCTGGTGTAGATGGTCTGCAGCAGCTCTTCTACTGTATAAAGCAGAGGCTGCAGAGAGATGATAACGCGTAACTGGAATTGGGTTTCTGTCTATTCTAGCAGCAGCATTCATAAAGCTATGAATGTTGCGTGTCAGCAAACAAACCTACTTTACATAATGCCACTCATGAAATTCGGAAAGATGTCACTGTTAACATTCCATTTGAAGATGCTGATATCCAGAAAAAAAAACCCCAAATCATTACTGATTGAGACCTGAAGAAAGTTAAGAATGTTTCTTCTGTGTACTGGTAGTTGGCAGTAGGGCTGTAACCAATTTGATTTGGTGGATTTCATGAATGTTTAAGAGAGTCCAAGAGTCCAAAACCCAAATATATTCAATTTACAGTAATGGGTAACAGATAAACACAGCCAATTCTTGTATGCGAAGAGCTGAAACCACAAAATGTTTGGCATGTCTGCTTGAGAAATGACTTAAACGTCTGACCATTTGATTAATGGACTCATAGTTTCTGCACCAACTTGCATGATTCACTACCCACAGTGTGTTTACTGCAGCCTGTAAAGCCGCTGCTATTTTTATGCTTCTTGTCTCTCTCTCCGCCTCACTATCCTAGTGTCTCTCTCTTTCTCTCTCTCTGCAAACACACACACACACACACACACAAGGAGGGGTTGTGGGCTCAGGGTTGCAGGTACACACACACAAACACATACACAGACAAACATACACACACACACCAGCAGCTGGTGTTGTTAGCACGAGTTTCCCAAAGGATCCTGCTGTGCTGAGCCACTTGAGGTTGAAGTGCTAAAAAACATAATTAAATGTGGAAGAGCCGACATGATGGCTGGGCCTTTGAGGGTCTTGACTGCTGTGAGGAAGGACTTTGTCTCACATTGTTAAAGATTACATTTCATTAGGCCCCACAACGGCTCCACAGGTTATTTTATCCTCATCTGATAGCTGTGACACTCTATATTAAGTTTTATGTATGCAATTACAGTTGACCTATAGCAGCAGAAAATAGACTTTGGGGGAAATGGGAGGAAATAATGACACCCCCCCCCCACACACACACACACACACTGCTCTGTATGCTAGTAGACTCGGCATAATGTTGTAGGATATGGAGTGAAAAGAGAGTTTGCTTTGTCTCCGGTGTGAGGGGGCGCATTCTTTTACGATTGTGTATCACCTCTTGGTTTCAGAAGAGCAGCTATTAGCAGAGAGACACATTTAGCAGAGACAATATCTTCTAATTAACCCCTGTCCCATCAGCTTACACTACCTCTACCCACCCGCCCCCACACACACACACAGACAGACACACATTTTCACATCTCAAAAGTAACACTTTACTAGGACTCAATAAGAAAAATATCTATATGTTAAGCTGCAGTTTCTTGCTGATGTTCTCGCAGGAAAAAACACATCTCCAAATGGTAATATCTTGATTTACATTTTATGTGGGCTGCTGTGTAACATGATTTGACAGATGTATAGCTATTAACCTACTAACCCATGGGAATTGTTCAGCCTGTCGCACGCTGCAGAAACAGAAAGTGCACCTGAACTAAAAAAAAGCTCTCAGCTGTGAAAACCACCAACTTCACCATGAATTAATTTCTGCACAGTTACCGAAGTACCTTGTTTTAAATTTCTCTGTTATAGGAGTGACTGTGGTTAGAGCGCACAGAGACACAAGCGATGAGCTGTCAGATAACCAGGAACACTGATGCAGACAGACGGAGATGAGGTTAGTCCCAGGAGGGAGATGAAAGACTTTGTCTGCCGGTCCATTCTCCTTTTTGAGATGCTGGTGCCGCCTCAGTCTCCGCTCTGTTCGCCATTCAGAGCTTTCCGTCAATCTTCTGTTCACAAGAAGGTATCTGCGCACTTAATTGCCTGTGACACGCTGACTTGACTCCTGTGACTAACATGGCCCAGAAAACATTCAGCAACTGCCAGTGTTAGAGGCTGTCTGAGCTCTCCCAGAGCGCCCAAATTCATCTTCCCGAGGAGACGCTGCAGATGTTTCTCTTGCTTCCCAGCCTGTGGTCTGGTTCTGCAGAGTCTGATTGGCTCTTCACATGGAGCCACACGCCCCAGTTGTATAGTGAAAGTCTGACAGGACTAGCAGGTCTGTCACACTCCATTGTGCTGGTAAGTAGGTGGCAAGCAGACAGACACATAATAAGTCTCTCGTGCATTAAGTGAAAGATAGTGGCCAGTCAGATGTCTTCTTGTAAGATATGATAATGAGATTCCCAGTTATATGTTATTTGGAGGGCACGTTACATGAACTCCTGTTGGCATGAATACACACGATAGTCTCTTGCACAACGAGGCTGGATCTTACTTTTGGCCAATCCCCAACTCTCTCAACATCTTGATCCATCTTCATCCTCTCCTCCTCCCACCACCTCCTATTTTTCATTCTCCTCCATCATCCTCTCATGCTGTTATCCAGTGGCAGATTAGCGTAGTTAATCCATCTGCCTATGGATTCACTACTGTGACCACTCCGTGAACTTCTCCTTCTTGCTGTCTGGAGAGGAAGACAACTGCAGACTTTTTCATGTGTCTGTGCAAAGGCACTGGCTGCCTCTACAGTAATTATGCTGCCATGACCTGCTGTGCACACATGGTGGGATCAGCACCTCAGTCAACCAGTGCGAGTGTATTAATTTAAGAAATGCTGCATTTAGAATGAAACACCTATTTCTCCATCCAGCCACGTGAAACCAGAACATTTATAATAATCCCTAATTGGACAGGGAAGTGCTTTGAATGCACAACTAGGGCAAGGTTAGACTTGAAGCAGATGTTGTTTACCATTGTTTCACCATTCACCTTTGATTCCTCTATTAAATAATTCTGGCAAACTGGCCCTGTTTGACCAACTTCTGTTGATGTCCCAGTATTCCCTGATCCCAACAATTATGGTGATTAATACTAAAATAAAAGGTGTAATAAAGTAGAATTATCTCTTAACAAAGCTACTTCTGGTTCATTTTATTCATTGTATCTGTTTTCATATTTATGGCCAGTTTGACTCCACTGCGACCTTGCACCACTGTACCAAGAGCCTTAAATGGCACGGTACAGTAAACAGTAATTTCTTTTTTATTTTGGCTCTGAGAACGTTTTCTCACGCTGGAACCAAACAGGACCAATGCACTCCATTTGTTTATACTGGAGACAGAGGAGCCAGAGAATGGAGGCTGTAATTGGCATGTCCAGAGTCAGTCGGAGAGACTGGATCTCTAGGCTTGTTCTCAATGTGTTTTAATTTGAAAGATGAAGTTAAATTTAGCTCGGTATAATACCAATCTTAAAATTAAATTGCCACATTTCCGTGTGTCTGTGTAGGCTCCCACATGGGCTCAATGCTGTAGGTGGACATGATCCACAACATGTGTCAGTAGGACTTACGTTTTCAAAAGTTAGACTACAGCTATCACATCTGTTCAGTGTGCAACTATTCATTCATTACATTGTAATATGTGAAAAACCAGTGTTTGGGGTGTTGTGTGAGAGCTACTTCCATCAAGTTCTCACCAGTCACTAAGACAGAAGTGAAATGGCAAAAACTGCTGTTATTTTCCTTCCTTGCATTGCAGAAAGGAAAACAATAGAATCACAAATATTTAGCCTTTGGTTCTGTGTTTTTGGACAGTATTTTTACATCAGTGACATTTTATTGGTTTATGTTGTTTCAAAAGCTACAATTTTTTTCAGTCAGTTTTGAATCAAATATTCAGTGAGCATGCACAGTACAGCTGTGTGATGTAATGCATCTTATATAAAATAATCTGGATCAGATTGGGGCCAGTTTCTCACTATAACCGCCTGCAGGCACTGTATATGAAAACAATGCATCATATACAACTACAACCAATTTTCCCACCTATCTTCTGGGATATTTGTTGCCCACTTGTGCTGCACTGATCGTCATCTGTGTCAATTAGTGAATAAACGTTATATCCATGTGAGATCAATTGTGTAACAATGTCACAGGAGAGCTTCTAAAGAGCCAAAACAGCTTTCATCCCACACCGTGTTGCTCTCAAAAATGCTTCCTTGAATCAAACGATGGACAGATCGGTAAAAATCCAGCAGCTTTGTATTTAAATCAAAGGTGAGAGCCTGCCGTACACAATGAGAATTTAACTAATGGGAAAAGTGTCTACCTTTTCTCCGCTTATGCTTTTCTAGTGGGAGAGAATGTGTTCTTGTTATGCTGAAAAGAAAGACGGCATTCACAAACAGCTCCCTTAGGCAGAGCGAAATACCAGATGTTTGTTGCCTGTAAACGTCTGCAGCTTGAAACCCACAGCACATTTTGAAATCTTGCAGCCCATCTGCAGCAGATGGGCTGCAAGTGTCTCCACAAAGGTTCATCTTGAAGGACTTGTTTACAGAAATAAAACCTACTGTATCTCCAAGTCACTGCTTTACCTTTAGAAACAGGGGCTTTTCATTTTAAAGAAAGAAAGAAATAGAGGAATTTTTTTTGTTTTGTTTTTTTTAAACAGCAGCCCTTACAGGTTTTGACAAGTGCTGCCTCCTGATCATTTCATTTATGGATCAGTTCAAGACAAGAGAGCAACCGATACACATAATAGGCAGGGAGAGCCATGTAACGAAGCCATGTAAGAAACACGGTTCATCAGCCACACTTGAACCTATGAAATCTTGTTGACAGTGCTCATGTTGTCATTTCTCATCCTGTGGATGCTACAGCTGCATGAGCGCGCGAGTACCTGGTTTCCTGATGAGGTTTTCACTGAAGACTGCGGCCTGGCATTGGCATTCACCTCAGTCTACCCAGAGGAGGAACTGAGTGTAGGTAGAACGAACTGAACAAGGACAGCGAGAGGGGCCAGGTGTGAGAATAAAAAGATAAGGTGAAGGAGAGCACAATTATGGTCTGTTGTAAACATCGGGAAGGAAGCGCGAGAACTGCAAGAGGGGAGCATGTTGTTGCCGTAGAAACAGCAAAGGCTGAATGAGAGTACTGTTGGCAGGAGTGAAGCAGTGGAGGCAAATTTGTGGAGAAGTATTGACTGCTGTTCACCACAGACGAGCTCTAGCTTGGCTGCCGTCGGAGCCGGCGAATGTTGTATGTGCCAGTAGAAGTGCTGTGCCTACTCCAAGTGTTCAGGTGGAAGGTTCTCTGAGGACCGAGGCTGTCCGGCTGTCTAAACCTGTGTCCAGCGTTGCAGATCTCAATCCTTGCGTGAGAGCACGCGGAACAAAAAAAAAATTATTCTGTGAAATTGAGGTGGAGTCTGTTTATAAAAGCAGGAGGTGTAGATGCTCGCAGTCAGTCCTCTGAAGTTTTGATTGATGTGTTCATTTGAACCCATGGCGCCTGGCACACAAGCCCGAGGAGGCTGGTGGCTGGGCTTTTATCTGTTGCCTCAGGTCACTGCTGCCTGGGATGACAGCAATCAGGCTGATTCCTTTGAATCCTCACACGTATGAACCCCCCCCGTCGGGACTGTGGCCTCCCTCAGGCTTT
Organism: Psettodes erumei; assembly: GCA_016785225.1. NCBI lineage: Eukaryota > Metazoa > Chordata > Actinopteri > Pleuronectiformes > Psettodidae > Psettodes > Psettodes erumei. The sequence continues at coordinate 5,794,568 of JAFBJZ010000660.1, forward strand.
ATGAAGGGATTATGACTGTGCTGTAATTGTGAAACATGAAAATCTCAGGCCACTGACACAAGATGAGCATGGGGACAGTCAGGCAGAGGGAATGAGTCATCACCATGGAAACCACCTCCCAAGGACTTTGTCAAGCTACTGCCTAAACCAGCATTGTTTTTATATTTTCACCTTGCACCACGAAGACTCCTTTTAGAAGTTTCCAAGGAGCAGACCCCCAACCAAAACATCACTGTCCAGTTTAAGGTTAACATATCCAAACTGACAACATTTGCTTTTTTGGCACTTGCACCGAGCTTACGCACTGCAAATATTAGCTGTAATGTTCCGGAATGCTTCATGCACACATGCATATCAGTCGGCCATTGTTTGTTTCAGTGTTGTCTATCAAAGAAGTTGAGGCCTGGGCTGCAGTTGCTCAATCATGTTTATGTGAATGAAAATATTTGTCTCTTCACTCTGAGGTCGCTGTCACATTATGAATCTGTTAAAGCAGCAGCATATTGAACAACATGATCGGAGCACGTACATATGTCTGTGTTTTTCTGTTTGTGTTTACGTTTATGCGGTTGACAGTGATAACAGTCAGGAAGAGTTGCTGGCTCACATACCAGTCTACTGTGCTGCTTTCAGGCTGAACGAGGGAAAGAGGTTTTCTCTCTTGGAATGGCAACATACCTGTTGAGTGCACTCACAGCGTCTACTTATGTGCGTGTGTCATCAGACTTATACACATAGAAAGGAATCCAGCCACATGACTGAAAGTCAAACGTACTTCATGATGATAGACAAAGATGTGGTGAAACACAGAACTGAGTGAGGACAATGAGGTATAGATCTGATGCGTTGCCCCTGTCGAGTACTCAAAAGTTCTTTGAGTGAATACAAAACATATCGATCGTTACTGATCTCAAGGGAGCTGGATCACTCCGTTGAGTGAACGGCTGAAGCTGTATTGAGGAGAATGTAAAAGATACTGTGTCTTTAAAAATGTTTTCACTGTTCTTTTCCCGAGGACATTTGATATCATCATTAGCCGGTTGATGTCTTATCTCCCTGAGATCCCTCACATCTTCAAAATAGATTTTTCTTTCTCTAAATTGTGCACTAAAGCATACTTATCTAAGATGAATGGATATATAATCACAATTTAATGATTCAATGTGAAATGGGAATAATGCAGTTTTTGTTTCTGAGCTTAGAACAGAGCAGACCCTGCTCAGTTTAGGTTTAAGCATGAAAAGTCCTTCCTGAGTGATTGTTTATAGGCAGCTGCCAGTGACATAAAGGAGGAGGCAGCCCATGAAGCTCTCCACTTTGAAGAAAGGTTGTTGAACTTGTTAAGGCCTCGAGTGTGATGAAAGAGTGAGGAGGAGTGGAACAAGCAGTGGAGAATTGCTGCAAAAGCCAAAAGATGTCATCAGGAAACTATCACCATCTGCTCCCTCTTTAAAGAGTGGATTTCAGTCCCATTTCATGTGGAAATGGGACTCCTTTTCCGATTATATTTGCTCAGAGCTACCGTTACACAGATGCAGGGCTGACCAGGCAAATATTGACGGGGTGGAGTGAGATTGGAGCAGAGATTGGAAGGAAGTTTGAGTGAATGGAGAGCTGGTTGGAAATGTAAATGAAGATGTAGAGGAGGGTTAGATGAGCTATGGCATTTTAACTTTGTGCTGATCACTTCAAAAGAACAGCTTAAAAAGGCAGCCTGCTGTTCTCCGCACCTTCCTCCATCTCTCTCTCTCTCTAAACCTGAGGTGAAGTGGATCGTTTGGTACAATGTGAGGCCTAATAGTTAGGTATGCTTTGCAGTTTTCTTTCACAGAGACAACCTGTATGTCCTCGGGAGCAAACCCATTCAGCCGTGCATGTAAGCCATGGCTCCACATTGCCCTGTACTTAATGGAGTACAGCATTTTTTGAGAGCGAGACATTGTTGCTGTAAATGTTAAAACAACCCTCCAGGGGGAGAGTTGGAGTCATTCAAAATGCGTAACATGTAAAGAGCATTGTGGATTTCAAATTTGGCTTTGTTTTGTCTCATCCATTTGTCATCATTGGGGCTGTCTTGTAGTGTCATAAAAATCATCTGAAGCAAGTCACAGCAGCTTGCCGCGGCCTCATTGCGAACCCCTCGCAGCTGCGAATGTGGCACAGCACAATCGTGCGCGGTACGGCCATATGGAGACAAAGTGGGGCGAACGCACTGACGAGCAGCGGGCTATTTAGCATGCCGAAGCGACGCCGTGTCTCCCGTCGATCAAGCATCCCGACGAATGTGTCAAACTTGATAACAAGATGAAGGGATATGAAAGGCCACATTAATCTTCCCTTGAGACAGCTGAGATGTCAGTGTGGGGTGTGGGTGGGAGGTTTGAGGTTCCAGCAGAGGGGAGTAACGAGTTACCTTTCGGTCGAGGTCACTGTGAGACGCTCTCTGTCAAATTATGTTCTAGAGATGTCAACATGACTCAACAGAAACCTGCAGTGCTGCAATTATGTTGAAATATAAATATAAATCCTTGCATTGCACTCTCCTCTTTATCCTATACATTGTACTAAGTTTGCACATTTGTGGCAATGTCAACCAAAGTTTTCATTTTATCCTTAGTACTACATTTCAGGAAACTTTCAACAAATGGGTAGGAAGTTCAGAAAAACAGCAGAGGTTTAGCCCCAAGATTTTTTTAGATTTTTTTGATTTGTTTATTTTTGTTTGAGTCCAGGGTATGTGCAGGACCAAGTCAGCAGGGGGCAGTACAGGTGAGAGTAGCTCTCTGTCCCTCTACCGTTGCAAAACCACTGGATATGAACCTCAAAGTGCCTTTTGAAGTCTCACAGCACTCAGATTTATTTAAGCTCTCCCATCATTTTGGTTAAAAACTACAAGTAACCTGGCTCCAAACCAGTATGATGGGTTCTTAATGTCTGTGGAGAGATGTCTCAAGATTGATTCTTTGTTCTAAATGTACCCTGTTCCCGCCAAGAACTCTGTGATCTTGAATTTAATTTGTCATGATTTTGTTTTTTGTAATTACAAAAGCCTGGGTTTCTCCTTCTGACTAAAATGTTGAGCTTCTGGGTTTGTGCATTTTCATGCATTCAGAATGCAAATGCCCCTCTCAATGAATCACAGGCATGAGCCGTGTGAGACGAAGAGCCTTTAAATGCAAATTGCTGCTGCCATGCTGGACTGTGCTTATCTGGGAGCCAAATGAGGCTGGGCCTTAAAATGGCGATTGGAATAGGTGGGTGGAGGACAGATTCATTGCTCCATCCTTCATCCATCATCTGTGCAAAAAGGTGGAGAGGAAGAGGGTGGGTAAATCCAAGGTTACTTGCCTCAGGTAGCTGTAGTGAATAGTGATGCATCCTGCTGGTTTACAGAACATCAAAGCATCTAATGCTATAAGCAAGCTGAGTTTGGAAGAAATGAAACTGTCTGAGGGTTTTCTGTTTACTGTAGTCTTTTGTTCATTGGCAGCACAACATACCCCTGAAGAAGCTGTCCTCTGAGGACTTAGAGGAATTATTTATACTTCCTCTTTGTGCAGGTTTCTTTCCTGTGAAGTAATTCAGTTCAACTTTGTGTTGTTTCAACACCAGAGCGGCACTCTGTCTGCTGTCATTAGACATGGGCTAATAGAGTTTTTACTGAAATCATTTTGACCTCCTGGCCAAAGGTAAAACCAAGGATTAGAACCAAGGTTTAGATGAAGGAGAGAGGTAGCTTCTTAAATCAAGGCGTGCTTGTCAGCCAGGAGCCACCTGCTGAGATTTCACTTCCTGCAGGGAACCTGCCTACAACCTCAAAAATCCTGATCAGATCTTTGAAGGTGGGACAAGGAAAGGTGCATCTGTGGTTGAAGAGGATAATATTGTTTTCTAAGTGTGCACATGCATTTGAAATACCCCTAATCAGTATATTTGCAACGCAGCCTACTCCACCTGTCTCGGGTCAGTAATGGGACGCCGACTGTTTCACAGCAGGTGATGACTGATGATGTCATTGCTAGTGGGCTAAACAGAGCGCGGTGGCTGCTAAGGAGCAGGATGCATTCGTATTTCCTTTTTGTTTAAAATAATATATTGAGGTCTCGCTGTGATTAACATGAGTAGCAAAAGTTCAAGACATTATAGATCTAAAGAGAATTTTTGATGCGATAGCTGAATGGAGCACTTCAGTCATATTCACAAAGTCTTTGAAAAATCCTCCCTTCTCCTTTCCTGCACAGGCTGAAAAAGTAAAGCACAGCTGGTCTTAAAAGTGTTTATGCCCCCCCTCTTTGTTTGAGGAAGACATGATAGCAATCTTAATTACCCTCATCAGCCTGCTGATGCTTACAGGAGACAGCTTAGCCTGCCCATTGATTTTACTTCAACAAATGCATACAGCCCCTGTAATTACTCCTCTTCTGTCAGTAAGAAGAATGAACAACCAGTTTACATCTGTGGTCATTCAGATTAAAAAATTTTGAGCTTCCATGCCAGTGTTTTAGCCATTTTTGTTGGTCTTATCCAGCGTCCGGCCTAATTATCTGATGCCGGAGACGATGCCTGGGCCAGGTCAAGAGATAAATAATACAGTGAGATCTGCCACCATGGCTCTGTGCCGCCATCTGCAATAGCGTCATGATAAGAAGCTAATATGAATAGCTTAATAGCTTTTGGTGACGCATCTCATCAAGGGTGAACGCACATGGAGGCCAAATGTATTCATCCACCCTTGTGAAAGTATTGAGGAGAATCTTTGTCTACTGCCATCTCCTGCTGTCGCTCCCTGTAGACCCCAGTGTCCCGGTGAAATACTTATCTAATTTAGAAGGTTATCGCTAGCCCCAGGTGCTGATGTGGATACCGATCGAGTCGATGCTTAAGTCTACACAGTAAATGCTGCAGGTGCTTTTTTGGTCCCTTTTCCCAAGGCGATAAACCCAGATGCCGGAGACATTAAAGAGTGGGTTGTTTGGCTGCTGGTGTGTGTGTGTGTGTGTGTGTGTGTGTGGATGTTATTGCACATGTAATAACAAGCATGAGATAGAAATCTCAACTCCCTGTGAGGAAATCATTAAAGGGCCCCAAATCAGTCTTTCCTGACTTGACCAATCGTGGAAAGGGCTTTACTCTCCATATTCTTATTTGGCTAGTGACTAGAAGTTGTGGGTTTTATCCCTGGAGCCTGCAGGATCAATCTGAATCCTGAGATCCTCCTTCATTAGAGTCAGAGAATCCATGAATATGACAGTGTTGTGACCAGAAATTCCAATAACAAATATTACAGGTCAGACACATGCAGTCTCTACTCTTATACTGCTCTGATAAAGACACTGTGACCCAGTCTATCAACATATTTTGGTCAAGTACAGTGCGTTCTTCTCTGTGCCATAACAGTGAGTCACAAATCACTGATACAGAACTTTTTTCTGCTCTGTGCTGAAGTCTGCAGCTGGATAAAACCACTGACGTTTGCAGATTACTCTCTCTGACATGAACACTGCGTTCATATTTTTATCAGAGTGGACAGATTGGTTGAGATTACAGGGAAAAAAATTAAACATGCTTTATCTACAAGTGGCAGCTCAGAATCATTTAAGGCTAAACCGGGTCGTGAGAGATTCACATCCCTTGTCCGTGAACACAACAAAATGCTGTATTTTGTGCTGACCTTTTTTGTACAGACCATTAGGGGTTGGGATTAGGAAAAACCCCAAATCTGTTACCAGGGTGGATGATGAAACATCAGGAACTGAAACAGAGGAGTCATTCCTATGTGTTTCTCTTTTGTCTAAATTTTCCACGATGACTTGTAAATGTGCAACTCAGTCTTATAATTGTCACCAGTGTGACTGTCATATGGTAAATTTTGGGTATGCATTAATCTAAAATCCTGAGGCTGGGTCAGCCAGAAATAACCTTTGAAAGTATGGCTCCCAGAAAGAGGTCGCTTTCTAGTTTGCCCCCCCTTTTGCCTGACCTCACAGCAGGAGCCCCTTTCTGCCAATCTCCAATTGGCTTTCACAGCTCGAGATAGATGTGCTCCATTCGGTGTCAAAACTGAAAAACATGTGAGATGGGGGGAGGGGAGGGGGGGTTAAAAGGACAGTGGGTTTTGGCGAGAGCTGCAAATCAATAAAGTTGCTACTGTCAGCCACTTATTTTGAGACAGTGAATTGATGATATAGTGCCAAAGTTGTGCTGTCGCATTGACAGCTGACTTAATGTTTGTGCTTGTGTATTGCGTCACATGACGACGTGAAGTTCAGATTAAACAGAGATATGTAAATGAAGGCTCCAGATCGAAGCACTGCATTCATTTACAACAAATGGACAACAATGGATTCCCGTGTAGGTAACTGGAAATTATTGCTGAAGAGTTTGTCTTTGATTTTTCTGAAGGTCTCTCTCCACTCGACTCTTTCTCTTAATTTGTGGTAGATTTGACTGAAATATGCAGCAGGCACACAAGCTGTAGTGTTGTAGTTATCAGTATGCGTGACTGTATTTGAATATGAACTGAAAAGGCTATTACAGCTCAATTTCACGCCCAGTGGGATATCTGACATGTTTCTCCCTCAGCAGAAATCAGACTGTCAGAGTTCTCTTTTCCTCTCTCTGTCTCTCTCCATCCTATCACATTTTGCCTTAAATTTCTCTTTCCGCAACCGTCCAGCTCCCCAGTGTTACATCTCCTCTCCTCTCAGGCCTCTGACTTTGTGTAGCCCAGTGTTGCTGCCTTAACCTCAATCAGGGAGTTGATATTTTATGGCAGGTGCTATAATCAGTGCAATGGTTTTTCTACGTAACCCACGGTTTTCCTTAGCTTTTTATGAGAGAACTCTGCAGTTTGGCTGTCAAGCCGGTGCTGAAAGATCAGCCGCTTGTAATATTTTGTGAACGTAAATGGGCCGTTGGCATCCAGAAAACTTTACCTGCGTCATCTGCAGTTTCAGCCTATTCTCCCTTTGGCCTCACAATCTCTTCTTCTTTGTCCTGCTTTCTCCCCAAGAGGCTTGATGGCCGAATCATATCCGTTTGTGTTAAAGCTCGCAAAGATTAGATGTACTGAAGGGACAGGACTGAAGATGGGTTGATGTGCTGTAATTTAGATGCATCATCTTCACCTTTAGAAAACATGTCACTCTAAATGGATTCAGGAGCTAGTCACACAAACCCCGACCACTCTATTAAATCAGCAGCTCTTTTGTTTGCCTGCTGCTGCCTCTTCACTGAACTGTTGCCTGGATCCAATTTCCACCCTGTTCATTTACAGACTAGCAGCTCTCATTTTGCTTATAAGAACTTTCCATTCGGTATTGAAGAGAAAATGGCCTGATCAAATATCAGTACATCCATTATCCATTGTGGAACGTAGGGATTCACTGGACACTGCCCCTGTTTAACAGATCAGATATTGGCCAGACAGGGAAAAGAGAGCGCAAGTATCTGATTTGAAATCTGTCATTGAGTCAAGCTAAATCAGGATTTTTGGAGTTTGCTAGTCTGTGAGAAGGGAATATTTCAGATGCAGGGCTGTTCAATGAGTCTGGATCACAAGAAGCCTTCCACAGCACCCCTCAATGTCATGATATTTAGGAGCATATCTCAACAAACAAATATTTTTTTGAAAAAAACCTGTAACATTCTGTACCTTTCTAGGAAAAAATACTCAAATATTAATATATTTAATTACAAGTGCTGCAATTTGAAGTTTGCAGTGCAGAAGAACTATCAGCAAAGTATGAATCAAAAAGTAGGATTTGTACTTTTATAATTAAAAATCTCTGTGTGTTTGCTGGCCAAAGTCCATGAGCTCAGCTAGTGGATCTGCTGTAAGACTGTATTTAGAAGTTAAAGCCGTTTAAGCAGTAATTCCTCAATGAAAGTACAGTAAAGTGCTACTCAGCTCATTATCCAATGGAAAGGACCTTATCTGTCCCTAAGACAGAGAACAGTAGTTCTTCCTCTGTCACGGTAACAGCTGGTAAAACTCACTCAAAACTACCCCACACACAACATACATACATGAAGCAGCAATGGAAAAGTATCAGCCTATCCGCACACTTAACCTGCTTTTTACCAAAATATTATAAGACCTTCATCAGAGCCAGCCTTATTTTATAACATGTCAAGAATGAATATTCAAATTGGTGTTGATCTGAAACACACATCATTCACCCAGACACCCAGACACGATATATTTATTTTAAAAATGACCAAAACATGGATATTAAGCAAAAAAATATATATGTTTTAAACAATGTTTATCCTTCAAGGCAGATTGATACTCTAACAGAAATGCAACACATCAATTTATACTTCAGGGCAACTCCAGAGTGGAGTCTTATTGGGCTAAAGGGATTTTTCATGTGCGTGTGGATAGCATATGCTGGTGACAGGTCATGAAATGTGTTTGTGTATTACTATGCTTGTTTTAGTCTATTTAAATGGTTGTGATCAACACTTTAGAGTATGAATCTCTTCATAGCCAGCTTACCTTTGCATCATTATTGTAAGTAAACAGCAATTTTTAAATTTAACTGGTGTGTTTATGATTGGACTGCAGTGGGCTGTAGTGTTGCTCATTTCTTTGTGAGGGATTGCCCTGTGGCTTTGCCCTTGAATACAGCTGTTAGGATGTGAGTTATAGATTACCCTCTGTCATCCCTGCTACACCTCACATCCCTCAGTGCCTACCAGGGATTGGTGGGTCTGGCAGTAATGGCTCCTCTGATTGGTGGATGGTGATAATGGGTTATAAGCAGTTCGGTGGCCGGTTCTTTGTCCTGAAACAGTCTGAGGGTCAAAGGGATGGCTCTGTGTGTATGTGCTTGGATGCACGTGTGTGTGTGTGTGTGTGTGTGTGTGTGTGTGTGTGTGTGTGTGAGTGTGGTGGCATGTAGTAGTTGCAGGACAGGCTTATGTGGGGTTAGGAGGAGGTGCTTTAAGGTTAAGCTTAGTGTGCAGAGCAGAGGGAGTCTATTTAAAGGACACCACCTCTATCTCATGAATGATTCAACAATACTTTGCCCCTCCCCCACCCCTCATCAAGATCAGCTGGAGGAAGTGGTAGCTCGGCCAATAGGATTACAGGACTGGATTGACTCTGCGTATGGTGTGTGTGTGTGTGCGCAGCTGAGAGGGAGAGCAAGCCTGGACATGCAGCAGCAGAAGCTCTGTCTGTGTGTGTGTCTGTGTGTGTGTGTGTGTGTGTATGAAAAAATGTAGGGCAGCTGCTTGTTCTCCTTCCCTTTCGCCATCTCTCTCCCTATCTTTTCCTCTGCCGGTCTTTGTTCCTGTGCTGCGCTGCCTTAGCTGCAGTCACCACGGTGACGGCTGCCTCGGCTCTGCTTCCATATTTGCAAAGGCTTGGCTCTCTCTCTATCGCTCTCTCTCCCTGTGTCGGCTCACATCAAGGATTCGCAGAGGGGGCATGTAAAATCCCTGAGGAACCATTGTCTGCGTGAGGGGTGTGTGTGTGTGTGTGTGTGTGTGTGTGTGTGTGTGTGTGTGTGTGTGTGTGTGTGTGTGTCTGTGTGTGTGTTTGTGAAAGAGAGGTGAGGTGGCTTCAGGATCCAGACATGAATTCCTGTTGGAAAATGAAGATTCAGGTACAGATTCTTGTTCTTGATGGTGCTGCTGTTGTAGATGTTTGTGTCCTGTGTTGTTGTGTTGTTGTTGTTGTTGTTGTTGTTGTGATTATTGTCAGCACTGCAGCTAACACTCAGGAATATATGCTCTACATCTAAAACCCCCCCCCAAAAACCAACCCGTAGCTTTACACCATGTTTACATGTATAGGGGATCATGCGTAAATACAAAGAAAAGACGACGATAATCAAACGGAGGGGGGGAGCTCGTCGTACTTTCCATTCAGCGGTTGTTATGGTGAGGCCTTCTGTCTCCGTGGTGATGGTAGAGCGCTTCTGCTGCAGTAGCAGAGAGATGAAAGAGTTGCCAGGAATGTGTGGTTTTGTCTGTTTGTGTGTGAGAGTGAGAGAGGAGTCGAGAAATGAAGAGACAGTCAGAAGTAGTCCATCTGCGTACATCCCGGCAAGCAGTAGCAGCAGTATCAGACGAATATGTGGAGTTATAGAAGTGTAAATGTGCGTGCGTGGGCACATTATGGTTCTTTTGCTCATCATTGTGTATCTGCTTGCATTTTCTCTCTCCGGAATGTGGTTTTGTATTCAGTGCCTCGGCGTGCGCGCATGACGTTACTGTGCATGTTTGTTGTTTGCGGTGTGGAAGAGCATCTGCCACCTCTTCAGTGTGAAAGGTTGACCCACTTTCTCCTGTGCCTCTGCCCTTTGTTCACGATGAGTGGGGTTGTACAGACATACTGTATATGACAGGCAAACATGAACTTGCACTTCCCTTAAATGTTGTTATCTTGTCTACTTCAGCCTACGTAGTTGTTTCCTCTTTTTTCATCTCTTCAGGCTATTTGCATGTTGTTGCATACCATATCAGATTAGCCATACATGAAACCGCTCACCCCTCTGCTTTGTCATGTGTAGTTTTTCCTGTTTTGTCTTGCTCTTTAGCTGTAGCCACTTTTTGGTGTGAATGTGCAAAGAGAAGTAGCATCTCCTGCAGTGGACGGCTGGTCCACTGGGCTTGTTGTCCACTTGATGAAACTCCAGGCAAAACTCAATAGGTCTCAAGGGTGATCTGATATGAATATATTTATACATATATATAATATTTACCTGACCATATATAATATTTATCCTGGTCCACAGCTTAGCATATCACAGCATCGATGTACCAAATCACAGAGCTTTGTGTCGGGGGGGATTAATGTAGTCACATGTGATGGCACAGCTTAAAACTTGTTGGATATGTGTGTGTGTGTGTGTGTGTGTGTGCGCGAGACAGCCAGGACAGGAGAGGATAGCAAGGCAGAGAACATACAATGAGCGTTGCACCCACAAGTTGTGCGTCTTGTACCCAAAGAGCACTCTGCTCACAGGGTTGTCTTCTGCCCAGCTCTTCTTGTTTTTCCTCTGAAAGATCCTGTATTTAAAGGCCCTGAGCACGGCCTTAACATTCGACACTGCTCAGAACTTTTTTTCTCCTTCCTTCTTTACCTACACTTCAGATAGGGTGTCCATATTCCCAGATGGTGCCAGAGCTAATGCTTCTGTAAGCAGCTGCGAAGTGCTGCTAGCTATAAAAAAAAAAATATATATATATATATATATATTTGGTCGGCTCAAGGCTACCCGTTATCAGACACTTGTTTTTAGAGTTGCCTTCAGAGGCTGCAAGTTCATTATTTATTATTTATTTTTTTAAACTAAAACTTCATTAAATTAGTGCTTTATCACCATTTACCAGTGCTCTAATATATGTATTAGCCAGTATTTAACTCATTGGTCTCTTTTCTTTACTGAAGTAACTTCTTGGCCTCTGCAAGGGTTTCTTTGTTTTTGTGAGCCTGTGATTGAAGGACTACAGCACAAGGACACTGAGGGTTCACACACTAATTACATGGCTAATTAGGAGAAAATGTTCTGAACTAACTATCTGGAGCTTGACTCTTTTACACAAGTCATAAATGACTTGCGTCATGCGGAAGAGTATGGTCCGAAGTGCAGGTAATGAGGAGTGTGGCTCTGTTGCATAGTCACAAAAAATATTTCACTACATCTTCGCCTAACCTGCTCTCCTTAGAGCAATCACCCTCTGTTGTTTTGCTCAGTCATATTTACATTTCCTTTATCGTTCGTCTTACTCGACTGATCTCTGGTGTTTTCCTTGTCAGATCTGCTTCTCGCCATTGGTCTCATTGGTGTGGGGTTAGAGTCGGGGCTACAGCCTTATCAGACACAAAGCCAGAATAGGTAACCATCCATATGGTCCTGCGCTGAATATGATGGTCACTGTCTCTATTCTACCATATCCTGTTTGGACATACTGATGTAATTGTACCGAAGATGAGAGATATGAAGGACAGACATAGCCACAGGAGGGAGGAGGAGGAGGAGGAGGAGGAAGATGAGGGGAAACCACTCATATCCTCCTGACCAGAGCACAGACAGACATGCTCGTTCGTGAAGGCCTGTTGAATTGTGTACAACCACAGGGTTAGGGTTAGAGCCCGGGGGTGTTTCCTGCTTCTCGCGCAGTCTCACTTTACATGCTACCTCAGTTTGAAGTGGTTTTGTGACACACGCACACAGATTGTGGTGGCTGAAACTGTGGGGCTGCAGCTAATAATGTCCTGTGTGTAGGGAAGAATATACCATCAAATAAGACATAAAGCCACATTAGACACATGTTTGTTTTGTTCCCCTTTTTTGATAAGTGCATGACCTTTCAGTATAGCAAACCGCCCATCTCCTTTTTCCCCAGACCCAGTTATCCTAGGTTGAGTTAGATGTCTGTGGTCAGCCGAGCTCCACTGATAGTTCTTACTGTGCTTAGTTGACATTTTGCATCTGGTTCTGTTCTCCTGTCCGGCTGCCCACTCAAACTTAGCCTGCATTTCCTCCTTAAGCGGTCACTGGATGCTGACATGGACAGGAAACCACATAAAGGCCAACTTCCTCTCTTGATGCATGTCTTTGTCGGGGGTTCGTTGATATTCCTTTTGCTGCACTGATTTGCGACTGTGACCTGAGGAGTGAGGTGCTAGTCAATGCGGTGTTTACTGAAATATCTTCACGTTTCTGAAATATCAGCTGTATTTTTCCAAGTTAAGAAGTGGGCTCATTATGGGCTGTACGAGACATAACTGGTATTTGATCTGTGTGATTTCAGAGTTATTTCTCTTAGGAGTTGAGGCTATGCAGAGGAATCTCAGTTATCTCTGTCTGGGAAGGAGATTTTTGTGTCATCTTGTCTGCAGTAACTTGTGCATTAAAAAAAAAAAAAAACCCAGTGGCCTCATTTTTATATTTGTATTTGGCAGACGGATCAGCCCTAAGTAGATCATGGTATGCTTATGCCATTTATTTCAGGGACAACTATCCAGATGTAAACACTGCCCTGTGCCACAGGCTACACCCTCTGTTTGTGTTGTCATAGATTTACAAGCTTTACTCCCTCGCCTGTCGGTTTAATGTATGTTTGTCTGTAGCTGTGTGGTTGTTTAACTGAAAACAAAGTGGGTAATGTTGTGGTGTCCCCTACTAAGTATTGGATTAAGCATTTAAAACAAAACCACAACGTCCAAGGTTCAACTCCTAGCCAGGAGAACTCTGATGAATGTTATACCCATCTGTCTCTCACAGCTAGGGCAAAATAAAGCCAAAAAAATAATCTTTTAAAAAAATTGGTTATAGTTGTCTTCTGTGATGATTTGTTGTTTCCTCAGAAGTCGTACATCACCGCTTTAATGATGCTCATTTGAGAATGACATTTCAGTCTTGAATTAATGATACACGGGTGTGTGTGTGTGTGTGTGTGTTTTTGGTACATTCCTGCATGTGTTTCATGAACATCTTTCTACAGAAATTGCTGCAAACGATCTGAAGTCATATCTGCTCTATGATGCAAAGCCATTTTATGGCTTTATGCCAATTGAACCCTGACATGATGTTAAGTCTGGCCTCATCTACTTATCAATTTCAGAAAGCACACATCACTCACAGTGGACAGGATAATAGAAAGATCATGGAAATACATCTTACCAGTTTTCTGACCATAAAAAGTTACTTTAAGGCTCCGCACACACAAAAGGGTTTTCCCATGTCCTGGGTGACGAAAACCTGCTCAGGTTGTAAATGGGGAGAGCTAATACCACACATTAAGTAAGACTGTGCACTATTAAGAATGACAAAGGTGTAATTGGTTCCACCCTGGCAGGTGCCACAGAGCTAAAAGGCAGTGAAGTGTGAGTGAGGGGTGCACATTCCCACACACCTGAAAAAGAGCAGTAATCCCGAATCAGTGAAACTACATGAGTGGATGTCACCCTCCTTTGTCTGTTTTAAATCACGGGCAGTTTTTTTTATTACCACATGAATTTTGACATTTTGATGTTTTTAGGGACGTATCAGACAAATATATGTAGAAACCCTTAACCCCCGATTCTTTTTCTGACAGGCGATGCAGAGTCTAATCTGCCACTACACTGTGTATTACATATTTATATTCATGCAATGTTTCATACCATTAGAAGTCCCTGAAATGCTGTATTTGCATCAGCAGGTGGAACAGCAGATGATAAAAACTATACAGTGCATAAGGAAAAAGATGAATACAACAACATGCTGGCATGTTTCTTGTAAAAGTCAAAGGTGTTGAGAAGCTGCTGTGCATTGAACTGTAATGATCTTGTTTGGAAGGGTTCAGCATCTTGCAGTGATCACTTTAATGTAATGAATTTACAGGGAAAGGACAAGAGAGGAAAAGAGAGATGTTAAGTCATTTCCAATAACCCCCCCCACACACACACACACACACACACACAAACCCCTGTCCATTTATTCCACTGATTTAATTCTGTCGACAGTCACCTCATTACCACTGTCAGATAGCTATCATTCATTTGCCTTCTCTGTCTCTTGTTTTATGTGTCGCCCTCTGTCTTTTTCCTACCAGTCTCTTGGTTGTTCCCTCCTTGTCATGTTATGATGTCAGCAATTTGTAGCAGGAGATGATAAAGTGTATTATTTGGCCATTTTTCAACAGAGTAACTGCCACATAAAACAACTCTCTGTCTCAGTGTTTGGGATTCACAGCAAAGAGCCTCTGATTGTAGGAAAACAACAATCTCAAATTTATCTCCCAAAATGTCTTTTAGGGCCCAGTAGACTGTGTTCTGTGTTCACTGTCCACAGGTGCTAAGGTTGAACAGAATTAATGTCACTGTTTCAGACTGTCCTTGGCCTGGCTCTCTTCTTGCTTCTGGCATCCTGAATAAAGAATGTTTGTTTTAACGTATCCCACCAAAAGCTGTTTTCTTACACTGTGTGATTCTATCAACCGCAGTACATTGTGGAGCTACACTGCAGAGGTTAATGCTTCCTTTTCCCAGCTTGAAGCACATTGTAATGTTTCGTGTTTTTATATTTACGATGTATCTCAGAATGATCCCTATTTCAGGCAACAGAAATGTTGGCCTCTTCGTGCTGCTGCTGTCATCGATGAGGTTTGATGGTTGTTTTTTTCCACTGATGGAAACCATAACAGACTGTAATGTTCTGTGGCTAAATGAGTTATTGTCACTAAGGAGCACTAGTGTTGCTTATTCATAGCTGTGGAAACAATCGCTCAGGCTGTTAGTATTTCTCCAAGTGTCTCAGTCACTATCGCTCTCTTCACTGGAGAGCAGATGCTGCAAGTCCATGCAAGATCTCTGAGGGATACTCTGGGAAATGAAGATAAATTAAAGCGGATGAAGTCAATTTTGGAAGATATATCTATGAAAAACATCTTTGAAGTAAACACAAACATCTTGAAAGTGTTCATGCATACATAATACATAAGAGACTGATAGGATAGGAAATGGGAAACAAAATGTGTCCAGTTCACATCACTCTTCACAGACCTGTCTGCAGCTCAGCTGTTGTTGGTCTAAGTCTCTCAAGACACACACACACACACACACACACACACACACACAAAATGTATCAGATGAAGAGTTACAAACTCGACAGGCCTGCTCTCATTTGCGACTCCGACCTGTGGTGTGAAATCAAATTTAATGTCTGCGCTGGGACAGAGACTGTTGTTGGTACAGTCGAGTGCAGATGGTGCCGTGAGCAGCCTCTGTGACGGAAAGTCTCAGGTTTGTATTTTGAGATGCTGTTGACATCAAACACAAACCTATCTGTCGTGAAGCTGGTGTTAAATGGTGCAGAAACCAGGAGGAAGCACCCGGGTGCCAGATTCACTTCACTAGCACAGAATATGTAAACAAAAAAGGTACATTTACCTTTTGACTGGTTTTGTATTTTTCTACCTTTTATGGCTCTTTTCAGTGTCTCATTGGGGGTTAGGCTTAGTTGTTGACAGAAAAAGAAGTTTCTTCAGTTCTTCACCAGAATGTGAGGCTTGTCTTCATTATTTATGCCAGTGCAATGAAGGTCATTGGGATTAACACTGTTGGTCAGGCAGAGACTGCAAAGACTACATGAGTTTTGCAAAAAAATTCCAGCGCTGGCATGGAATGAACAGACCAGTAGTCCAATACTGTTAACATTTAAGAAGTTGGAGCCAGCAAAACATTTAGCTGATAATAAAATGATTTATAGTGATGATAATATTTTAGCTCTAGCATGTACACCCTCCCATTTAGTCCAAAATCCAATCAGTGACATCTCCATCAAAGATGGTGGATTTAGCTCAAATGCTGAAAAAGTTGTGTGTGAAGACAGAAACTTTGTGAAGAATAGACATATTTCAAAGAGGCCCGGTTAAATTCACGGTTTTATCTTGTGTGATTCTTGCATAAAAGTGAGCTGAGTCGTCGTCCTCGTGGGCTGAGTATAGAGCCCTGAAGGACACTCCCATGCATCTGAATATGACCTTACCTCCTCTGTCATGCTCTCTCCTAAGCTTCTTTCTTTTACAAGCCTGAGTCTTCAGAGTCCACTCTGAAAGTTGTGTTATCAAAGGCTGGGGCTGCTAACAGACCCTCAGAGGAGGTGGAGACAGACAGACACGGCAGGCTGTGGAACCTGAGCCCTTCTGTATCAGAATTATGCATGAGCCCAGAGAATAAGGCCCTTTTATAGTCTACAGTCATGGCGGCAGTGAAGGTGACTCCCAGACCCTGTACTATCAGTAACACAGTTTGGGTGAGAGGATTTTTTTTTTTTTAGAGAAATGGTTTCTCTCTTTCTTTTCTCATCTTCTGTCATCTGCCTTCAGCCACTCTGCTCTAATCAATGCTGTCTATGGAAGTCATCGGCCCATTTGCAGCCTTGTTATTTTCCAGAAAGTCTCAGTCTGGGCAAATCAGCTTGTTACTCCATTTTTGGAAAAGAGGGAAGGGTTAAGGGCAAGGATCATCAATTTGTTCTCTTCTTTTGCTGAGCCTGTTATCCCTGGGCGTCATCTCCAGTAAGAACTGAGTTTTATCCTCTTACGAACTGACAATTGCTTTGCTGCAAAAATTGCACCCACTTGGAGCCGTATTTACCATTTTGTGACACTGCATTGAAGACATTGAAAAGTGTATGACATCTAGAGCGCTTTAATCCACTTGTATAGTAAGAGACAGAGATCTTGCCCCTTTTTGCAGTCTGCAAAAGTACTGGGGAAAAATTCAAACCTCAGTGGGTTTTCTGAATGAGTTCAAGATTCAACAAGGAAGTGCATCTTCCGAAGGGGTTGGAAGATTAAAACATAAAATGAATACATATACAGTTTGAGGTTGGAGAAAATGGCCCTGCAGCCGACATTTTAGTTGCTCTAAATGGCAGGAAATTGTGTATGCATATTTCTTAAGAATTTTGTTGTTTTCTGATTAAAATGGCAGAACTTCACCTCGTCAAATAATGGAAACTTTAACTTTTCACATAAATGATGATGTCTGATAGTGTTTTTTTTATTGCACTCTCTGAACTGACCCTACATTCATAGCCCTAACTCCAGGAGGGTGTGGCACACATTGAATTTGTACATAATGGGATGCAAATGCAGTCACATTATAACCCTGCTGTTGAAAATCATATCATCCCAATGTTAGATCACAGAAACTGTGCTCAAGATGTCGTCACTGGCATGGCTGATACCACAATCCACAGTGTATGTGTGTGTATCTCATGTTTTTATGTCCTCTGGTGCTTAGTGAGAAGGCAGGAAATAGATGAAGGTGAAAGGAAACAGGGAGAAGCAGAGAGTGATAATGGAAGACTGGGTACATGCAGAAGTCCTCTATCACCATGGCAACTATTCACAGCTAGGAAATAAGTGAAGTGCTGAAGTAATAAAGAATTGGTAGCATGTTGTGTTTGTCACATCGTGGTATGATTAATGCCTGAGTGTCAGTGTGAGAGAGACAGAGATTGTGTACATGAGTCCTGTTGTTTCTCTCAAAAAGAAAAAAGAAAAATCTCAACAACTATTGGGTGGTCACAATATTTTGTATAGACATTAATGTTCCCCTCTGGATGAATTGTCAACCCTTTGATGATCCCTTACCTTTTCATAGCACCATCATCAGTTAGTCCAATACTTGTTCATACTTTGTCTGTACTGGTTTGGTTTTTGACCAAATACCTGTGAAGCTGATGGCATTACCATCAGGCCCAGCCAGACTTTGTATTAAGTGCTAATTAGCAAATGTTAGCATGCAAACACATTAAACTTGGATGGCAAACATGGTAAATATCAGCATGTCGACAAAGTCATTGTGTTAGCATGCTGAGGATAACATTTAGCCCAAAGCCCCGCTGTGTTCAAGTATAGCATTACAGGCTGTGGCTGTGAAAGAATAAGGCAGATCTCTGCATTAGATCTGATCATTTTCTAAAGTGTGAGGGCACAATATTTGATGAGTGGGAGAGAAATGCATTGGTCTCTATTGCTATGAACTTGATATTAATTATTTTGTGTGTGTGTGTGTGTGTGTACTCCTTTTAATAATTCTTGAATGTAATCAAATGAATATGACACATTTTAAATATTTGGCCAAGTAGCTTCATCCCAGTATTGGTTGATTTCTGCATCCCATACAGTTAGCTGTGATGTGTGGCCGACTGCGTGCAGGATAAGGTGGGGGTCAATAAATGACTCAACAGTGAATTTGTGCTCCCTAACTATTTAAACCATCCATGCTTTCATTTGTTTATAGGTAAAACACTCTCCCCACAGAGCTGATTTGTTCATTTCCACAGCCCCACAGCCCTGTCAGACCCAGTATGAAGCCTTATGTAACTATGATTGATTACTCATTAAAGAACCACACAACACTGACCGTTTTGTCAGTCTCTGATGGAAGTGTTGGTTTGTTTCAATTCCTTGGGTAATGATACAAATATTGTGACACCATTTGAGTTTGGACGGATGTGTTACGTAATCAGCTTGTCCTCCTTTTGTCTCACGCCAGAGGAACTTGATTTTCCACCAAGATGCCAAACAGCTCAGGCTGAGGGGCCCCTGAGCTGCTGAGAAATGTACCATTGCTGTGCTTGAAACCATGAATCCGTCTTATCCATTCATGATTTAGCCTATAACAAGATTTCTTCTTTCCTGTTACCATTTCTACAACATAAAAATCTTGCTTTAATAATTTACATCACTCATATTGTCATTTTAGCCATGGCAGGGTCATGACTCTTGACATTCATGGTACCGGATGGATGAATCCTACCAACTTTGGTTAAAGATCCTCATGGCGCACATGGCTTTAGACTCGTAGTCTCATCAAAATTTCTGCAAATGTCTGCTCTGTTTCAGCTAATCAAATGTGAATTATGTGTTTGTGTCAAACAGATAGTTATTGCACGGCGCCATTCACTGCACATAATGTGATGCAGGTAGTAATTACGGGGCACATGCAAGCTCGCAGCGTGCAGTATACCTGCGCTGATTTGCAGCATTTTATTTTACTGTGTCTGAACGTCTGCAAGTTTCCACTCACTGGAGCTGTCTTTTGTTTTCCTCTTTCACAGAATGAAAAGCCTCTGGGTCATTCTGCAAGCAGGTCCAGCAATATATCAAAGGTGAGCATACCACACACAAATGGGGAAAAATACTGAATGAATGCTATGTGTCCTTCACACTGAGAGAGAAAGAGAGAATAAAGGCAGGAGGGCATCAGTGAGGTGAGCTGTGGAGGAAGGCTGAGATTGACAGAAAGGATGGACGTGCAGTGGCGTGAGAGCAGCTGATAGACAACCTGGCTCTCGCATCACATTGCCCCAGTCAGAACTCCCTCCCTGATCGAACTCTGGAGAACAGGAGTGTCTTTTCACCCCAGCTACTCAGCTCAGCGTGGCCTGCTGTCAGACAGACTGTACAAAACCTCTTTTACTCTGCGACTCCTGTCTGTCTCCGTTTTCCTCATCCTTTTCTCACTCTCCTCCTCGATCGCTCCCTGAGGCAGAGGTCTGCATTGAATCTGGCCCTGAGGGTTTCAATCCTTGTTCTCCTGAGCCTCTTACAGGATAAACCCTTTACTTGTGATAAGAGATGTCAGGGTCACTTCATCACCATGGGACTGCTCCGACAATGTTTTATCCAGCCGTTCTTCAGACACGAGCAAAGTGGGAGTTACTGCACCTGAGTGGCAAATGAACAAATGCTCATTTTCAGGGTTACAGTTATGAATACTATTTTCTAAGACAATGTGTCAGTCCCAGAACTAGAGGGGAGTACACTGTATGGGTTTTATGCACAAGATCATTGCCCGGGACATTTATTGTATTGTATTTAATTCAGTATTCAATATTTAATCTGTACTTCATATCATTTTGGCATCATTGCAGTAGGATGGTTTGATTTGAGTCAAATCTGAAATTGTCTTTACTTTCTACACACACAAAGACTCAGAAGATGTTCCAGGTATTTCATCCATAAATGGAAGGGTGGATTTATTTAGTTATCGCTTTCTGGACACCATTCATTGTCACTTTAATGTTGTACCATGATCGATGTTCCTCTGACAAATGTGTGTGTAATGGGGTGATAGAGTATGAACAAAACTCTTAAGTCTGACAGCTTTAATTAATTATCAGCAATCCACCAGCCTGTCTGGTGTTTCGTTCTCCTTCCTAAAGGGAAACACCTCCAACCAGCTTTTTAAAAATGTATTCTTTTATCTGGACAGACAGGTCTGCCAAGAGTCCCAGTGGTTAAAGCAATGTTTGAATCATTAGACCAGTTTGGACAGAATGAGGAAATAGTACAAGAAATCCTCTCTAAACCTCTTGAGAGTTTATCAAGGGCTCAAACTGAAAACACCAAGTTTTAACAGTAGATTACGGTAGAGGTGTAATATATTTCCAAAATCTCCCTGAAACCACTTTCCCTGGAAGCTTCTTGACTGAGAATATGATCTGGGGATGACAGAAGATGATTTTATGCATACATGCAGTGCATCTTAAATTTCCCTGCACTCTGCAGCAGTGGCAGAATGAGATGGAAGATTTTCACATTTCCAACAGTGACTCAAATATTTCTTTTTGCTGAAAAATGTAGGTCAAGTTCAAAGCTCCACAAAATGAAAGAAGAAGACATTTTATAGATCACAGTAACACATACAGCTGATCAGATCTGATAAGATCGTCTCTCAGTTTACACACGTGCCTTGCTTGTACGAGCTGCTCATGTGATTCTGACGGATTGTACATTTCCCTGTGAGCTCCAGCCGGTCTTGAAACAAGGGCACCAAAACAAACCCCGCATTTCCTCTCATGGCACAGATTCAAGCTGAATCACATCAGCTCATGTCAAATCAGATCAAAAATGAATGTGCTCGTATCTGATTGTTGACCTATTTAAAAGATATCTCTCTAAATAAATAACCACAGCTTCAGCCCGAGAGTAATATTTTATAGCGTCTCCAGCATGGCGAGCCAATACGGTCTGAGTAATGTGCATGTGAAACATCCAGAGAGTTTGTTCAGTCTGTCAAAGCAGCTGCTCTTGTTTTACACTGAAAACCTAGCAGGACATTTGTCATCCTTTCTGCTTTCTAGCTTCTGACTTTTTCTCGTGAAGACAGTCACTGCGCTGAGGGTGCGTTTGCCTTTATTAGCACGGCATTGTCCTTTCTGAGGATGACTTGGGGAAAAAAAACACCCAGGTGTCCGGTTACTTGAAACACTCCTGCAATACTTGTTGTTGTTATCAGACATGTACCTGTCATGAGACGGAGAGATTTATGTAACCACAGGAAAACAAGCATCATTTAGCCAGGGGTGTAAATTGTTCCATCGAGATGTAATCGCTAAACTTGTTATCTCTTGACTGCTTGTTTCATCTGTTTGATCACTGATTCATTCATACAGAAAGTTATCGAGCTGTTTAGAAAGAAACTGTCTGGAGACTTGTGAAAGCAAGTGGAGTTGAGGACGATAATTGGCATTTTTTTCTTTGAATGAAAGAATGGTCAGTGTTGAATACTACAAAAAGCAACTGTGAGAGTTTTATCTGAGCACAGAGATGGGACCATGTGGGCTGAGGATTGCCCGTTGATTTGGCATGAGTCGGGTTTCCACTCAGCAAGGTCAGGAGGCTTAGCTGTAGCCGTCTTCTCTCTATAGCACAGTGCCAGGGAGCTGTGCGATGCCTCCTACACTGTCTGGGAAGGAATTAAAGTATTGCAGTATGCATAAAGACACAAAGCAGTGACCCACCACTCAGTGGGCTACTGTCCATAGCCAGCCAAACATCTGGTGGTGCTCTCAAATTCAAGTTGTTGCAGTCATGCAGTATTTCAGGCTCCATTGATACCCAGGTCTTTACTCCAGATCTCAACAGAATAAGGTCTGGTCGTCTACTCAGTTTAGCAGACAACTGATTCAAATCAGGCATTCAGCCAAACCACCATTCTCATGCAAGTGAAGCTGCTTTATTAATTTCTTGGAACACAAATTTTTGTTTTTTTTGTTTTGTTTTCTTTGTTGAATTGCTCAATCTCGCAGCATTGCTCATTTTCTTCCGC
The DNA here is from genome assembly GCA_016785225.1 of Psettodes erumei. Lineage (NCBI taxonomy): Eukaryota > Metazoa > Chordata > Actinopteri > Pleuronectiformes > Psettodidae > Psettodes > Psettodes erumei. Next base: position 5,817,141 of record JAFBJZ010000660.1, read on the forward strand.
TGAAGCTGGCTCCAGTCCTCAGAGAAACCAGGCTTGAATTTCAAAGTCAATACAAAATGATTTTGGAGCCATTATTGACTATTTTTCTGCAAAGTTATAAAATGGCATCTATTGAGGGTAGGCAAAAACACTCGATACCAACGCTGACAGAAATGCACTTTTATCTCTGAAGCAGCCTGATCACACAATTTCTCCTACACTGGTGGATCACACTAGGTTGTCTTTGTTTAGGGCTGCAACTTTAATCTTGATTAATCTGCAGATTATTCTTCAGTTTGAAATGAAAATGCCAGAAAAGAGTGAAATATACCCATTATAGTTCCTCGGAGCTCTGGGTGATATCTTAAAATTTAACACTTGTTTATTCCAGCACATGTAGTACATGAAACTCTCTGAAGGGACATGAGACAATGAAAGACCAAGTCATCTTTGCCCAAAGTGGAGATGTGCTGGTCAATAACTATTTTTATTAACATATCAGTCAGAGCCAGTTATGTTATCATGGATCTGACAGTAGATTTTCTACACTTGCTTGGTGTTTAGAAGAAAGAGATTAAGTCTGTGACAAAATGTTGTTGTTATATCTTCCCACTTTATACTTCTGTGATTACATACTATACCAGTCTATAATCATAGAATCTAGTCTTTCATTTTCTTACAGCTGGTGATAGTATGAATATCCTTCAACCATGGTTCAGTGACATTTAAATACTTGTTATTTTAATATGTAGTGTGAGATATACATTATCAGCACATCCTGCTGGTTCTCAGTGGGTTGTATTAGTATTACTGTAATACTGGGATATGAAATAGCCTGTGGTCCTCACTTATTTATTGATTAGCAGTATGACCTTGTGAGAGCTGGGCAGAACTTTAATGTGAAAATTAGAGTCAGCTGAGGAAAGAATAGAAAATAATAAACTGCAACTGTGATAGTAAAATAAAAGAACCTGCTGATTTAAAATGTGAGTTTCTCATACACTTGCACAGGGCTGTTCTCAATAATACCCATAGCTCTGTGATTAACCTCCACCAAGGTTATAGACAAATTCTTAGTCTAGAGTGAATCAGTGCAAAAATCAAATCATGTACTTTAAAAAGAAAGAAAAAAGTGATGTTGACGACGATACATAAACTGTAACATTTTGGGGTTATTTTGTACTGTTTTCAAGGTTACCAATAAAGTTTGATGTTTACTTGCTGCTTAGCTCTTCTGTGAGCAGCTTGTGGGCATCTGGCCCATTCACATTATCTGTTAATTAATGTGTTCAACTTCTTAGAAGCGTCTCATTGATCCTTAGATTTTAAAGGTTATTCTTTGAAAGGCCCCAGCGGTGAGAAAATGAGAGCTGCATTTCTCTCCAGGTGGAGACATTAGATGAAGAGTGGAGGCAGAGGGTGATGGCCTATGTGAGAAAAGAGGTAATAGAGGCATGAGAGAAGGTATGAAAAGTGGAAGAAGAGTATAATTTATGCAGTGATGAAGGATGTGTGTGAAGGGTAGGAGTGATCAGGGAGAGAGGTTAAATACATAGTTATAATAATATACTGGAAGACCAAACATAATAAACTGGTTTAGACCAGACCGGCCAGAGGTTAGCGTGGTGTTTGACAGGTGGGGAAACCCTAGGACCTGGGTGAAAACCTTGATAGATTGTCGATGGTCCACCAGCCCACATTACGGATGCAGCTGCCAGTCACATTTATTCATTATAATTCAAACAGTTGGGATCATTCCAGCCTACTTTAACCCCTTTATTATATCTAATAAGCACCTAAAAAAATACTTCTTTACACAGTTCTCAATTCTCAAAGTAAAAGGTGGCAAGAATAAAGGAAGAGCTAATTAACGACACAATTTATCAGCAGATGTTGAAATATCTATTTGTAGCGTTATGGTTCCCCATTAAACACAGGCACTCATTTACTCATCAAAGGTCCTCGTCACAAGAGGGGAGCAGTTATGAGAGCAGTTGTTTAATAAAAATCTGAAGGGCCATACTGAGCCTTTGGGAAGTGAATCATTATCCTTTCAGCTGCGTTATCATCGCCCAGTTGTTCGACCCCGCCCTGAGACAGACTTGGTTTATCTATTGTGCCAGCTCCCAACGGATGGCAGCCTGAATGATTAACAGAAAGGCAGAGCTAGAATAAAGTAAGGAATTACGATATCATCCAGCATAATCAGAGGATTGTGATCCACCTGTAGTTTTTTTTTATTGGTCTAGACTCACGCAAGGCTTGAAATAAGCATATGTCATCACTTTCTTGTGTTCAGTCAGCCTGTGAGTGTCGTGCTGAAAAGACGTGCTCTGTGTTCATGTTCATTTGGTTGCAAGTTGTAAAATACTCATGTTTTATTCCTTTGATCGGATCTCTCTCTGACCATTTTCCATTTGTAGTCCAGGCTCTTGCACAAGCCCTAAACCAGCACCCTTTAATGTATACTATTACAGTGAGAAAATGAAATATTTGAGAGAACTGAAATGATTTGATGAAACTGAAACTTATTATGAATTGTTAAATAACAACAATACAGAAGGCAGAAACAGCATGTCTGATAAAAAAACAAAACGGTTCAAAAGAAGCTGTGCAATCTATGTACAGTCAGAAAAACAAGCTGCAGGGCTAAGCTGCACATTGACTTTTCTATTGACCCCTGTCAGGCTATGTGCTATAAATTCCCCCCTAGTTAGAAATGCAATCAATAGGTAATTAGTTTCTTGTTGAAATTGCCAGGCCCCCTGTGTCTTTGCATTAGCAACCCAAACACTATCCGATCCCATTCTTTATGTTCCCTGCCCAGAGATGTCTTGCTGATGATAATGTCTTGTTAGATGATAGTTAGTTGAAACAACTTTCATGGCTTTACGCTAAATGTGAAACTAGAACGAGATGATCATTGTAGCTTAGCATAAAGAAACAAGCAAGTCTCACAGACAGATCAGGTTAAAAAGTTAATGGAGACTTTAGGAAGCCACTATGTTTCAACACGAATACAACCGATTCAGCTCAATTATTTTTTTATTATTACTTTTTATCACATCTCACATGTTAATCAACTGATCCTAATATGTAAGATTGCAAAAAGAACACATTTATGGTATTTAAGTGACTATAAGGCTCGCACCATCTTAGACACATTTCAGGTGGTTATTTTCTCTCGAGTAAATAATAATCTAGCTGTTCAACCCCATTTAAAGTACCATTTTAATGTAACCATTGGTGAAAGCTCCAACATAATATTGAAGGAGTGTTTCATAATAACAGCTGTGTACCTGCAGGTTTTAAGAATTCTCTGTGGAGGCTGAACAAGTCTACAGCCTCACATTCTCCAGCTGTGCAGGGCTGTGTTTCTCAGCACCTCACTTCTTTATCTCTTCCTCGTGTTCTGCTTTTTCCTTTCTGTGGCAGCCTGGTGTTTTTCCTGCACCCGTGACGCAGACTGATTTTTGCCTGACACTGCTTTAATCAGATGGATTAACTGCCAGTATTGTGCTTTTCATTTCTATCATCCTGAGCATCAGTGAATGTGGTGGATTTTCACTCTGTAAAGATCAGATTCAGGCGCCGGCAGCCTGATAACTCCGTCAACAAAAGACTTTTGCTTTCAACGGTATTATTTGATCCCGTTTGTTGAATAATACAGTTATTTCACCTTGGGGTTTTGCTTAGATGCCTCATTATAGTATTGCCTATCCTAAACTGCCCTTTTTGTGCATATGTTTTGTCCTCAGGCGGGGAGCCCGACCTCTGTCAACGCTCCATGCAGTTTCTCGAGGACTTCAGTTTCCCCTTCCAGCCAGGACATCTGCAGGTATAAACCACATCGACCTCATTTCACTCTTTTCCTGCCACTGATTTATCTATTTATTAGTCCATTATTGATAAAGAGCCTTATCGGTGGGTGATGTTGGCTCGCCCTTTACTTGAGCAACAGATTGCTGCTTGGAGTTGCCCTGGCTGCGTGTAACCTGCTGTAAAATGGATTTGATTGTAACATGAAACATCCAACCTTTTACCTCCCTTTTTTAAAATTCCTTTGATTTCAAATGCATGATGTCTTTTCCATTTCTCTTTTTTACCCTTTCCTCATCCCTTCCCCTGCTGTCCTTTTGCCGCTATCGTCTATCATACGTTCGCCTCATATTCACACATGTACAAACATTTTCACGCCAGCAGTCGGGATCAGGACTGTCAGAAGCAGATTGCAGTGGTTCTGTTGAATCCTAATGGTAAAGCTTGTCACGGATCAGAAGGCATTCCAGTTACCACCCTCTGCACAGATGCCATACCAGCATCCAAACACGCTAAACAACGAGACTGGCTCTCTCTGCTCCGCCCCTCCTCCGTCAACATCCGACCCCACAGCTCGCTCAGGTTTTCTGTGTCTCTGAATGACGTGGGCCAGCGCATGGACAGTCTGTGTCGGGGCCTGCACTTTATAGATCGCACCTGCTCCGAGGGAGAGCTGGAGCTGAAGCCTGATCCTCCTCAGCCGCCCAGCTTGGATCGAAGGGCGCACACACTCAACGGCAAGCTGGCTGCGGCGCCAGCACCCCAGCACCCAAATCCGGCCTTCTCAGCCCGCACCCACCCCCAGCTCGTCCCCTCCTTCACCAACAACTACAAATACATGTTGGGCATCCCTCCCACCGCTTGCTTTCCATCTGACCCTGCGGTCATCACCCCTCCTCCACCTGTTCCAAACACCCACCTCCAACCCCATCAGCCCCCAAGCACCAACTTCCTCCGTCTCCTCCTCCCTTTCTCTCGATCCTCTACCTCGGCAAGCCTACAGTGCTCTGAGCTGGGCAGCTATGCCTCTCACCTCCACATCACCAAGTCCTCAAGCGCCATGTTGGAAGGCAGCGAGTCAGGGCTTCCCCCCGAGGATCTATTGGGAGATGACGATGTGTTTGAGGAGGACCGGTCCAGCCCAGCTCTGAAGGAAACGGGCCAATTGGCAGCCACAGATACAGTTACCAGGGTTTGGCCAGGCGCTCTTCTAGCCCCCCTATGCTATATGGATGAGGACAGCGACTTGGACCGCTGCCCATCCCCTTTGTCAGAGAAAACTGGGCCACTGTCACCCTATTCACTATCAGGAGACTGCTGCAGGTGGGTGACTGTCTGGATAGTGTAATCCACGCCCACCCTCACTGTGACTTTGTAGAGCCCAGACCACCCCTGTGCCGTTAACATGGCAGTAGTGGAGAGCTTCTCATCCTGTAGTGTAACTACCCTGCAAATGTCTTCCACCTCAGCTGCACTTGTCCTCAAAACCCCTTGCTCGGAGTGGACCTGTTAATCAGAAGAACCTGTCACATAGACTCTTTAATCTACACACATTGCAACACCAAGAGCCTCCTCTTCGACTGTCCTGATTCAAACCCACCCTGTGTGTCTGGAGGAAAAAAGTGGCTTCATTTAATTTCATACCATTTCATTCCGCTTCACTGTTATCTCAGTGCTCTGCCATGTTTTTCACTGCACTGTCAAGCTGTTTTTAAAAAAAATATTTCGTGGTTACCAGATCAGTGAGGCTTTAAAGTGTCTTACAGGGGCTGCTGAGAAGTGTGATTGATTTTTCCCATGAGCTTTAAGCTGTACAGTAAAGGCTGGGAATAGGAGAACTGGCAACGTTAAGCAAAATATAGAGGAGCAGAGGTTAGAGTAGAAAATTTAATAGTATTGAGGAATGGAGTGTGTCCATCTGCAAAATAGTGTAACAGAGGCAGACCAGGGACAATATGTGGCATTGAACTGATGGAGCCTGTCAGATTGGGTCAGTGGGGTCATCACCGGTATTTTTTACATGACAGTCTGTGCACAATCTGATTGGCAGAGCCAGGCCATGGGGAGGAGGGAGAGCTTGTGAGAAATATTTGATTACAAACCAGGTCATGGCTTGTATGGCCCCCACAGATGAAGTCACAGAGGAAAGGAATTTTGAGCTTTTCATAGATCACACTGAGCCCTTCTGGGGTTACAGTATCTGTGTGTCAATACTCTGCCTGGCAGCAGTTGGCTGGATTGATGAGAGCTGAGTCCAAAACACAGAAGAATTTCAATTTCAACCGTCTTGGCTGTCCCCTCAGCTGCGGTCCTGTGCATGTGCTCCATTCCAGATTAGACGTTTTGTACGTCAGCTGTGGGCTGACAGAGAAACACGAGTCTGGAATTGGCAACGTGAAGGCCAGAGATCAGGAGATTATTGGCTTCAAATAGCTTGCGTAGCCTGACTGCGCGCGCACACACACACACACACACACACACACACACACACACACACACACAAACAAACACATGGTGCCAGGGTTCTGTCAGGTGGTTTAAAACGTGAGCTCAGTGCAAAAGCTAACTTCACTTGTGAGTGCGTGTGTGTGGATTTTTGCAAGTTAATTATTAGTCAGCTCTTTTATTGACAACAGAAAATAATGGTTGAGAGTGCGATAACAGGTGACTTGGTCTACTTCCTTATCAGAAATGTCACCTCTTTGCAAAACTTAGTCACACACAAGCTGTCTTTGTTTCACTGCTTCTTAGGAAATCATTGTGTGCATCCTAGCAAACATATTAAATGTATTTCCTCCGTTTTTAAAAAAGCATTCTCACAGCTGATTTTTTTTTTTTTTTTAAACCCTGCATTAATACTTTCATATTTACATGGGCTAGTAGTCATCTTATTTCCTCCCTCTTTTAGCCCTCTCTTTAAACTAAATGGCAGTTATTACAGCCCTCTTCACATTTACATTGCTCCATAAAACCTCCAGGTTTCAAAACCTCCACGGGGGTACTTTTAAGCTTTGACGTCTCCAACATGAACCAGCTAGAGTCTATGTAATTCCTTGGCCTTCCTCGCAAAGATAAGTTTCTTATCAATTTCTATATTCCCCTTTAAGGCGGGCATGGCCGCACAAAGAGAGAAAAGTAACCTCTTAAGATGTGCGGATAGGGGAGAGGAGGAAAAAAAGCAGATGTGCTCCGAGTGGCGGTGCCGCTAATTCAATTGTGTTTTTTCTCTGATCAGCGTGTCTCTGGTCGCTGGAGTGCAGAGCAGAGCTTAAACCATTCAGACTGAAAACAGGCTGAGAACAGGAAAGAACAAAACGCCTCAGATGTCTCACTGGTCCATACCACCCCTGTGTTAAAAAAAAAAACAGATTGGTGCTAAAAAATTTATCTGAGAATAAATTATATAAACAGGATGGGATGAGGGCAGAACAAGGAATAGCTGGAGGGAGGGGGGTCTCAAAGTGACACGCTGAGAAGAAGAGATGCCACAGGAGAAAAGTATGAGGTAACAGACAAGTGGGAACAGGAAGAAAGCGAATGCCTCGCCCGGGCTGTAATCCTGCTGAGCCTGTTTCCCTCTCAGTTTGTGGCACTTGTGATTTCCCGACTCTGTTTTGCTTCTCACATTTTAATGTTGACATACTGTAATGGCGCCTCTGCCATCTTAAAATTACTGTTAAACAGGGAGTGCTTTGGCTGCTCAAGTGATGCAAATTAAATTTTAACTTCCCTCCCATGCCAACGGCGCTTGGAATGTGCTGCTGCAGGCACAGATACAGTTTAGCCATAAATGTGTGAGATTATTATGTTTGTCTGTTTAATGTATGGCTGTACATTATGCTGAAAGAAAAAATGGAATTTTCTTTTGCTTCGTGTGTGTAAGTGCGGGAAGCAACAGGAAGCATGTGCAATTCTCGGGAAATTTAGCAAAACCTACATTTCGTAACAGAACCGGCTCCTCCGCTCCTGTTGTTTACGGATCATTTTGTTCCCGCTGTGGCTCGATGCAGAGGTGTAAGGTTTTTTCCGGTGCCATCTCCTCCTACACTTAAACATTCGACATTCAAATAATTTATTTCATGTTTTAATTTCAGCAGGCGCCAGTTCTTGACATGAGCACTGAGAGAGTATATAATAATAGGAATATATAGCACAGTATGTGTGGGATAAGAATCTGCAGTTCATCTTTCAATCCGTGGAAATAAACAAAGCAGCACAACCATAACCAACAGGGGGAAAAGCCTCTTCTAGAGGAATGTTAATTCTGTTCATCCATCCTTTAATCCATCAGCCCTTATTCCAGTCCCTTCACCTCAGCTTCTGTTTGAGAAACCTGTAGAAATGAGCTATATTTATCCTCTCCTCTCATTCACTTTGTCTTTTTAATCTTGTAACTCTTTGGCCAGATCAGTGAAGCCTGGGAATAGACATCATTGCTCACTCACTTTCTAACATGTGTTGGGGCACGTGTGTGCGCGTACATGTGTCCTTATCCTTCCCTGAACCCGGATAAAGACAATCCCATTTGAAAACCCTGCTCTTGTCTCCGTCGTCTTCCCTAGAGAGAAGTGCCGCTGCTCTCTGCATTTCACTCTGGGGAAAACGCAGTTGAAGACTTTTGCTCATTTAATGCATCTGCTGGTAGAAAAAGTGGATGTGAAGAATAGGTTGAAATAAATCCCTGTGCCTTCCCTTGTGTTTCATTTATCTATCCAGCCTCTGCAGAGAAATCGTACGCAGTTTGCACACACACTGCAACAGATTCTGCTCCCTTTGCATTGGCTCTGACCTTTAATCAAATGAGTTGATTTGCTCATTTACTGAGGATGCTGCCCTGATCTGAACAACCACACAAAGTCAACATCCTGACAATGAATTCTGAGATCATAATGAGCCACTATAATCAAACCTCTGCTTCCTCCAAGTTGGGTGTGTGAGTGATATATTGTCTCAACTTAATGGGTGATGGGTTCATCTAATTGCCTTTTCCGACCCCTCATGCTGTCCCTTGCCACTGAAGCTCACTGCTTTGGCAGAATCTCAACAGAATCTCCTCTGGTCGAATCTGGCTGACTTACTGGAGTACATAGTCTGGATTCTCACACAAACTATCTCAGCAGCAGCTGCACAGACACTGAACGGGCCAAATCGGACAAATACACTCCTCCTTAGTGTGGGTGACTAATAGCTGCTGTCCTCCAACCTGTCAGACAGCATTCGATATATGTGATCTTGTGGGGGAGAGGGTGGACCGCTCTGGTCTGACATTAAAAGTCTGATTGGTTCTTCTCACCTGTTTGTAGAGGGTGCAGACACCAAATCAAAAGTCCCGGTTGTTGTGGGGATCTGTGGTTATCCTGCATCTACAGGGGCTGAACACGACATCACAATAAACCTGTTAAATTGAATGCCTTTGCATGCAGCAGCATTGAAGTGAATAACAGGTTTGAAAATTCAACCTAGGTTATCATTTCCAAGGCACTGTTTGTAATGTTGTATTGTAGTGATTCCCAGCCAGGAGTTCTGGTACCTATATAATTCACATATAACATCACATTTCCAACATGAAGGGGTACTTGAATTCCTCTGAGTGTGGCAGTGCGGAGGGGGGGCTCTGAGAAACTGATGATTGGATGCCACAGGATTGCTGCTGATTACATTCTCTGCACTCACTGTATGTTCCAACCTTTATATAGTTATCATTACAGGCAACATGTATCAGTTCTTCTGACACGAAACGAGACATCGCGACTGCCACAACTGCAGGGTATCTGAGCTGAGGTTCACTGTGTTCAAGTTTGCGCCACAGTGTTACAAGATTATTTTCTGAAAATGTAATTTTCGTTTGCAAATGAAGTGCTTTGAATCAAATTTGTTTTTCTTGATTGGGTTTATTCATGTGGGACATGTATTAATTTGGCGTTCAGCTTCTTGATATGCTTTTACATTTGTGAAATGATATTCCCACCTGCCTTGCTCTCTATATCTGTGGCATATCTGTACGTGCGTGTGTGCGTTTTCTAAACAACTTGTCTTATTCTACAAGAGACTGCTACAAGTTGGATGACATATCTTCGAAAATTCAAGTTTCTCACATTTGGGGAAATATCTGTCAGCTTTGCCTGCCAACTTCCCTCTTTTTGATCATTCCTCTCCCCTGTCTTCCTTCTGTTACAGCTGTCTTGCCTCTGGCTTAGTGTTGACTGTATTCTTTGGCTCCCGCAGGATTTGTCACTGTGAAGGGGATGACGAAAGTCCTCTGATCACACCATGCCACTGCACGGGGAGCCTGCGCTTCGTCCACCAGTCATGTCTACAGCAGTGGATCAAGAGCTCCGACACTCGCTGCTGCGAGCTCTGTAAATATGAGTTCATCATGGAGACCAAGCTCAAACCGCTGCGCAAGGTAAGACATAGCCTGTATGTGGACCAATGCCTTAAGTGGAATTTGTTGGCTAAGTCTCGGTTGTGCCATGTTCACACAACATAATATTAGCCCTGATTTTCCACTTGCTGATATATTTATTGACCGTCAGAGTACTCTGGGAGGTCAAATCCAGTTGTGTCAAAAGTATTGTGGCCCAGTTGTGACTGGCAATGCCAGAAACCTGAGGAATAATAATTCAAAACTCAGTTCATGTAAACCCTTGTGAACTTGTGACAAAATGTAGTTGGAGACCAGACAGATGCAAACCATAGTGATTTCAAGATTGTAAGACAACAAGTTCTGGAGCGTGAACAGTGCAGCAGTCTGACGACTTTGAAATTCACATAGTGGTCCTTGGCATTTATAAATTAAGGCTGTCGCTGTCCTAGCTAAGCTCACATCACTCTTGTTATGAAGCTGTAAATGCCACAAGCTTTCCCCAGTCCGTCACACAGATAGCACAGGCGTGACACGGAGCTTTGAAGCTGTTTTCATAAGCAGAACTTGTTGGGGGGGGGTGCGCGTTTGTAATTCATTTCAAATGGTTTAGAGGTAGTACGCTTCCATTAAAGGCTCTTATCCATCACTGTGGCCTGGAGATAGCAGGACACTCTAATTAAAATTCCTCCACCCTTCATTAGCTGCACAAAAGGCCTTAAACAAATGCTCCACTGTTAATAGCTTCCGAATCCCACCGGTGAACTCCGGAGTCGTTCGTGTGTGACTGCGCAGAAATTTGAGATGAGGCGAGGATGTCGGTATGAAGTGTTTATTGTCGGAGGCTTGGTTTCATCTCAAACACACTTCTCGTCAAAGTTGCCCTGCAGCCGTGCCATTTCATCGCTGAATACATGAGTAATTTGAAGTTTGGAAATTTGGATGTTGGGAGAGCCTACACGGCATCTACGCTGGCATTTTATTTTGTTTTGTATTGCTGGGCTCACGTCATGTGTTGCACAGCCAGTGACTGACAAGGTGCTGTGCTGTGTTTACTGACCTGGCAGGCAGCAGGGTTGCTGGCCTCCATGCGCTCAGTGCTGCGTGCCCCTTTTCTTTCTTACTCACCCTGCCAAGAAGCTTTATGTAGCACTGGATCTTAATCACAGTAGCTGAATGCTCTCTGTTAAAAATTTAGCTCACGCTCTGAGCTGCTTCAAGAAAATGGCCACGCCAGCCAACAGTTAAACTGTTAAGTGTGTGTGTTTGTTTTTTTGTTTTTTTTAAAGCTTGAATCCATTTTTTTTTGCATAAATATGTTGTGTTTGTATGTGTATCTGTGCCCTTTTTGAACTCCTCAAACGTCCTTTCTTTGTCCTCTCTGCGGCAGTGGGAGAAACTACAGATGACGGCGAGCGAGAGAAGGAAGATCCTGTGTTCGGTCACCTTCCACGTCATCGCCATCACCTGCGTGGTGTGGTCGCTCTACGTTCTCATCGACAGAACAGCAGAGGAAATCAAACTAGGTCAGAAACGGACTCAGACGCACACATGCAAACACATATGTGACGACATTGCCCGCTGTTGTCCATTCATCCATGATCCTCCACCGACTCCAAGTCATTCATGTACACTTTTTAACAACAGATCTGAATAACTGTATTATCATATTTCAGTGGTGTGAATATTGATTGTAAATTGTGCGAAATGTTCTGTAAGAGTGCAATATATGTGGGAGCAATTCACTCACAGAAGCTCAGTGGGCATCACAGTCACATGTGAGACTGAACAAATGTGTGGAGGAGTTTTGGCTGAGGGTTTTTGGACTTTCAGTTCAAATCAGTTCACTCTTAACCTGTCATCCATAAAAGGCAATTTGAGAGATGAAAGATTATGAGATTTTTAAAAGAATAGATATTTATGTCTATCATTCTCAGATCCAGTTTTTATTGGTTCATTCTTACTTCTTTAAGAGGGTTAGATCAGGATTTGTGAGCATGCCTTGAGTAAAAATGAAGGTCAGTTCATGGTCCGTCTTCCTGTTAAAGGAAGGAATGAAGTCCACAAAAGGTCCTCACAAGGATCAAATATTTGCTTTTATGGCTGTGTGCTTATGTGAGTGTGTGCATGTGTTATCAGCACTTAATACATGTCATGGAAACTGACTTGCTGTAACACAGAGTGCAAGGTCTGGCAGCAACAAGGAACAGGGTCGCTTCCTTTCCCAGAGTCAGATGTGAAGATTGATACCACTCTGATGACTTCGTACTAAATATGAAGCCAACAGTTAGTTTAGCTTATCATAAAGAATGGTAATGGTGCCACGTGTCTGTGTCTTAAGGCAATCAATCTAATCTATGCCAGCACCATTAAAGCTGACTAAACACATTATATCCAAGTTATTTCATCCCTTAAATTACACAGTCTGTTTTTACCACTTTCTGGGGTCTGGAGTCTAACCCGCTGCTGGCCAAGGCTTCACGTTTAGCTGCATCTTGCGTGGTATTGATCTCCTCATCCAACACTAGAAGACAACTCATTTCTGCAACTCATTCATGAGCACTTCTTGCCAAACTGGCAGCCTGTGTTTGCTTAGTTTTGTGGTGAAGAACGCTGTTTTATCCCAATGATAAGATATCAGATTTTGTCACAATCTTTTTTTGCAGTGAGCTAACCTGGACCTTGCTGTTGAGCATGGACTATAAAAGCAACAGGCAGCAATCCAGCAAATACTCAGTAGGGTTAGTTATGGTCAACAGTTAAAATCTTAGAATAAGAGGGGGAAAAACAAGACTAGAAGTTGAAAGGGCCTTTTAGCAGCTCCTAGAGCCCGTGCTGCTCCTTACATCCACCCTGACCAAAGTGGTCAGAAGCTCTTAGATATGGACAGATTGACTCCGCCATTCTCAGAGCACTGGGCTCACACGATCAGGGCTAAAAATGGAGAAAGCTGTTGTAATGATGAGTTGTTGTAACATCCGGTGGCACATCGTCTGCTGCCACTCATCCCTCTCTGGCATGTTTGGTTCTTCTGAGACCGTGTACAGATGGCAGAGCAGGCTGTGCCTGTTTAGCCCAACCTGATGATTCATACTTGTTAGAGTCCCTGAGGGCTGTCAGGTTCAATCACCATGGTGATGCCAAATAGTTCTTCACCAGTACTTGTTGTCTTCTGCCAAGTCACACAGAATCGCAGTTATGGTTTTCTTCTCTCACGCTGCTTGCAGATGATAGCAGATTAGATCTAATACACCTTGAAATGTGTTTAGTGGTCTACTTTGATTTGTGAACCAGTTCTAATGTATATGACTGCATGATGAATCACATCAAACCTGAAGTTGCAACTGTAATATTTGTCTGGCTTTGCCTTTTCTATCAATCTGTTTGTGTGTCTTTGGTAATACATGACACTTACACTCTCTTCACTCATGCAGCCGGAAGAATCCCAGGTAAACACTTCAAGTTTGACCTTTTGACTTTAAAATTGTGTTTTCCCTATCAGCCTGTGTGTCAGCTGTATCCAGTTCTTTTCCAACTGCACTTTTTATACCCTTTTTCCTTCCCCTTTCTGCCCTGATTTCAGGATAGAAATAATATGTCTTCGCTCTTAAAGGCTGGTTATATTCGCACCACTTCACTGAATGTTCCAGCCTAATGAACACAGGCAGACACTCAGTCAAGGAACATGCTGCGACTAATTTTTTTTCCCTTTCTTTGTGACTTTGATGAAAACATACCTCACTGATTTATTGAGCTCATAAGAAGAAACAGGTGCACTGGTATCAGCTGACTGCTCTGCCTTTAAAAAAAAAAAAAAAAAGAACAGCAAAAAGATTCACAATTCATGACCCAGTATTCTCATATAGTGAGATACAGTATAAAGCACCTGATATTGCTGGAGTAGTGGTGAACATTATAATGATTTTTGCCTTGTTTGAATAGCTACTTCCCATAATATGACGATATTTTGTATTTCATGCCATATATTTATCATCTAGGTAAGATTTAATAACTCAGTGGTGGGCTTTTCTTCTATTCATAAATCATATAGCTGAAATATAATAGCCACCATGAAAAGACTGATGGGTTGCAGGTCAGCTGTGTATTTTCAGAAAAGACATTTTGAAGATCCCCTTTCACCCTCTTAAGTTTTTGTTTTTGGGGTGCTTAGATGCTGCAGCTCGTCACAAATATTTGCACTTCCCAAAATCGCTAATTATGTTTCACCCCTTGCTTGGAGCCTTATATTTCATGGTAGAGCAATTTGTAGAAAAGCTGCAACTGCCCCGGGGGCCATAGAAATGTTTTTGTACAGTGAAGCAAATTAACTACAATTCACATGCTGCACATTACTGCTAAACCATTTTGTAATTACAGCTGTGGTGTGGGGGCATTTTGTGCCGCTTGTTTGACAGTGACATTGTAGAAATGTCAGGAAACGAGAGGAGCGAGGTGGAGAATGACACGCAACAGAGGTCTCTGGCCAGACAAAACTGAGGATGAGGCAGAAAAATAAACGCAAACAGGGCGTTCACTATATAAAGCAAGTTTTGAATCTGGGAGTTTTTAGTCATTTTAGTACATCCAGATTTTAATGAAAAACCCAGGTAGACATTGTAAAGCATATAGATTGCTGGAAAAGGCTCTGCAGTAATATAAAATCTACTGTACATTACTTGCAAAAACATCAGTGTGGTCCTTGAATATTATCCTTTGAAAATACACAGCACATTAAAATGATATCCTGTCCATTGTCTTCCATACAACATGTGCACTGTATGATAGTTTCCCAAACCGCATTCCTTCCTTGCTGTAGTTCAAGGTTGACCTGTTGAATGATTGACTGAAATACCTGTTAAATTTTCAGCAGCTTATTGAGCCATTCTTTTCACTCCTGTTTGTTTCGCTTCTGCATTTTGCCTTTGTGACCCCCTGAACCTCAAGACTATACATAAAGTTCATGCACGAGACTGTAGACGCACTGTTTTATTCTGTAGTATTTGGAGTTTTTTCACAGTCTGTTCTGTGTTTGACTTGTGCAAATGTTTCTTTTGTCTGTTCTCTGTTCCTTAGGGATCCTGGAATGGCCTTTCTGGACCAAGCTGGTGGTAGTGGCCATTGGCTTCACAGGTGGACTGGTGTTCATGTACGTCCAGTGCAAAGTCTACATCCATTTATGGAGGAGACTCAAGGCTTACAACCGGGTCATATATGTCCAGAACCGACCAGACACGTGTAAAAAGATGGCGCTGGAGAAGCCACCGCTCATGGAGCCGAGTCTGGAGAACAAGGAGGCTCTGGCCCCCACCCAGTCTGACACAAACTCCTCCCAGTACACAGAGACAGAGGACTACAGTATGGAAGTGCTCCATGTCTGACCACTTAGTCCATGCCAATAGTTATCCTACTCATACCGCACACAAACATACCCACAGTGACCGAGGCACAAACAGACACTCCCCTTCCTCTAATCTCAGACTAACCCGCTGTCCTCCTCCGATCATCTTAAATTCCCAAAAAACTCCATCCACAGAGACAGACGGATTGTGATTATCTTCTTCTCTCCACATCCCTCGTTTCAGACCTTATTCCCACCTGCCTCCACCATCACTCCACACTCTTGCCTCTTTCCATTCCAAGGACTGGGCTGTTTTTACTGACTCCTGTAAATGTCTGAAGAAGCCTGGAGCATCACATTCTATACACACTCCTACACACACACACACACACACACACACACACTCTTGTATGTACACCTCAGAGAGCAGGACTGAGATAAATGGACTCATAAACAGCTCCAGAGGTCTACACATGTCTGCGTGGTTTGTTTGCTTGTGGGTTTGTTAGATATAATCATTTTTACCTCCTGTGAGTCTTGGGCTAACCCTCCGTGGATAAGTATGTAGCGCCGCGCATCGGATCTCTGGAACATTCCAGCCACTGCCATCTCTGTCGCTGTGGTCTGTTAAGTCCGCCTTGGTCTGGATCTGACCAGGCCTTGATTGGGACATGCATCGAAGCACTTTTGTTTTCTAGTTCTCTTTCTCTTCTTTTTTTCTTTAATATGAATTAAGTCTTATATGTTGTACATGGGGGAGAGCACACACAAATTTAAAAAGGTTTCCTGGTTTCCTGGTTTTAATTGACGTTGCATTTCTTCCTACACGCACACATATACATATATATATATAGAGACCCTCCCATGGATGAAAAAAAGGAATTGTGGTTAAAAAAGGAATCATGCTGAAAGAGTTATTTGTTTTAGCCAGAACAGAAGAAATGGGTTTTGACTGACATGTCAGGCTCATTTCTCTAATGCAGACAATGGAAAATCCAGCCACATGAATTCTCTACCCCAATGGAACTTTCTGAAGGCTTTGAGAATGTAAACTTTTTTTTTAAGAAAAAGATTAAAAAATTAATAAAATATATTTAGAAAAAACAACATTTTTTACTGGTCACAGGAAATTGCAAGATAATTTCCGTGTCCATAAGGAGAGCCTCCGGGCATAAACATCACTCATGTTTTTCTATCATGCAAATGACAGTATTTACAGTGTGATATATTAGACGTGCAGTTTTTAATATGTTGATTTGTTCGCTTTGGGATATGCCTTGAGAAATCTGTAGCTGCCTACTTTCAGTCTGTTCTCCTGTGGCTCCAGCTGTGCAGGAGGTGCATTTATTGATCTCAGATAGCTTAAAAAAACAGGCAGGCAGACATTTGACTGCTCGAAATAAGCTCAAGGCTAATTTTTGCTCTGCAGGTCAGGACATGCACATTTCACAATCCGTCTCTTCAGTTAAGTTAACACACTTTCATAAGGTGCCGCACATGATGTTTCAACATGACATTTAAAATCACTGCCGAGCATTTTACATCAGCAGAAACCTCAGTTTCACTGAAAGTGTCTTGGTTCTTGCTGGAATCTGTCATGCGGTGAAAGGATTTGTATTTTAGCATTAATCCCAAGACGGCAAGTGTGTTCCTGTTTTGTATGAGCGAGTTTTTTTTGTTTTGTTTTTTTTCATCTCACATCTGGCCTTATGTGGTTCAAATGAGACATGTTATCCTAACACCTTTTTTATAATTCTCAACAGAAGCACAGCTTTAGATACTGTCATCGCAGGATTCCAGCATTTTTATGGCAGTGTTAGTCTTCAGTGCATGTCATTATGTTCATCAACAAACAGATCGTTTATTTTGCAATATAAGCAATGCAGTATGTCCATATGTTTAGCTACCTGATGCAGAGTGAGCCTGATCAGGCTTGGCTGAGCTGACTGGAGTGCCACCTGCTGGTGTGAATCAGAAGGTGCAAGGCTGAGGCAGGCAGCAGCTGATTTCTGAGGGCGACGTGTTTTGGGGGGGCTTACAGCCATTGTAAGTGCTTTTTTGTGTATGTGGGAGCACAGCAATGCCGGGCTCATGTTGAGCCCCACCGCCATTCCAGCAACACACACATTTTGAACAACAGTCTTTGATACCACTATACTGTCTGTGATGATGGTCCAACTATATACCTGACGATTTCTGCTCAGCAGCAGCAATAAATGAAATCAGCACGACGTTTTGTTGTTTTTTCCGACTGTATGCTCTACTTGTGTATATGCCCCATGGTGACTTGAGATTGGGAGTCTAATATAATTTAATACACAATAGAGAGCCAAGGGAGTTGTTGTGTGTCAAGTTGGATTAAGACCTAGTAATGAGAAGCTTCTCTGAAACTTCAAAACCCATGAGGCTCAGTGCAATTAGACAGATAAAAAGTGCAATTACCCTTTTGTTGTTGTTCTATTCTATACTTATGTACTGGTGTTTAATGTCCAGGGTGCCCTCTGGGTATAAAAAGATAATTTCTTTATTTTTTGTGTTGTATTTATTTTTAAAAGAAAACAGAGTACAGTTTGTTCATTTAAAAACCCCTTTCATTAGTAATTTTATGCAACTTACACTTAGTGTGTGTTTTTTTTCCCCCCCAGGCATAAATACCACTTAAATACCACTTCCACAATTTGTTTTGCACTTGCATTTGTCATTTAGATATTAGTGTTGTGTAAAGCTTAATGTGGGTATGTGTTTGTCCGCCTCGCTTTTCAAATTGCTTGTTGAATTTTGATTTAAATATGTAGAATATAGACACAGAGCCACAGCATCGCATCGGAGTAGTACATGTTTTTCACATAAAAACAACATGGATTATTTAGATGTACCATTTCCTGGAGATGGGTTGTTGAAGATGGACTGCAGAATGTGCTTCTTTCTTTTTAACTTTCTACTCATAGGAGCTGGCTCCTTTCATGAAGTCTGAGATAGTAGTTTTGATGAAGAGAGAGGCCACTTTAGAACACTTTTATGGTAGACTTGTCTCGCTGGGCGTTTTCTTTCTCACTTTCTGTGTGTCTTTATCACCATGAACTGATTTCTTCATTTTGCAATCCTACTGAGCAGGATATCGACTAAGAAGGAAAGGTACTTTCTCAGCCTTTAACTTCAGATTTTTCTGTCTGTCTTTACCCAGTCTCTTAAACTTTATCATGTCTGGGAATAGTGTAACTTGCATAAAGCTACATTTGTTTACTACTGACTGGACTTGAACATATATGACTGTTCCCCTGTCTTATATCATTCCACAAGTTTGTCTGTGAATTTACTTTGGAATAGTAACTGTAAAGAATTTGGTAAAGTACATATGTTTATAAAAAACTATTGATGTGTTTTCAGTTTAATTTCCCATGTTTGAACAAGGTATGTAGAGTTAAAAAGAACAACCAAATAAAAAATTAAGTTACTTTTAATGTTTTGTGTCTTTTCAATGTATACATAGTAAATCTGAATTTCAGTGTAGTGGTAACAGGATTTCCTAGAGAAGACTCTGATACAAAATCTTCTTAATGTTGCATCAGTGTTATTGGCTGCACAGGAGTTTAACTCTTTTTTGTACTGCCTTTTAGCTTCACCCATGAAGAAGGAGCAGGTAGGAATGACACACTGTAGATATAAATGAAAATGTTTTAATTTGCATTGTAACCAATTTTCACCCATTCAAATGACAGAAAACAATTTCAGAGGAAGGCTGAGGTTTTGGAACTGTGTTTTTTCAATATCATACTGGTGACAAAGAGTTTCCTAACAGCATGTTTTGACAGTTCCTCAGAACCTCAGTGTGCTGCTTGTATGATGTTTAGTAGAGCTACACTACTCTCCCTGAATAAGTGGGTTTGATGCCTCAAACAGCAACACTGTTGGGGATTTTGTCAGGGGACATGTTGTAGTAAGGCAGCTTCTTTCCCTCGTTCCTCCTCTTGATAGAGCTGGATATTTCTGCCAGCTGCTTCCTGAACTGCTCCATGGCCTCCTTCACTGGCTTGTCTATGAAGTGCTCATCCGGATACATACCCAGGTACAGCTGCAGAGAGAGAGGAGGTGGGTCATTCAGCCCGGAGGAACAAGGCAAGGAGAAAAGCGTGGTTTTCAGTCTGTCTGCAGATGTGTGTGTTTGGGGACACTGAGTGACCCATCCATACCTCGTTCTCCTGGTACTGGCTGAGGGCCCAGACGGCGCCCAGGTGCCAGCTGGAGCGTCCACGATCAGGGAGGGTCTCGATGATCAATTTCACGTTTGCCAAGCCTTTCTGGTTGGGCGGGGGCTTCCGCATGGTGGATGGAGCATTGGGGATCCAGGAACACCAGTCGTACTACACAAGATACGCAAAGAAACAGTATGTGCATGTAGCACATCTACTCACTACGCACATCTACTTGTTTTTTTCTTCTTCTGTTTGTCTTGTAAATATATTGTATTCAGGTTCAGGTTCTGGATGATCACTCACCTGTCCGAAGTTGATGGATGCATGCTGCGCTGATGCAGTGAACACAATGACGGTCAGGTACTCTGTCAGCTCCTCAAGTGATTTCAGAGACTTCGGGAACTCTGTGCACAGTGGGCAGACATAATCAGCTGTCTTTACACAAACACACTTGATTTCCTCGTCAAAGGGCTGCTGTGTAAAGGATCTTTGCACAATGCACTTTGACAGGTGATGGCGCAAAGCAGGAAGAGTGTTACAACACTGGGGGTTGGGGCAGTGAATACATCAGCCCTTTGTCTTCACCCTCAAACTTTCGTCTATGACACAGCAAATTTGAATTTGCAATGCTGTCTGTTTCCCTGTCTTACCTGTCTTCTCCAGAACATCGTAGACCAATAAAATATTGACGGGTAGTGAGGTTCTTTTCTCCATGAGAAAAGAAACTTTACGCACTAGTTAGCTGCTGCGTTTTGATCGTTGTTTCCCTCCCAGAAATACACAACATCTGTAATGTGTTCCCACCACAGTAATCAAAGTCCTGCATCCCAAAGCTGCACACGTCTTTCACGAAGGCCTGGATTTCCTCGTCTCCCTGCAACCTCTCATCGCTGGTGTAATAAATATGCACCACATCAGAGACGAAACTGGCAGAAAGAAAAAGGGGCAGCAGTCACGCATAGATGAAAGAAAAACCATTTTAACTTTTCCTCCGTTTGAAATTGACTCTCTCTCTCTCACACACACACACACACACACAACAGGTAAAAATGTCCCTGTAATTTTCAGTTTGCGAGTTGGTTTGCCTTCTTTCCCTAAAACACAAGAACCATTCATCAGCTACCTGTACTCTCTCCGCAAACCACCTCACCTCTTGATGGCCTCCCACACCCTGTAGCCGTCATCCCTGTAGAAGTAAGTGGGCAGCTCCTCCTTGCTGTCCATGCCACGGGCCTTGATGGTATCAGGGAAGCACAGAGACCTGAAGGTCAGGGACTTCATGGCCTTCTGAACCAGCTGGACGTGACCACCTCCGCCTGTCGCATTCGCCTTGACGAGCATGGGGAAGAAACAAGCATCGTCATTTAGGTAGAGAAAATTAATTTCTTTTCCTTTCTTCAAGCACTATATTGCATATAATTTGTCATGTCATGTTTTTGATTTTTGATTTCTTTTAACTCAAAAATAAAAGCGTTATTGAACTGTAAATCAGTAAAGTTTCATGGAGATTAGCAGGTTTTTGCTTCTTCTCTCTTTTAAATGTGACAATGTGGGGCACCATCTTCTCTTTCTACGCTACTCTTTTATACATCCACAAACTCACCTTGTCAAAGATGCCACACTCACAGATGAGCTGCTCTCTGGCTTTGGTGTTGATGGCAATGGTAAAACGAATGTGTGGGATAAGTAGCTGGGAGAAGAAGGCACATCGGCCGGTAAGTTAATAAATCAACTGATCAGTTCATCAATGAATCAGTCTCAGTTTTACCTTATACACAGGGTGAACAGCAGGGAGCTGCCGGTACATGGCGACTGCAAACACTTCTGTCATCAGATGTGTCCTGAGCAAGTGTGTGATGACCTGGTGATGCTGGAAGTCAGCTGAGCGGACCCAGATCTTAGCCAGCAGCCAGTCATACTGACCATCTGTGGGTAGGAAGATGGGGTTGTCCTTACCTGGAGTCTGTCCGAGCTGGAAAAGACAGAGGAAGGGGGAGAGAATGGATTTAAAAGGTAATGTCAACTGGAAAAGACAAAACTAATACTCGCTGTTGCTCAGCATCGCTGTACCTGAATGGCAATGGGCAGGATCTTGCCCTGAGCATTTTTGTAGAGCAGACAGATGGGAGCTGCCAGGTACTGCAGCGTGCATGGGTCAGTGGTATTAGCACTGATGCCGTCCAACATCTCGTAGTCCACTATGTAGATGTTACCTGCCTGGAGACGGAACATTAATGTACACTGTACATCAGTGGGACAGTTAAAGACAGGCTTAACACTGACGCACCATCAGTATTTGTCCTTATCAACACAACGCTGGCTGCAGGTTTCTTATTTTAGAACTGGAAAAGGAAGTTAAATCGATTAAGTAGATTCATGGAGACAGACATAGCCATGTCTACCTCTATTTCCTGCTCCAGAGTCAGCTCCCTCTCCAGGCTGATAGAAACCATGTCATGTGTGACAGGAAACTTGTCAGGAAGTTTGGTGCACTTTTGGATCACCACTGGGTTGCAGCCATTCAGAAATTGGTATCCGAACATGAAGTCCTCCTTCCAGTGTTGCATCACATACTCTGGAAAATATCATATGATATAATATAATATAATGTAATTTAATGCAATGTAATATAATATAATATGTAACAGTGACCTGAGATTGTGTTTTTGATCCTCACAAAGATCTTCTCAAAGTCAGCAAAGTCATTCCAGGAGGACTGGAACATGTGCATGAACTGGTTCACAAACAGATTTTCTATTCTGGAAAGACATGGTTTCATCATCATCATCATCATCACCACCATAGTCACAATGAAGAAGTGTAACATATCTGAAAACAGATGACTTTTCCTGCAATATGTCAATTAAATGTTGCAATTTAATGTATTCTGGAAAAGAAATTTACATTTTATTCTATGTTTATTGTTGCAGTATAGAAGCTATGCTAATTAATTTCAACAATTAACTTTCACAGTGGTGCAGCATTTCTGTCACCTTGAAGCTCTCTGTAGCAACTTGCATGACTTATTTTGTGTCTCAACTACTTCATCATTTTACAAATTAGACATTATCCCATGCCATTTTTAAAGGTTTGCCATTTTTGGAGCTCTTTTGCATTATTGGGTCTCAGTCTGATCTCATGCATCTGCATGAAATGTAAATACCCCTGGTTATAAACAAATAATCACGCCTCTGTTTTTCCAAGTTCCACGCGTAGTAGATAAAAGCAAGTTGTCAGCCTGAAGCTTATCATCTGATCATGGCGTCATGACTGAAAAAAGCACACAGGACCACTGACTCACTCTGCTCGCTCCTGAAGGGCATCAGCTGTCTTCACAGCTACTATAAGCCTGTTCAAGCTGTACACTGAAGCAGTGTGTAGCGAGCACGTACGCCTTACTGTAGTTCAGCACAAAGTCCACTCCTTTCTCACTGTCAAACTGGATGTCCCGGGGCAAATCCTTGTGTCTATTAGCATCAATGCTCATGGGAAAGCCTGGCTGCCACTCCTTCCATCTAAGGACAAAAGAGTTATTATTGAGCAACCCCGGCCTCCTACAATGATTAAACTGCATGTGTGGAATGAACTTGCCTGTAGGTTTTCCTCCTCAGATCCAGCTCTTTTTGTCTGTGCTGTTTGACCAGGCTGGTCTTATCATCCTGAGGCAGATGTGCTGTGACGGACACAAGACAAAGTGAGGGATGCAGTGGAGCTACTTTTGTTTAACTTGTGTTTTGTACTGCAGACTCTGAGTGATGAACTAGAGGAAACAAACAAATGAGCTGAGGGCTACCTCGTCCCTCCCGCAGCACCACTTCCTTGTCATCCACCAGCCAGCGGAAGCAGGGAAACTCCATGTAGTCTCCAGATGGGGTCTTGACCGTGATGAACCTGCAGTACCAGTCATCGTGCACCCAGTACTTCTTCTTCTCTATCTTCACCAACACAAGCTCACCCAGGTCCTCCTCAACTCTCACATCATAGGCGTCCACCTGTAATGTAGTCAGCAGCTGAACAAGGAGTGTGTGCTGGGAAAATAATGTTTCTTTCTCTGATTCTTGTATGTTACATCAGTTTCATCAGCAAGTTTAGTTTCCGCTTTACATTCCAAACCAAGTTTGACATGCAATGCAGAAAGATAAGTTGGAGGAAGCTCAAATATATTACTTTTTCTGTTATCATGTTATTGCCAGAGACAAGAGGGACACTGAACTGGCATTTACAAAATACATTCATACACTCATTATTCTTGTAGATTTGCCTTTACTTAAATAATTTACAGTTATATTGTATTTATTACTACTATTACTAGTAGTACTAGAACTACTACTAATAGACTTATATCATTCCACATATTAACATGTTAATACACCCAGTGTCTGTGTGCAGATGTTGTTGCTCAATTGTCCATTGGAAGATATAACAAATACTCAGCCATCCTTGCAGCTCTACGAAGCTGTCGACATCACTTACCGCCCCTCTCTCAAAGTCATTGTACAGAGCTTTGTCCAGCAGTGTTCTCTCGCTACATCGCTCCGTGCCCACCAGTGTAATATAGATATAGTCATCGGTCCCTGCGAACCACTGGTTCCCCGTGGCAACAGTCACTGTGTAAGTCGGCATGGTAGGACTCCGAAAAGGTCCAAATGTCCACTGAGGTTGAGGACGTGCAGAAAAAAAATTCTACTTCCACCCACAAAAGGTTTGCATCAGGGCAAAGTTTCCGCCTCTTCCTCAAAAGTGTATTTCACCAACTGCACATACAGGAGACAACACGACGGTGTGTAATCGGGCTGAAGAGGGTGGTGCAGGAAAAGCACAAGCTCCCACCTCTCAGTAATTTGAGTGACTTCTACCCCATACACTGTAAATTAGGTCACAATATAATATGACCATTCTTCCTGGGATTGTTATCAGTGGTGATATCTGTAGTATGGACAGAAATGTGGGAACAGGCCATTTTATTATGTTGCAGGAGTTCATATCACATTGATTTCCTACAAACAACAGGAGGGTGTTTTATAAAAGCACACAGAAGGAATTTCAGTTTTAGACACAAAGCAGAGAATAACACGACATTCCTTTGGGCCGTCAAACTGTATTCAACTGATGGTGAGGTAATGGAATGCACTGAGGAACAGGTAGATGTATGCACCTTTTACACAACACATTTACCAGTCAAATCACCAGGCAACAACAGCTAGTGTATTCCAGCCTCAGTGAAATAAATGCAAATACATCACCAGAGTCTCTCTGTGGTTTAGGAGATGAAACTAACAGAAACTAACTAATTAAGAGAGGTCTGTACGTGTGAAAAACAGTGTGGGAAATGGGATTAACTTTGACCAATTTTCTCTCGCTCTAAAATGATTTAAAAACCAAAATCAGTTATTTCCCCTTCTCAGCAACAAAATAATAAAGCATGACAAAACTGAACATGTACACTCATAGAACAGTCCCCTTTTATTGCTTTCATAAATCTCTTTTGACAAGTATTAACAAAAAAGGTCAAAGTGAAAACAGATTACAATGTCAATTAATTAAATATAAAATGTGAATTTAGTGATTGGATTAATATTGACACTCTTTAAAGTCAGTGGCCTAATTCAACAGAGTTCCAGCTAGTTGGTGCTAGTACTCTCAGCATTAGTGAAATGTAGATCACGTTGGTGCAGTGAATGTGTCTCAAGTGATTGTAGTGTAAAGACACCTGTGTCTGGATGTTCCAGTCGCTGGTTAATTAGTATTCCTGGCTACAATTACACCATGAAGACAAAAGAACACTCCAAGCAACTCTGACAAAAGGTTATTGAAAAGTCCAAGTCAGGGGATGGTGGTGGCGGTGTCATGCTGTGGGGATGTTTCTGAGCAGGAAGCCCTGGAAGGCATGTAATGAATGCAGCAAAATATAGGGAAATCCTGGTGGACAATCTGATTCAGTCAGCAAGAGAACTGCGACTTGGAAAAAGATTTAATATCCAGCAAGACAATGACTCAAAGCATACAGCGAAAGCTACACAGAAATGGTTTAGAGACGTCATGGTTCTGGAGTGGCCGAGGGAAAGCCCAGACCTGAATCCAGTAGGAAATTTGTGGTTGGATTTTAAAAGAGCCCTGTGCAACATGACAGAGCTTGAACAGTTTTGCAAGGAGCAATTACTAAAACCTATCCGCAAGACTGATTCCTACCAAAGGTGCATCTACCAAATACTGACTCGAAGGCGGTGAGTATTTATGCAGTCACTTATTTTGCAATATGTATTTTCAATTATTTGACATTACTTTGTAGAGAGGTGAATTTTTTTTTATTGGCACTGTACGAGAGAAAATAAAACTGAAGAACTTTTTTTTTTTAAAAGAGGCATTTTTATTGTTCAGTCACATATACCAAAGCCTGATAAACTGGTACGGCAATTACATAGATTTACATTGATAAATATCAAGATTTTCTTTGTTTTATATAAATATCTGCTGCAGTGAGCAGCAGGAACAGAGCTGATTTGACAGGAGACTTTGCAGAAGTAAAAAAAACAAAACAAAACAGCAATAACAGATTAAAGATCATATATTTGAAACCAGACAGAAATCAAAAGAACAGTGTGAAAGCTCAACAGTACTGCAGATGAACATAAAGAGCAGGTATACTGCTGAAAACTTAACCCCCCCCACCACCACCACCACCACCACCACCCGCAGTCTACTTCTTGTTACCACATGGCAATCAATAGTTTCACAGAAGGAGCTAATTTACCTGCACTTTTGGGGTGATGTGATGTGTGAGAAATGCAGGTTCAGAGATTCGTAGATGTTTGTTCCCACACAGTTTGGTGGGGGTGGGAGGTGGGGGTTCTCTACCGGTTGATTGGCGACAACTATCCAACTAAAGAGCTGCTGGTGCAGTAAATAGCTTTCTGCGTTCAGTAGTCTGTGTGAATTCTCGGTACACGATCTGAGACGGCGGTTCCCAACCTGCGGGGCTGGACCCCTCGAATTGGTTACACAAGGACACTGAGCAGTCACAAAATGATTAAGCAGTAACTTACCCTAGCATTTTTTTCTCAAACACACCCGCTTCACAAACATAGGCCGTACATAAAAAGGGTCAAGATGACAGAATTATTGGATTTTTCTCTGGCTCAGAAGATAGTGTATTAAAGTTACTGTATATGTACTTTACTTATGTAAAAAGGTGGCATTTTAAATGTTAAGTCACTCTTTAATGGAACAGAATTGAAGAAGGATAAAAATATTGACTTCTGCTGCCCAAATTTGTGTTTGAACCTTTCCTTTACTTTTTGGTTTTTGATGAAATATTTGATGGTTTTCATCCGCAATGGGCTTCAAGCAATTATTTTAATAAAAAGGCCTGTGAAGTTCATGTGGGGTGGGGGTAGACATTTTAAACATGTGAAAAGCCAAAAAAGGTTGAAAACCACTGTTCTAAGGCATCTGCTCTTTGTAATTTCTTGCCATCTTTATACAGTGATCTAAGAACTGAAGGAACAACTGAAGCACGTGGAGAAACTCCAGTAAAACACATTGATTACCCCGGTGAAATGAGACATTAAAATGCAGACGAAAGCAAGAGGCTGAAATGATGAGGAGGCATGTGACCTGACGGTGAGTGATTAAACAACACTTTCATTCAGTGATTAACGTTCAGCCTTTTTCAAGTGAGCTGGCTTAAAAATCACTGGATACATAATGCTCACTTGCTTTGGTAAAGCAAAACGGGAAAGAAAAACCATAAAGAGCCTAATCTGACGTGTATTTGATGAGAGACTAATTCAGCGCTGACAGTAAACAATTCAATTTCTATTCAATGCTGCCACCTAGTGGTAACAAGTCGCTAAATCAATAAATACACAGAAAATCTACAGTCATGAAGTGCAAAGTTCTCCTGAGTCCCTTCTGGTGAAACGTGCCCATCAGACATGTCAGACCTACATCCAGACTGACATCATAAACGCTCCCCAAATATCTTTCAAATCACAGCTGAGCACTAAAATGTGAATGCACATTAACTGACATAAAAAAAGATAACTTTTTTTAGCACATAAAAAACTGACAAAAAACACACAGTAACTGCTATCTACAAGGTTTGGTAATACAATGTGAAATTGCCACAAACTGCAAATCCAGCCGCTGCATCTTTAAAAGAAACCCTGCAGGTTTATCCATCTTAGATTTGTGTAGAAGACAAAGGCAAATATGCACAAACTTCGCTTTAAGTTACTGCACCCCAAAAGTAAAGACACAAAAAGCTCTCAATCAACAAACATTATCTGATTATTTTTGAAAGGTTCAACCACCTCTCAACAAAAGCTGGTAAAAAGAAGACACAATGAACGATAAAGAAAACATGACGCTTTAGGACTGAAGTACGATACACAATTCAAATAGATGTGCATCACTGAGCGTTGTAAAGAAAAGAGAAGATAGAAAATAGAAAATATAATCAGGTTAATGAGCTAATTACATCATTTTAAATTGATGTCCATCTTAAGGTCAGGAAGAGACTAGAGAGAGAGTGTGGACATCTGTTCCCGCTGTGTGAACAAAGGAGGGTTGTTGTTGCTGTTGTGTTGCCAGCGTTGTTTAAGCACGTCATGTCGCCAAGCCGTCCAACCAACTGAGCCAGACCAAAGATGCCACTGCCCCACCGTATCCATTGAGACACGAATGATGATGTCACTCAAAATTCAAGCCACGTGTC
Organism: Psettodes erumei; assembly: GCA_016785225.1. Lineage (NCBI taxonomy): Eukaryota > Metazoa > Chordata > Actinopteri > Pleuronectiformes > Psettodidae > Psettodes > Psettodes erumei. Next base: position 5,845,550 of record JAFBJZ010000660.1, read on the forward strand.
ATGTTGAGTAAAACCATCACTTAAGGCGGTGAGTCACATAGGCAGGAAGTAAGAGGGAATGCAACAGGAAAGACGTGGACTACATTACTGTCTGATATCCGCTCTCCTTTGCCAGCATTAACTGACTTCCATGGTGCCTTCAGTGGACTCACGGAAAAGGCAGTTCCCACACTGAAGAAAAAATGTTGCGTGCGAGTCTCTGCAAAGGAACAATTGGGGTTGAGCTGCTTAAAGACTCTGAGTGTATGGGCCCAGATGCAGACTTGGAAAGTATAAAAGAACCAAAACAGCAGCTAGTTCAGGTGGAGGACTTGCTTCATGAACTCGTAGGTGGTGAAGGCCACAGCTTGGGACGGGACACAGCGGATGTAATTGAGAGAAAGGCCTCGGTACAATCCCTTCTTGATCCCATACTCCTTATATACATACTTCAGGGTCTTGCTCAGTGAACTGTTCAGGTGCAAGATGAGACATTACACACTTTTTAAGATAACAGAAAAAAAAAAAATACAATTTTGAAACGTTTATGTCTGTAGCGTTATGTCCAGAGGTAAGGGATCATAGGTGCTACTTACACACATTTCTCAGAATCAGGGAGCACGGCTCCTAACTGCATTCTCCTCCTAGCCACATCCAAGGGGTAGCTAGTGAGAACAAACACAATATGACATTGATTGACATCCACCAATCAGTGCAATCAACAGCACACCCCTGTCATAAACCAGGAATTAATAAGCTACATTGTCAGCTCATTGTTTAAAAACAGTCTCGTGCTTGAAGCTTGTCAGCCGCTTGCCTGGAGCACTTACGATATTGTCTGAGCAATGGCACCGGCAACCCCACCACAGAGCAGGTTGACGTGGGTTTTCAGAACGAGGACGTCAGGGTTGTCCGAGGAGGGACGTCCCAGCCGATCTGGGAAATGTTTCAAGCCGAGGCTCTTCAGGGTGCCGTAGGTGAAGAATGAGAAACCTGGAGGATAAAACCGGGTGGAAGACAAGCTATAGAAACACAAATAAAACCACTCACAATTATACTGGATCTTAAACTAACTGATAACATGCTATGTAAAATAATCTCAATAGTCACCTGCATAAGGGGCCATTCCAATAAGTGTTGGGGTGAGTCCCCTGTAGAAGCCCAAAATGCCCCCCTCCTTTTACAAAAGAAATGGAAAAACAGGCATTGCTGTAAAAGCCTGCATCAGAACTCATGCCAAGCATCTGATTTTCATGCATGAGAAAGGCTACGGCGTTTGGGAAGCCAGTGCTACTCATGAGAGGAGGTGAACACTGGCAGATCACCTTAAGGTAGACAGTGTAGAAGGCGTTGGCAATTCCGGTGTAGCGATGCTCTCCTTTCACCTGGAAGGCCAGTCTGGCTCGGATCACATCCAGAGGATATGTGCATATCACTGCAGTCATCCCTGAAAACATACCGTGTACAAAATGGTTCATGACTGTTATGCTTCATGATGATTTCCTGAGATTACACACACACACACACACACCGCCTGCTGAGTCTGCTGTCCTCTCTTTATGCTAATGCAGGCACACACATCTTTCTTCAGGATATAACAACACAATAACAAGACGGCACTTAATTGCACCACGCTGATGCAATGTCCAACATTTACATGAGAAGAAAACGGGGCCAGTATAGTGCATGATATCAAGCTGTCGGTGACTAAAAAAGGCAAGCTCTTATCAGTTTGAAAGATAAATTACCTGCCAACGATCCTGCCATGAGGCGGTGGATGTGTCCAGAGATCCCGATCTGTTTACTTAGCAGCTGTAAGGGGATCAGCAGGGAGGAAACAAATGTAAACAGGTTCATCAGTGATAAAAATGCACAGGTAAAAAAATGCATTTCACTTCAGCTGCAGCAAAACGTCACTCTGGTAAAAAACTACCATAATCGGCCACTATCTTCACTTTTACTAACGCAGTATAACTTTGCCCTGTGAAGGTGTTGTTCCACTATGAAGCACATACTGCACCTTTTTATAACCGTCAAAGGCCATGAACTGGATGGCTCCATAAGGAAATATCCTGATCATCATTGCCCCATTACCCTTGTACAAGCCAAGAAAGCCTTCTTTCTTTGGCACAGCTCTGAGAGTGGAAAACACCCCTGCAAATCAGAGAGATCACCATCAAGTTCCACTTGTGTGGCCCAGTTGTGTGTAAACTTATCGCCCCCCCCATCTTTCCCCTGCTCATGTTTTACCTAGATGCTTGTAATGGGGGTTCTGGGCTTGAAGAAGAATCTTGACTCTGTCCAGAGGAGCGATGGTCGTCTTGGCACAGCATCCTGCTACACCTAAACAAAAAAAGAGAGAAACAGTAGACAGTAAAGGAAAGGAGACAGTATCTCTGTGGTAAAGGGATGTAGTCCTGCAGACACGGAGGCTTGAACCTGTGAGCTAGTGGCAAATTCTGCCTTGAGTAAATCATCACAGACGTGAATGTGATGCTACAAGCTGAGGAGTCGGGTCCTACCTCCAGCTACGAAGGAGCGAAGCCAGTGGTAGTCCCTGTTGGCAGGGGTGCTGCTTATGGCAGGCGGCGTGGAGACCGCAGCCTCCGGCGTCATCCTTTCTGCTCAGGAATCTGGCACATCCATGGCTTTACAACGTGGGGGGAAAAAAACCACTGTGAACGCAGATGTGACGATTACCATGCATGTGTTACAGAAAAGACGCTAAACAGTGCACAGCATTCATCACCCTGGCCAACACTGTATCTCTATGAGCGAACCGCTGTTGCCTGTTTTTATTATTTAAGGCGAGTGTAAGTGTAAATTATGACTTGTAACGCGAGATGACTGTTTCGGCTGGTAGCTTCTCGCGGTGGAGGAAGTATCGTCAAAGCACTGCACAAGTAACACTCCTGTATCGGAAGTGTTATTCAAACGTGAATGTTTAACCTGGATAATGTACTTAAAATGTGAGCAGTGAGAAGCAGATTCTTATGAAGGAGAAGTATAATGTTGCATGTAAAGAAAACACTCGAGCATGGTACAAGCACCTCAAATTTGTACTTAAGTACAACACGTGTAATTACAATTTCTTAACTTTCCTTACAATCAGTAGGTCGATGTAGCCAAGAGACAACATGCACTCCTGGGTGTCCGTAAAAAGGAGATACTCACAAGCTAATAAAAAAAACCGAGTGAGGAGGAAAAGGAGCAAAGTGGGAGCTCGGTCTGTTCAACAAATCTCCTCTTTCGCTGAGTTGCACCTCCTCTCGTTTCCTTGCCGGGGGACAAAATGTAGTTTTACCATAGAAGCCAGATGGTATCGCACCGAGAAGCTCGTCGTCCACTGTTTTTTTTAAAACCTGACATATATTATAGTTATGAATGAATCTGAGGTCCTTCCAGGACTCATGTAACTACATTTGTGTCCTTCGCACGCAGACGACTGACAGCTTGTGACCGAAACAGTCGCATGTTGCTGACGTAAAATGACGTACAAAATGAAGGCGGGGATACGCGTTAAAATCAGTAAACGAACTAATAAACATGATGAAAATGTATTATATATGTATGATTAATGTATTATATCTCAGTATAATATATTATATATCATATCATATAAAATAACAAGCGATCTCAGAAGTCCAGTAGTGACCTATTCATTACAGAATTTAGAAATGACATTGAGCCTTAATGATGATGATGATGATTGTAATAATAATAATAATAATAATAATAATAATAATAATAGTAATAATAATAATAATGGTTTTTTTTAGCGATGTACTGTTGAAATTAGTTATTTTCTCTTTCACTTCTCTATACTTTACCATTGTTTCTCACGTACTTTTCTCTTCTAAAACGATAAAATGGGAGCTTGATTGTCAATCTCGTCGTATCTCACAGTTTTGAAAATAGGAACAAAAAAAGCTTATGATTAAATAGCCTCCAGTAGGCCTATAGCCTTGCAATATAATATAACCAAATTCAGGAGTTTGAGATAGAAAGGTAAAATATAAAATAGATACTGTAAAATATAGACCCCACTCTGCGTCTGGCACTAACGTACAATCGCCTTTGATTATAGTCATTTCCAGCGCCACACTGTGCTGGGAGCACTGGGAGCAAACGGGCATTTGCAACTCCATCCCGGGTTTTCCAGCCTACTCCCCCCTCCGGTGCCGACGACGGGTTCGTGGCCAGCGGAGACCGAGCGTTGCGTCTGGTGGAGGGAGAGTGAGCGGGGCTGCCCTGAATGGACTGACATAAGGGGGATTTACATGTTAACGGGTGTCGTGCTCCGCAAAGGCAACGCGGCGCGCGTTTGGAAAGGAAAAGAGAAACAGAACCAACAACTCGATGTGCGTTCACGTCGGCGCCTGTGTCACGTCCATGTGTCGTGAGAGGATTGAACTTGCCAGCAGTCCATATTTGCCGAGGAGGGAAACCAATACAAGGTCTCGCTGTCTCGCTGGAGCGGAGTATTATTAGCAGTTCAGACAGTGCAACTGTCTCTCTCTGGTATGTAAAGCATTTCGGCCGTAAAACGTGCGTATAAAGCCTCCCCGGCAACAAAAACAAACATGTAAGAAAGTGAGGGTTATCCGGATGCGTTTGAGGTTTCTGTCTACGCGGCGCTTTACACGACAGCGGTCAAGTGCAAATAACAATAATAACACACAGCGACGTTGAACGCGTTTTTTTTTACACGGTAATAACCCCCTTCTTCTTCCGCCAGTCAGAAAGACGAAAACAGGATCCGACCTCCGGCCGGAGCCCACTTCTCAACGTGCCTGCCCTTTAAACTGCTGAAACCACTCAGGAAGCTCTGTTTTTAGCTGAACTTCTTCTGATTTGTATGTTATATTTGTTCAAAAATATTCCTCTTGGCACAGACGCGTTGGATTGCCTTCATTGACGTCGAACCACAGCACTTGCTGTAGATATTTCACGCGGGCCACGAGTGTCAGTTTCACCACTTAAAGTAAAGAATAATATTTTTAGATAGAGCGTAATACCTTTTTTACTATCATGTTGTTAGTCATCGAATTATACCTTATGATTTGAGTGTGTTTGTACTGCATTAGATAGTCATTATTATACTGAAAAAACATTCAGAGGTGCTGAGGCTATTTTATTTAGATTTTTCTTCGTGTTTTCTCTGTTCTTGTAGGTCATGCACTGCAATTACACAACAGCAAAATAATTCCTAACTTACAGCTCAAGAACAAAACACTAAAGAGGAAGATTTTACATAGAAAAAAAAACCGAAACTTTCACCTGGCTCCCATGCTGGCTGCCAGAAATCCTCTCCTCCACACCCTCAGCCATGCCTGCTACCACCAAACCCGCCAGGAGACAGACACCTGCTCAGAGGAAAAAAGCCCAGAAAGTGACCAGCACCAAGAGACAAACCTGCAACTCAAATAGACCCCAGGGAAGAGCCACAGAAAGGCCCCAGAAAACACCTGTAGAACCAAAAAGGTCCACAGCCAGAGCCCAGGCACAGTCAGGCAGAAGCCCCCGTGGAAGACGGGTTAGCGGGTCTGCCGGCCAGGGCCCTGGGAGGTCCCCTGGCAGAGTTAACCATGCCCTAAATGTAACAGGATCTGCGCGGCTTAGACGGCAGAGCAATCTGCCTGACCACTGTGGCGAGCTGCAAGGCCCCCTGGGGCGAAGGACGTCCCTGCGGGGCACGCGGCTGTCTGTTACCCCTTGCCAGCCTCCTAAACCATGCAGAGGAAGGAGAAACAGCAGGGGGAGCGCAGGGAGAGGAGCAGCATTACGGCGCGGAAACACAAGAAACCAGCCCTCAAGCACCAGAACCAAGGATTCGACCCCTGCAGAGGACGAGGAGGAAAACGAGAAACCGGGCACCGTTGATGCTGAAGAAATCCTTCCGGTGTCGCTAAAAACTGATTGTGAAGTCCCTGCGAGTATCAAAGATCATGTTCGAGGAGTCAGCAATGCAAAAGAGGGCAGCCCTCTCAAAGCGGACTCACCACCTTGTAACGACACACTGGAGGACTGTGTGCAGTTCAGCTGTGAGGGCACTGTAACCCGGCAAGACGAAAAGACTGTCGGCCCTAACAGCGAAGGTGACCAGAGGTGTGTGACTGGGGCCCCTGCTTTCGATGATGTTGATGGACGGTTAAAACTCGGAGCCAGTGACAGAAGCGAAGACAGCCTCTCTAAGCCCCTTCCGCTAACGAGTATTGGCTCACCGGGGGTGCAGGGTGACGGTGAGGGAAGTGACACTTCATCTATCTTGGGACACGAGCTCAATCTTCTTGGCAGTGATGGCAAGCAAGATGATGTGTGCCCTGTCCATCAAGAGGAAGGTGACACGTTGGAGTTGAGCGCGAGTAGGACAGATGAAAGAGTGATAGTTGTTGCCGAGAGAAAAGAGGAGATAAATCTTGAGAGGGCAGATAGTTTCGAGGCAGAGAAGGCAGTTGAGAGAGAAAATGAGTCTTTGGAAGAGACGGAGGAGGTTGTCGAGAGGCTGGATCACTGCAGGGGAGAAGAGTGTGGAAAAACAGAAAAGGAGAGTGATGTATTCATCAAGCCTACTGACCTCCGCCCCGGCACTCCAGCCTCTCAGCTTTCAGATCATCCTCCCGCTAACAATGAACTAACAGCGCAGTCAGAATCATCTGGAGGCGTGCTACCGGTCTCTGACACAGCTACCTCAAATCCCACCAAAGCCCCCTCCACCTCAGAGTCACTTGAACTCGAGGTTCTGAACCAGGGTAAGACTGACATGCAACCTACCAATCACGGTGCTAAATCCCACTTCCCCGCGTCCTCAGCTGTCCCTGAAGCTGCCCTGATGTTGCGGACTGTTCCAGTGAAAAGGAGCACGCCGGTTATTATCCACAGTGATTCGCTCAAACCTCGAGGCTTGAGGGAGTCAAACCCCGTAGAACCGCACCAACTGCAAAGCCCGGACGTCCCTTCTTTTAAGGGAGAAAGACAAGCTCACCCACCAGCCGAGACGCAGACCAAAGATAGTGAATCCAATCCAGAGCTCCTGGAGCATCACAGCCAGGAAGAGACAGCTTCACTGTCATTGTCACTGGCTCCTCAGTCGAGCACAGGTGCCCTTGCAGCCGAGCGCGAAGCCAACCTCAGCCAGGGCAGCGTTGGAGTAGCAGCGACAGAGCCGGACTCGGCGCCAAAGCCCTCGACTCCTCCTCTGGACAGTAGCTCCACCTTGTCCTGCAGTTCAGACAGCACTCGCTCCTCTTTTTCTTTCGACACTGAATCAGAGGCAGGGTATGGAGAGCCCTGCCCCTCTGTTCTGCCCAGGTCCTGGGGGGCAGAGGGGGCTCCCTGCTTGCCCTCCTGGGGCGCTCCAAAACCACGGAAGAAAGACAGCAAGAAGCGGAGCAGGTGTGGGACATGTGAGCCGTGCCTGAGGAAGATCAACTGTGGCCAGTGCAGCTGCTGCCTCAACCGCAGGACTGGCCACCAGATCTGCAAGCTGAGGAAGTGCGTTGAACTGAAGCGGAGAAGACCTTCATCTCCACTCACCCTCTTTGCTGCACAGGTGAGGCTTTCAGTAACCTGCATGAGTGCATTTGAAATACTTTTAAAAGCAACGCGCTGAGGTTTTGGTTTTTTTGCACTCGGGTCAAAGAGGTCCATTTGACCGCGATTTGAGCGTGAACACACTGGAGCTTCTTTTTGCATCTGCAAACAGTTGATCTGAAGCAGCTGGGAAAAAAGAGCAGTTGTCGCTGTCTGACAGCAGTGCTTTCGATCTCCAAGGTTGGTCCCAGCCGTACGCTGTTGGCAGCAAGGCATTTGTAACGCATAGTTTCACTTTATTGTTGTGAGTTTTCTCGGTTCTTTTCGAACAGTGCGGCACACTTCACTTCGTGCTGTCTTCCTGTTGTATGTTGGGGAATGAAGTGAGTGATAAAAGGGGAAGTATTGTGCATGCTTGTGTGTGTGTGTGGAGAACAGAATGCATGTGCCATTAAAAGCATTGGTGATGCCCTGTGGAAGATGGGAAGGCACTGTCACGTGAGCGACAGCAGCTCAGCACGTGTCTGGAGTGTGAGTCTGTTTTTTGTGTGTGTGCACATGTGATGGTGTGCCATCCATGGCACAGGCAAGAGAATAAGCAATTTTACAAGTTGTGTGTGTGTGTGAGAGTTTGTGCAGGGTTGTGTGTGGGTATGGCTATGTAATTAAAGCCAATTTAAGCTGGATGTTTTCGCACAGCTGCACTGAATGGCATGGTGAATGCATATTTCAGGAGACAACCCATTAAGACAATGAACATCCATGACACTGGTTGTAGAGGAATTTCTCTTATTGTTGTCATTGTTGTCCGGATCGCAATAAATTTGCACCCTTGTATGCAGCCAGCGGTGGAAGTCAACTGTTTGCTTAGGGTCTAACAATGATGGAACTTTTAAACATTTTCCCAGGGCAGTCCGATTGTCATCTTGTTTTGGAGTTTTTCTACCATCTAGGGGCCAAAAATGTTTCATGCTTGTTTAACTGCGCCCAGCTTAAGTAGTTAAGTGGTACTGACGAGGGGTTTGCTAAGCATTTGTAATTATGGTTCTTTACCATATCTTTACCATACTCATGTCGGGCGTTTGTGTAGGTGGGAATGGGAGTTCCTCAAGGCAGCTGGCCGGTAGAGCTACATAACCATGAACATAGTTCATTGGTGTCCATGTGGCTGGGGAGCCTTGCGTGTGCTTAGTGCAAAGTGTGCATGCGTCCACTGGCAGGGCCCTTGGAGTGATAGCAGTGGCAGTAGCAGATTGGGGCTGATTATATAACACCTGCGGTATTAGTAGTGAGGACCTTTGTGCGCTATTTCCGAGCATAAGAGCGGGCAAGGGGGGGGGGGGTTTACAAACATATTATGTGAAATACCCTGAAATGTGGGTCAGTGTGTGCGCGTGGCTCAGGCTCGTGCGTCGGTGCACGGTGCTGTTAGGGGACGGCAGACGGGGTGATGCGTGCGCTCAAGGTAAAATGCCAAAACTATAGATCCAGTTGTCATTTCCCCAATTTGTTTGGTTCTGTGGGACTGCAGGGGTGGAGTCTGCACCAGGTGACTGCAAACCGGCGCTGATGAGACAGATGGTATCACAGTGAGCTGTAGGTCGAATCCTCAGGTACATCCTTTACCTAATTCTAGATGCCGGGCAGGTAGAGCAAGGTCGCCTCTCGTCTTCCCTTTAAATGCGTGAGTCAATAAACCTCAGTCTGACGTCGGTTAACTTTACCCAAAACTTGCACCATGAGTAATAACCTTGACACACTTGCTGGCCGGTCTCGCCGATCAAGCTCACACACCCTTCCAATGAATGTTTCTAACTCCAGGAAGATGGGGGGGGTGGACATGTGAATTTCTGTTACTGCTTTTACCACAATGAATCACTATTGGTCAGCATGGCTGTGATTTGATTTGGTTTGGTCATTAAACCTTACATACACAACATACTTGCAAAAATACACACACACACACACACACACACACACACACAACGCAACACAGATTCAGCAGCGTAAGGGTTGTCTATGCAAAGACAGAATACGAAAACACTAACAACTGTTTGGTTGTGTTTGTGTGTGTGAGAGAGAGAGCGGAGCTTTCCTTGTAAAAATGTCTGGTTTCACTCAGGCTTGATGGCCCCCTCACGGCCTCGCCTTGCATTGAGGACAAGGTTTAGACCTGGCCCTGAACACACACACAAACACACACACCAGTGCATGCGCACGAGCAACAACACTCTGCAGTTCACAGAGTGCAAAAGCTCCTGTATTTGTGGAGCGAGTGTGACTTAAAGTCCTGACATGTTTAAAGCTCTAGGCTGCATAACTGAATCGTTTTGTTTTTTTTTATGGGCTCACAGCGGTGATGTCATCACTCATAGCCAATGTCATTAACATTCACATCCCGTGAATGTAGTACAAACACACTCTAACGCGAGGCCATCAGCAGAATTTGAAGAAAGAGGAAGTAACCAGTTGTGTAAACAGCTGCCCCCTCCCTTCTGCAATCACACTTAAACGCTTAGATACAAAATGTAGGCCACAAATTCATTTTTTGCAGTTCTGATCATTGCCATTCTGATCAGCTGCTATATCATTTTCCATTTCAGTGCATAAGGCAACTGTGTCTTGTTTACTTTTCCTGTCATTGCACTGTATCTACTTCTAAACTGTGTTCAGTTGTCTGCACTCACCACAGGAAACATGACAGGATTTTGTTTAAAGCAACTTATATATGTAACAAAGTGTGTGTCTCAGACAAATGCAAAAAGGGACAGCACACACAGATAGTATCATTATCTGCGTGCCGCTGTCACTGTATTTATCGAGACCATCCACCTGGCGAGGTGCACTTGAGGTGAGTTTGAGGTGCGCTATAATTACACAGCAAAGACAGCGTTCAGTTAAGCACAGTACGGCCGAAGGTTGGACGCTGCTTCTTGCAAACAGCGACCTGCGGCAGCTTCCAGCCAGCTCAGCCCGGCTCCTCCTACCAACTGATTTATCTCCTACATTTCTTCCACTCTTCCTTTTTCTGCTCCAGTGCATTTGCTGGCAGAGTAACCAGCTGAGATAACACGTGTATCAGGAAAACACTTGCCGATCCAGCCTGCAGCGCCCAGCGGTGACTGTTTGCTTTTGGCATTATAGCCGATATTCAAATCTGCTGCATGTGTGTGTCTGTCTGCATGTGATTGATGCTTACCTGCCCGTTTCTGTCAAAGGAGGGTGTTGTTCGCACACACGGCCATGTGTTTGAATGAGTGATTTTGTTTTTATGCAGCTCATCTTTAAGGAAATTGTGCAGCAAAACACCCCCATTGTTCTCAAATGGATCCATCTTAATGTAAAGTGAGAGTGATTATTCCCTAAAGACGCTCCTGTCAGGTCTGAACTCCTCTTCCACCCCTCACACACACCCGCAGAGGTCTTAAGCACCCATGGTTGCCATGGTGAATCCATTGTCTGGTGCTGACCTTTGACCTGCTTCGGTTGTCTGATTGAGTATTCTCAGGGGTCATAATGAGGATTAGAGGAGATAACCAATTGGCAGACGCCGCCGCAGGTTTAAGGCTCTGAACTTGATAACCTACATCCAGGTAATTAGGTTAAACTACGCGGGTTGCACTGCTCATAGTCGGTCAGCAGCAGGCTGGGGCGGTCTACAAGGGCTTGACACCTCGAGCAAGGCAACACTACCTCCATTATCTCTCCAAGTCAACCTATTCAGAGAGACACATGCACTTGTGCATGTTGCTGGGAAACTTTGTGCCACCGATTTTCTGGTTTTGATATTTCTTACACGCCATTTTTTAGATTTATAACACAGTTGCATCGCCACAGTATGCAATGACACCGTGTTTTACTGTTGCGAGCAACACACCAGCAATTGAGTCGAATGATTTATCCACCACATTTACGAAGATTATTAAGGTTCTTGATCATTGATAATAATGATAAACCAAATTATTTTGAGATTCTCGAAACTTGTTCAGAATGTTGAATTCAGTTGTACTGATTAATCCATTAATCAGTAGATAATTAAGCATACTTGCTAAAAATAACATAGTGATACAGTGAATCACATATAGTTTGTTTAACCCTGAAAATATGTGCTGAGATATATATATATATATGATGAAAAAACATGTTTTGGTTTTCTTAGCAGAACTCTTTCCAAGCCACATTAGTGTTCGGTGTGTCACTCTGTATCCTGTGTTTGTCATTGAAAGAGCGTGCCCCCCCCATGCATGTGGGCACTCTGGCAATGAGCTGAAGGACAGCTGCACATCCACACTTTTTTTTTTTCCTTCGTCATTACGTAAATGTGTGGGACAGAAGGGGGACCGAGGTAGTGAGGAAGATTTGTGAAATGTCAGAGACAACATTTTAACAGAGCCAAATCATCTTGACCGAGCTGAGCGCGTTGGGCTTTAGCCTACTAACCCCCCACCCCACCCTAGACTCCGTCTCGTCTCCGCCACGGACACGCGAGACCCTGCGAGGTCGCCCTCCGTCATGTCCGCAGGGCTCGGGCAGGGGTCTGTGCACGAGGGGAAATGTCTCATTTGATTTGATTTCGGGCTGTCTGCTTTGACGCGCATTCACCTGTCGGTCATTCATAGTGCAGAGAGTCCTATCAGCACACGGCAGTTTCTCTGTCTCACTGCATGTCTGCCATATTTACTGCAACTTTGAGACCAGTCCTGCTCCAGCTCTGAGAACCTCTTCGGGCCCTTGCATCTGTGACTTTGTGTCGTGTTCTGACTGCTGTAAGGCTTTAAGTCCCTGACCAAGCTTTGAAGTGGTGCCACTTGGTTTCTCTGGGTGAAAAGAAATCCTTACTTTGCCCCAAAAAAAAAAAGAAATGCCACTCAAATCCTACCAAGGGCACACAATGGCTGCCACTCGGGGAAAACCGGAGTTTATTCATGCATTAACCTGACCTGCCTAATTTAGAATATGGCTCGTACACCTGAAGAGGATAGAAACTCTTCTTCACACACCCACCTGTCATTATGTCCAAAGAGCCTCCACCCCAGAATGCTCTCCACTGAGGGGCAGCAATGAATTTATTGGCTTGTTTATGTTTTCTCTTGGTTCATCATTGATCAGCCTTTCAGCTCTCTGTCACTTTTTAACCACACTAGTGCAGTAAGTCTTTTCCTGTGTGAGGCCCCCTCCTGTACATGCACATACACACACACACATACATAGAGGGCGAGAGAGACAGAGAGAGAGAGAAAGAGAGAGAGAGGGGCCATTCTCACTTTTGGCAGCTCTGTCTTTATTTATCTTAATAGCGTGTCCTTTTGTGAAGCATCCCATAAACACGGACAGAAATGGATCATAACTCTTCAGGTTATTGGGGAACAGCCCCTCGCTACAGCTCAGTATGTGTAGGGTGACATGGCGCTGACTCTTCAGTCTTGAAAAACACAAAACACAACAAAATCCTACACGCCAACGGCAGCGCAGAAGAGAAGAAGATTAGGGACTTAATTCCGTAGTTCTCGTATGACGGCGAATCGGTGTCAACACAGCTCAGAAGGTGCTTGTCAGAGTTTATCGTCTCAGTCGGTATCACAACAAACCGTTTAAGACTTCTTGGGGAAAATGACCTCACACGGCAACGTGCTTAGCTGTGGTATGATGTTCCAGCTTTACCTGGCATTGCTCATTTCCGTTTATTTATTTATTGTTTTTGAAGGAGGTCCACACAGAACTTTTTGACAGCTGCTGTATAGTCTCCCACTTTGCATGATTATACAGTAGCATCTGCTCTCACAGCGCAGATTCTTCTTATTCTTATACTGTTTCATGGCAGTTTATAGCTTTTCAAGTGTATAGTCACAAACAATTTGATTTTTTTTTTTACATTTTAATAACTTTATGTTTGAAGATCTGACAATCATACTGCATCAGCTGTTTGTAATACTTCACTATGTGTTGGCACAGATGTTTTTCTCACATCTGTTGATCCAAATCAGGAAGTACCGACACAGATAAATCCATAGAAAAGGCAAAGTAAGCAAAGATGCAATGAGGTTTAAAGGCTGGGCTGGGAGTGTCAGAGCTGGAGTGACCCACTGTCCCTTCTTGTTGATCACTCACTGCCGGACCTTAAATTGAGACCATGTGGGTTTAGGGTGTGGTTTTGTATGGTGAACATTTCCTTCCAGGAGTGGGACCGTAGTATGTTACATAACGCGCTCTTCGTTTATGTGTGAAATGGAATTTTGAATGTGAATCTATTGTGTCCTTAAAATAGCCTCCTCCCATTGGTTACAGACATGGTGCAGGAAGTGTGAAAGTCACAAATATGCATTTGTATTTGAGCGTGTTTACTGAAGAAGGAGGAACAGAGCGCAGAAAGATTTTGTGAGGACGTTAATCGAAAGTCTGGAGTCCACAGATGTTCTTTTGGAGAAGTGAGTTGTGTGATATGTGAGTCTGCTGAATGTGAGCCACAGTGCTGTCTCCTCTCAGGTAACACAGCCTTCATGGTTTCAAGGTTCTCCTCAAGGAAGATTAGCTTTCATATGTCTTGGTCTGGCTTCACTGGATCCAGATGCAAATGTGTGTGTTTGCGTATTGACTAGTACTCTTCATTCATAGTTTGTAAATGTTGGTGCGTGTTGGCCTTTTGGGCTTTGACCTGTGCAAAAATTTGTGAGCGGTTACCACACTCTTCGGCAGCTCCGTCGACAGCCTGGTCGATATGGGATTTTTGAGGTGGATACCCTTTCAACGCTTGAAGCAACTGACATTTATTTTGTAAGAGAAAGATTTATCAGAAACAACGATATTTGATTGGGATCATTATGTGCGCCAAATAAGACTTGAGGATGTCAGATTCTGCTTTCAGTGTCATTTACATGTTTATTTCTTGTGGGTTTTTTTGTTGGTCCTATAATCCCTCTAGCATTATCAGTTCCAGCCAGATGTTTTAACATGCGACGGTCAGACATTAGCCAAATAAGGAGGTTAGTGTCAATTGTGTCTCAGCTTTAAACTTTTGAGACAAACTTCTCGTAAATCTTCGACAATCACGTGCTTCCAGTGCACGTCAGCTGTGACAGCTGTTATTCTTGATCGTTTGACAGATATTCTCCCGGGTTTGTTTCTGCAGTAAAGATATCTGAACTCTCCTCCCCACTCCCACACTGAATTTACTTCATCCGTGGCAGCAACACACCAGCGGGTCGGAAACTGATGCAGGTTAAACTGAGCTAGCCAAACACTTTTGGGGCAATAAATGGGCCCGCAGCCCAACAACATGAAGGCTACGGACAGCCCATAAGGCAACCTTTTAAAATGCACTGGTTACACTGGCCCTCCCTCCATTCATATAGAATATCTGATGTTGTGAGCACGTAATTGTTCAGGCCGATAAATTAGGTCAAGCACATATGATTGGCTCTCCTCTAATTACACTTACTTACATACTTCTTACTTATTTTATATATATATGCCAGCATCAATTTATCTGCAATCATCTTAAATTGGCTCGTAAAATCAGTCTACCAATGCCCACAGCCACCCATACACACACACACACACAACACATGCAAATGAGAGATAAGTTTACATTAGAGACAGCCGTAATAACAATTACTGGCAACATTTGCGTTTGGCACATTTCCATCGCCGGGCCGGCCTCCAGTGGGTCAGCCTCCAGATGTGTCAGACACAGTTTACGACAAAGGTGCGGAACGACTTTCTTTGCCCCGCTCGCTCACTCGCGTAGTGTAGCTCGAGGTGATTAATGTCCAGACCACTTGTTCCTAACAAGATCTGGGCAGCTCGTTAAAGGGGGAAAAACATATGGGACACTTAAAGAGCTGCAAATTAAGGGGGCGCGGTGGAATATTGTTGGTAGTTGGTAGAGTGATTTCGGATGAAGGTATGGAGCGGCTGCAGGACGAGGTCTGGAGGCTGAGATGCACGGTTTTCATACCGGACTTGACAATAGAGAATCCAACACTGAATGAGCCAATCAGAAAAATGCTGTTTGTTTACACTAAATTTGTAGCTGAAGGGGAAACTGAAAATGATTTCTGTTTTCTTTTCACATCATGTAACAGAGGAGTGACAACAACATTTTTAATTCATCGTTTAATTGAATCTAGCTGTTTGATTGTATAGACTAAACGTTAAGTCCATACATAAAGGCTTATGGCTGTGCTAATTGGTAGTTGACATGACAGCAGTTGGTAGGTGTGTATGTCACAAAGGCTTGTTTTATTGTTTGGGTTGTGCAACCTGTTCAACAGTAGTTTGTAGCCTCCATAAATGTCAAACCTGTCAGACTACCTGTGACGTTCCCACTCGGAGGACAACTCACCGCTCAACTGCCACGGTGAATCTGTAAACATTTATAACGCTGTCCCCAATCTGGCATACATGGAAACTGGGATAAACCATCGCAACCATCGTCAGGATGTCCAGAAGTAAGGTGGGTCCCATGCAGCCATTACCATTAGTCAGGAAGTTGTTTTTAGGTCATACAGAAACACTGAATGAGACATGCGGGCAGGTGTAAATCCACACACGACGGCTTTTGTTTATTTTAAGGTGTAAACGCCTCCGTGTGTCCTCGTAGGCAGCCACTAGAGTGAATACTGAATACGCACGCACTAATCCGCATTGTGATTAAACAGCTGAGAATAACAGTTGTTTTAAGGCGGACTGAGGTTTTCTGTTGCTGACAGCGCTCGAGAAGTGTCACTCTGTGGGATTAAGTCCGTTCCGGCGCGCCGCACACACGCCTCGTGTATATATCCGAGTGTTTTGTCCACATCTGTGTTTGTTTTACGGTGTGTCTGGGAACCGTTTTGGGTGAAAACCGCTTGTTGTTTTTTTTTCGACTGCGATCGTGCATTTCTCTGACACGCGCCACATTGTCACCTTTGTCAACAGTAGGATACCTTTTTAATCATCATCACAAGTCCAGATACTGAGAGAGAAAACGGTGGCGCTCTGGAGCCACCTCGGTATACACGGCCACTGCTCCGAGGCACATACAGCATGCGTGAGGCCACACCATACAGGAGTTTGTCTATGATAAGTTCTAAGCATCTAACTGACTGACTTGACTGTTGAACTCTGTAGTGTGATAAAGAAAAAATAAGACAGCATTTCAACAGTGGGGCTAAGAATGCATCTCTACAGCATCTTTTTCCTTAAAAAAAAAAAAAACAAAAACAAAACAGCGGTGTAATACGCTCTCACTGCTAAATCAGCCAATACATCTGAGTCCTCAACCATGACCCGCTCGTGCCTTTGTTTCACCCTGATGTTCGCATGTGTCCTGCAGGCTGGACGCCGCACTGATAGAGCTTTGTTTTAATTGTTCTTATTTTAGTTGTGTCTCCGTTAAACTGCACGCTCTCTGCTTCCACGCTGAAACACGCGGCTGAGGTTGGTTACTGGAGCGTTACCGTCAGGCAGTGGCTCAGTCTGCCTTCGTGCTTCTGTGTCCTGGTGTGACCTCAGCGTCTTGGCCACATGGTTTGCCTTTAAAAAAAAAGGGTGGGGGGGGGATGCTTTACTCTCGCATAACATTTTTCTCTCTGTCTTTGTCTTTTGCTTTCTGTCTCCTTGGTTTTTTTTCCCTCTAAACCACAGCTTTTTCCTCGGGGAAATCGTTTCGAAAGAGGAAAAAGGCTTTGGGGGTGGATGAGAGAATGAGAGGAAAGGTTGTCGAGACAGCGGGAGAAAGACAAGTGTGGATGCTGCGAACATCCCCTTCCCTGCTATGCAGATGACAGTGTTGGTAATCATTTAAAAGGCACGGCATGAGGCAACAGGTTTAACACTGTGTCTGATGGGACACACTGCACCACTTCCTTATAATATAGTAGATCACGTGCCTTAAAACTGTGGGGGAGTACTTAAGGAGGGAGGGAGGCATACTCACAAACATCTGCAAACTGGCCAGTGTCACTGTCATGTGATGTTGGCCTCTGCTCAGTGCAAGGGAGTAATTTTTTTAATATGGAACTTTAATTATTCAGTTTGTGTAAGTTGTAGATATATTTTTTTCTGCCTTTTCAACTAATAATTTAATGCCGTGACTGATCATTTGAACAGCGGGGCAGGGAATCCAGTGAAAATGCTGCAAGGGCTGCAAAGGAGCGTCTGCAAGCTGCGTCAGGGGTTAATGTCTCAGCACTGACAGATTTGTTTTCCTCTGATCCCGATCCAGCATGTGTGCAGTGTCCGTTCCACAGCTTGCCTCCAATCCACGAGCGTAGGGCTGGAGTAAAAAGCCCACATAGGGGATCCTTTGTTTAGGAGAGTCTAGGCATGGAAGATAATTTACAAGCCACTAAGGTCCTCACGCCATTGGCTGATGAGGCTCTGTCTGCGTCTGCAAAAGACGTCCCGTATGTGTGCGCGCGTGTCTATACGTGTGCGTGTGTGCGGCGAGCGTGCGCGCGTCTGCCGTAGCAGCACTCTGCTACAGCGGCTCACAGTCGCCCCAGTCATGACACCCAGGACCTTGCCCTGGCGCACGGCTACTGTAGCCAGCCTTTTCTTTTGAGGCCGAGGGAAGGCAAAGCAAGATGGCCACCAGCACCTTTCAGGGATACGCTGCCTTTAACCGGGGGGGCTTCCTCTGAGGACGGACGAGGTAAAGGCAGCCCGAGTGTTCATGCCGGGGTCTATTGTCTCGCTGCAGATGGGTCAGCCCCAGTGGAGCTCATCTAGAGGTTATCATCTGTTGTCTCTCTCTCTGTTCTCTCTCACTGCCACCCTGGATTTAGCAGACTGGAGCGCTTTATTTGGAAGCTGCTGTAGTTGTTGTTGTTGTTGTTGTTGTTGTTCCTACTGAATCAGTGAGGAGCTGGGCTGCCGTGTGTGTGTTATGGCTTGTCTTTTCCAGGTGGGATTAAAGGATGTGACACACTAAGTCGTCAACAAAGAGGGCAGTTTCCACGGTAACAGACACCCCTTCTTCTCCCTTCCCGTCTCACCTCCTCTCTCGCCGCTGCGTTGTGTGAGGAGCCCCTCTGCTTTCCCCCTTTTTCCTCTCTCGCCGTGTTTTGGAGAGCCACATTTCTACACCTGCTGTTTGCTGACTGCTCAGCAGAGAAGCGGAGGGCTCTCCAGCCTTGGGTCGCAACTTGTAATTTGGCCGGCTTTACTTGTTTGGCCGCGGCAGTAATGGTATTATTATTGTTGCGCAGTGTGTCGAGCAGGTCGCTGATGCTGTCTTAATCTGTTTAATTTCATAGTCGATTCAAGACCCGAATCACGCTGGTGCACCGTGGGCCAGTTAGTTCAGGTTTCTTGCCACCTATGAGGCCTTTTCCACTTTCCTTTTCTTTCTGCGTTGTGCGTTTTCTGTGCTTGAGCTCAGCGCGTGCAGGAAACGCGCTCTCCATGAATGAAAGACATTTTTTGACGTGTAGAGAGAAACACAAACCACTACTTACGCGCTCAGTCAGGAAGGAAGCTTCGCTTTTTTTTCTTTTTTTTTTTTTTTTGTTTCATTATGAAGAGGCGTGAGGACGACGTGTGTTGTTTCTCCGGCGCAAAGTGCACGAGAGGAAAAGAAAAAAAAAGTTACTTTGCTCTCTTTTTCTGCCGGAGTAGTTGAGCTGAAACGCTCACACGCCGTATATATGAATGTGTTCGCATGTGCTGAATAAGCGAGTGTGTTTGTGTTGAGTTGAAAAATGGATGCGCACTTCTTTAAACCCCCCTGGAGACTTGTCTCTTGAGAGAGGGTTGTTAGGAGCAGAACACGCCGGTCACACCTCTGTTGCCGGGGCAGGTCCCTCGACGTTAAGCTGCACTTTCTCGGCTATGTTTTGTTGATTTTTTTAAAAATATCCTTGGCAGGCGCGGCGGTCGGGTACGTGTTTGGGTAACACAACGTAAAGAGGGCTGTGTTTGCGTTTAAAACGGCGCGGTGCGGTGTGAGCGGCTCGAGACGCCCCAAGGCAGACGCGACGACACGCAGCCCCTAACGCATCACAGACGCAGCTCTCTCCAGACAAAGACCCCGGTGGCCATACAAGAGCACACGACATTTACATCCTGCTTCGGGCCTGCTGTTATTACAAGGCTAAATGTAACGTAATTAAAACCAGGGGCTGCGCTTTGATGTCAGCCTCGCATCGTGAACGCTCGGATGCGCAAATGGATGCACGGTCGGGGCACACGCGTAACACACGCATAGAGACACGCGTGTATCTGGTGCAGTGCTGGAAGCCGGCCAACGCTGCTTTGTCATTGAAAGCAGTTTATTGTGACTGACACACTGCACTCCCTTGCGCTCTCTCCCGCTCCCCCCCTCCCTCTTTTCTCCCCCTTTCTCTCGTTGCCTCATTTGAACGTCGCGGCGGCCCGTTTCCACGTGTTGTGCTGAGCGGGATCATCTCACCCTAGTTGCGTCGGCAACTTTGTTATTGCCTCAGCCCGAGCTCCACCTAACTGTTGCATCAGCGGTGTGTTTCTAGGAGTAAGGCACGGTGCTGGCATTCGTGGAAAGCGCAGTGGACCGGGGCTAGAGCCTGATGGATCAGAAGGGGGATCACATCTGTGAAAAGGCGTGGTGATAAATCACCTCCGCTGTATTAATAACCATGTCTGATCTCAAAATTTCATTGATCGTGGGTGAGTCTCTCTTGCATTGTCAAACAACATTTTGGCACCTGCTTACAAGAAACACCCCCTCGCACCACTTTAGCATTGTTTTAATAAACAGTTTTTTGGCAGTGTGCCTTGTTTTCCTGCGAATAACTGGCCAAGAACATACGTAAGGCGGTGCCGTGTTGAAACATTTCCAGTGCAGCTACACCGTAGGTTAATACGAGAAACATTTTCTGCTATGGTGCCATCCCTCCAGCACCAGCAGGACCAGTCCCACACAGGCAAATAACAATGGTATCTGACTCAAACAGCATGGTTTTTGGGGGGGATTCTCGACAGTTAGACTGGGAAGAAAAAATTGCCAGTGGCTTTGGCTTTAATTGTCTTAACAGCTTAAAAGCATATTGGGGTTTCTTTTACTCTTTACTAAAAAAGTTTGCCTTTTTCGCTCTCTCTTCTTTTGCAAATTTGTAATCAAACACTAAATGCAACAAAATTCACACAGCAGCTTCTTGGGTGTTAAATCTCCTTATATTAGAAATGCAGGCGAGGCCTTGAGTCAGGAGATTTCTCAGTATTAATCCTCTTAAGACCTCAGCGCTGCCTTTGACACCTTTTATTTTTAAACTTCAATTGAGTGCTTTTAACAATGGATGACTCTTTATGTTTCAATCCCCTTTTCTTCATAAATGACGGTTCGCGCTTCTCAACGGCCGTCGCACGTGGGACGTCACAAGGCTCAATTCTTTGTGTGCCATGCATGCTTGAAATTCACACGTGTTCATTCACATTAATATGTCTCCGAACACCAGCGCCACCTTCGGGCCGATTTCTAGCAGCGCCGTGAGTGATGACGATTGTTTTTTGTTTTGTAAAAGCAGCAGAATTTAGTACATTCTCTCACAGTAACACGTGGACGGCTGTGGCTCAAGAGGTAGAGCGAGTCTGTCAGTAACTGCGGGATTAATGGCTCAGTTTCTCACCGGAATGAGAGGCACTTTGGATAAAAGCTACTATTCTACCAATCCAAAAGATGCTTTTCTGTTTCACTAAATACAGAATAATAAGAATTGAGTATAGTCTTAGTAAATCAGTGTTGCCGCGTCTGATGTAACCGGAGAGAACAGAGCACATGTAACTGATAAACCCAAGTGTTTTATGTTTGGTCTGTGGGTTCATGGGAGTCTGGTTCATATTGAAGTATTGCTGCTGCTCTTGATCTGTCAGCTTGGAGTCGACCATCTCCTGCCGTAAAAGTGCATTAAAACAGGGGCAGTGATGGAGCTTAATGAGTGTTTATGTCAGGTAAACAGTGATGGAGAACGTATCTCCAGCTCCCCTGCTGTCGCGCTTGTTCATTAGGGGGATAAATGGGATGCCTCTCATACACACTTGCACGCACACACACACACACACACACACACACACACACACACACACACACACACACACACACACACACACACACACACACACACACAGTACGCCCAGCTCACAGTAATGTCCTGCAGGTCCTGCAAACCAGTTTAAGATCTTTATCAGCTGAGTCTTTCACAAGATGCAGTGTTTTTATGCCTCCCCAAAGCCCAGGCATTATGTTTTTGGCTTGTGTGTCCTACCCATCCCTGCAAACCTGCTAAAATTTGGCACTTGGGCTGATAGACTGTGATGAACTGAAGTGAACATCCCTGTGACCCCGCATCTGTCCCATTTGGGTGAACACGAAATCTCAACAACACCAAGCAACACCTGGAAGGACTTTTCAATAATTTGACACAAATGCTCACTTGGATGATGAACTGATTAGTGGTTAGTAATTTGTTGGACAAAGGTCAAACGTCAAGGTCAGTGTGACCTCACAAAATGATTGATCATAACTCAAGGATTCGTGCTCTAATTATTAAACAATTTCACACGAACTTCTCAAAAATCTGTTCACAAGTTTAGTCTCCAATTACTCAAGGCTTTAGTCGTGAGCGCGGTGTGGTTTTAAATCCTAAAATAAGCAGTAAGACTTCAGCTGATCATATGATAACTCATGATGATTATGAAAAATAATGAGGGCTTTTACATATTCAGTTTCAGACATAATGTATTTTAGTTAGATTTATTTTATCAGGATGGGTTTCCTCTACTTCCTTTAGATAACATGTAAACTGCAATATTCTGGACCACTGCAGTAGTCACCTGACTTGTCTTCTCCCCAAATCAATTTTGATCCCACTTATGGATTGATGGCTATGATTGGCTGCACTTAAAATAGTCTATAATACTCTGTAATTCAGTGTTGCTTTTGGAGGGCAATCAATATGCCAGTGCTGTAGACCTTCGGATGGTCACTGCTGTGCTGGCAGTCAGAATCTGTCTTCGCTGAAGGGTCAAGCAGTGCTGTAGCAAAGCTCTGTCTGGATAAGAACCCCAGTGGGTTAATCACTCAGGCAGCTGTGAGTAATCACATGTGCTTGCATGCCCAGGAACACACCTACAAACACAACATGTACATGCACGCTGCCCATATACCCTCAGTGACCCACCGGTAGTGACGCAGTCTTGAACTGTGCGTGACTCCAAATGTTTACTCATTGGCTCTCGGCTACCTGTGGGTCTGTGGCTCTCAACACTCTGCAGCTCACGCAGGAATGCAAGCCCTGATTGAAGCCTTGACTGAACTACCACAGCTTAACTTTTTATTAGCTCTGTTTAGAGATCGGTTTCTGCAAGATTTATAGAAAGCAGATCCTTTGTTTTTACATGTCATAATATTTTCCACAGCCTCGATGGTTGCTGCAGCAGATGCTCTTGCCATGCTGGGAGGCAATCTGTTGCGCTGTGTGCCGTGACTGTTTAGAACAAGCTGAATCACTGTATACTGCCAGAGCTTGTTGAGTCACTTCTCTCTTCTTGTTTCTCTCTCCGTCTCTCGGTCTCAGGTGGCTCCAGAAAGTGGGTCGGTAAATGGCAAGGGCAAGGCACAGATGGATGACACCCACACGGCAGCAGAGGAGGATGAAGGGGAGGAAGGCCACATACCTCACACACGATCTTCCCCCATCAACCACTCGCTCATCCACAACCTGGCTGCGGACCAAGCCGGACGGCCAGCACTTATTAAAAAGGAGCCTGGGCTGGAGCTGACCAGTATTGCACTTCACCAACATGTATGCTCTTCTGTGACTCTTAAGAATGGTTCTGCCGGGGACCTAACAAAACCTAATGGTGCTAATATGACCACTGGGTCGCACTCTGATCTGAAGTCTGCATTTAAAAGAACTATGATGGCATCGGAGCCTCAAAGGACTATAATAGCTGCAATCCCTAGGGACGGACCCGCGACTCCTCCAGATGACATGTCGGCCCCACTAAAAAAGATCAAGCTGAAGGAGCCGTGGGTGTGGATCAGTGAACAGGCCCCCACACAGCTGACTGATGAAGAGGAGGTCTGCGAAGATTCGCTGTCCACGCTGGCGGCCGTGGTGTGTCTCTCTGTCACAGAGAGGAAGGGATTGGAGGAGAAGCTTTTCTGCTCACGTTCTTCCATTCTTCGCTCCATTAAAACAGAGCCGCCAGATTTGCACTTCGTCAAAAAAGAGCCAGAGGACTTAACGAATGACTTTAGTCAGAGAAGCACTCCCGTTAGCCTGCAAAGAACTCCCCAGCCTATGAAAAGTGAAACTCCTCCAAGTATCTTGCTACCAAGTGTGCAGTCTTTGGCAGAGAGGAGAAATCTTAGTTTTGATCAGGCTATTGCTATTGAGGCATTGACTCAGCTGGCAGCTATACCTGAAAGCACCCCAGGGTCCATTAAAGCTGAAAGTAAGTGTCAACATCCCATTTCTACTGTTGCCCCATGTTCAACCTCCAGCACTAATACAACCCCGCAAGAAGCCAAACCCACAGCAGCTATCCTCTACAACAAAGTCTCGGTCATAAGCTCACCGCCTCAGCAGACGTCAGTCATACGCCCTCCTGTGGCCAGACAAGGGAATGTCATCCACTGCTCCCGGGGGTCGTACTCGAACGCAAAGCTGTCTCTGCAGGATCTCTTAGAGGCCAGCTCAGACAGCGATAAAACACCCTGCGGGAGGACGGAGCAGGGCTTGGGTTCTCGTGTCATCAAGTCTGAATTCAGCTATAAAGATCCCAGCGACGTGAAGTTCAGTAAAGATCATGAGCGGCTGTTTGGGGAGGGAACAGGCAAAGCCAGGAGAAACAGAGATGAGGAGGAGGTGGCAGCCCAGCTGGCCGACCTGGCCTTCATCATCCAGTCACGACACAACCAGCAGACAGAGAACAACCTTCTGAAAGGAACGCCAGTGTCGGCAATCAAATACAACTACAACTCCCAGCTGACCCCCAGTCAGAAAAAGACGCCCATAAAAAAAACAAAAGCTGCGCCCGCCAAGCCCAGAAAGAAGAAAAGTGATGGGGTACATGAGGGAATCAACCGCAGGACCCCACTTTCAAAACGCTTGCCAAACGGGGAGATGGCCCACAGGAGCAGAGGCCAGAAGATTCTCCCACAGGGGAAATCAGGTCTTCACCACAAGAGGAACCTGTTTCTGCCTCAGGCTCAAATCGACCTGAAGAAATATTTGGCTGAGGCCCAGGAGGACAGGAGGCAACTCATCCAACACAGTAATTCACACAACACAGCCCTCGTTGGAACACAGACACAGAACTACAGCGCCATCTCAAGGATCAACCACACTTGTGGTCAAGAAAACCAGTCTTGGTCCCTTGCACGGTCAAACGGTCCACTCCACCAGCACAGTCCATGCAATGGTCATGCTGCGGGACCGGAACAAGAGTGTGAAAGGCATTTGTTATCTCAGGTAACTCAGCCCTGTGGTGGGCTGCAGCACGGTGCTGATCCGAACACCAGCCCAGCCAATAATGCTTTCCTCAGCCACTCCACTGGGCATGATGGTCTGGCTAATGGCTTCTCAGGGGCTCGGCAGTCTCCTCCTCTAAGCCAGCAGGGCTACTACAAGCTGGAGAGGTCAGGACCTGTCACTGTCCTGTCCACAGCTACCGATGGTGATCTGGGCCACTCTGCGGAGTCGACTCCATCTAAGAATGGCATCAACAGCTTTCTGGAGTCTCCAGTGAGTTTTCTGGATACCCCTACCAAGAACTTGCTCAACACGCCTTCCAAAAAACTGGCCGATCTTCCATCCTGTCAATGCATGGGTGAGTTGGTGCTCCTTAGGCTTTTTCAGAAGAAAACTCTAGTATCTGATCCAAACGCACACACAGACACAGACGCTAGCCCCGTCCTAATTCAAGGGCCAGTTGAAGCAAAAAGAGGCAGCATTTCTCTGCCATATTTGGGGCTTTGGGTGGGATGTTAAATGGAGGCTTGCTAACCGGTTCTGATGTATTCGGTCTTCAACCTCCAAGGTGGCAGCCCCCGGAATGAACTCAGCTACATATACTGTGAACATCACACGAACATTAATCTGACTCATTTATAAAGACTATGTATAATCTGGATGTCAGCGTCTTAAGAAAAACAGCATCACAGTGGAATCGGAACAGTGGCCTGGCATCTAGTTCTACAGTCAGTATAGCTGCTATGATATCCAATAGAAATTTTATGTTTTTTTTCTTCACAGACCAAATCATTGAAAAGGAGGAAGGCCCTTACTACACTCACCTTGGGGCAGGACCTAGTGTTGCTGCAGTGAGGGAACTGATGGAAAACAGGTAGAGTGACTACAACTGCTCTGTTTACACTGTGTTGCGCGTATGTGGGCGTATTTTCTACCAAACACCGGAGCCCTGCTAGTCCGCCACGGGCTCGTTGGAATGGGGCGGGGTCATAGCCGAGGAGCCTGTCATTAAAAGGAAACATTGCTGAGCTGGCTCAGCACGTGCACGCTCTGCCTCAGCTACACACATGTACACACAACCCGCGCGTGGCATGTCGAAACAGGAAACCCCTAGAGCTGAGACGGGGGGGCCCATAAACTGAGATGACAGCCTGTTTAAAACAGGTCCATCGCAGTCCAGCTGACAGCCACTCTTTGCTGAAACATTCACTTTTTCCCTCGGTTTTTCACTGCTGTTTTTCACAGCTTACAACAGTCTTTGTGTTTTTTCTGCTAACAAATATGTTATAGTTTGTTACAAACCGCGCATTAAGTTATTACTGTTTATAAAATGAAGTGTTGCTGGTTTGTTCGCTCTGAAGCGTGTGTGTGTATTGATAGTTGCCATTAGATATGTGTCGAAATAAAATGTTATAAGATTTGTGACATGGTCCCTGTGATCAACAGCACAGATGAATGATTTGTCTAATTTATGTTGTGTGTGCCACAGGTACGGTGCCAAAGGAAATGCAGTGAGGGTGGAAGTTGTTGTTTATACCGGGAAAGAAGGAAAAAGCTCCCAGGGCTGCCCAATAGCTAAATGGGTACGTGGCTGGTGTACATGCTGGTATCTGGAAATGTTTAGGGGTTGAGATAAGATTTTCACCGTGAGCACAACCACAGCGTACCATTACCTGCCCCAACCATGTAACCACAACTTAAATATGATCATTTCCAACTATATCTTTTTATAAATGCTTATTTGGGGGGTATTTGTTAAAGTGGGTTGTTCATCTATTATAACCCTCGTGGTTTTCCATGTGTACGTGCACGCAATCATCTGACAGGTGATCCGGCGGGGCAGTGAAGAAGAGAAGCTTCTGTGTTTGGTCCGCCAGAGGCCGGGGCACTACTGTGAATCTGCCGTGCTGGTGATCCTCATCCTGGCCTGGGAGGGAATCCCAAGGCCGGTCGCCGACCACCTCTACCAGGAGCTCACGGAGACGCTTTTCAAATCCGGCTCCCCCACCAGCCGGCGCTGTGCCCTCAACGAAGAGTGAGTGCCGCTTGTCTTGTTTTGCAGTGGCACGACTTCTCCCCAGCTTCGTTCGCTTCTTTATCTTCCTCCCTCCTCTCCATCTCCACAGTCGTACATGTGCATGCCAGGGTCTCGACCCAGACACCTGCGGAGCTTCCTTTTCCTTTGGCTGCTCCTGGAGTATGTACTTCAATGGCTGTAAGTTTGCCCGCAGCAAAGTGCCCCGCAAGTTTCGCCTGCTTGGAGACTGCCGGGAGGAGGTGAGGGAGTGGTCAGCTTGCCAAAAAAACTTGAGAAAATCCTCTATTACAATCTCTCCTGTTTGTTTCTCCAGGTGTTATTATGATGTGAGAGGATGTCTCGTGCCTAATCAGTGTGTTAACTCACATTATCATGTTTTGTTTTAAGAACAGTTCTTACTAAGTTGCATAAGACGTGTTCAGTTGGTTCTCTGCATTTTATGTGCAATTAAGGCAGACCCAGTTTATTAAACCTTTATTAAAACTTTTTATGTTAGGTATTAAAATCAGTTGTAGGCAGAAAAGTTTAAACAGAAGATAAAATGAAAAAATGAGCTGTTATTCTCCCGAAATGTCCTAAATCAGTCTCTTACTTTTAGGAAGAGAAAATAGAGAACAACCTTCAGAGTCTCGCCACTGATCTCGCACCACTCTACAAGAAACTGGCTCCTGAGGCCTTCCAAAACCAGGTATGAAGCATTAAACAGCCTTCCTTGCCTCTGACAATACCCAGCTTTCTTATATTAGCATCAGTAGAATTCAAATAGAATTTGTACCCAGACTCTGAAGCAGCCTCCCCTGAGACCTCAAATCTTTTACCGTATTCATTACAAACCAGGCGCCTCACGTGTCTTGTCCTTTGACCTCTTGTAGGTGGAAAATGAGGACACAGGGGAGGGGTGCCGGCTGGGTTGGAGGAAAGGACGTCCATTTTCGGGGGTCACGGCCTGTGTGGACTTCTGTGCTCATGCTCACAAGGACACTCAAAACATGAATAACGGCAGCACTGTGGTAAGCAAACGATGGGTGTGACTCTGTGCAAGTCTAAATGCAGCCCCAACTGATTTCAAAGGTCATTTGTTCTAGTTTTGATGTAGTCTCTTGAGTTATTGATTGGAAGTGCCCTAACATTCGTTTGAACGGCTTTTGTCTGCATTTTTTTCCTTTTTCAGGTGTGCACTTTAACCAAGGAAGATAACCGTGCAGTGCGTAACATACCAGAAGATGAGCAGCTCCATGTTCTGCCACTTTACAAGATCTCTGACAGGGACGAGTTTGGCCGGGTTGAGGGCCAGTGGGCCAAAATCCAAAGTGGTGCTCTGCAAGTTCTCTCTTCCTTTCCCCGAGAGGTGAGCAAACGCAGTGTTGGTTTTCTTTCTTTCTACCTGCCACATCAGGTGTTTTACTCCTCTCTTGCAAAGGTGCAAAACAAATCTATAAACATGTATTATGTGTCAAATCATTGAGGCTGTTGTATTTATCAGGTGCGATTACTGGCTGAGCCGGTGAAGTCAGCCCGTAAGATACGGCAAGAAGCTCGTCTGAAGGCTCAAGCAGAGAAACTTGGCAAGAAGCTCGGGCTGACCCCTCTCACTCCTGGGAAAGTGAAAAGCGAAACCCCCAACAAAGGTAGTCAACAGTCTGGTTGATCTGTTGTTAATTTCGGTATCACACTGAGGTCAAATAGCATCAATTTTTTAAAGTTTTTTTCACATTAGTACTTCAGAAAATCAGTGTATTTTCTTCATCCGCAGAGCCACAGAGCTACTACAGCTCACACAGACTACCACCCAGACCTGCTAGCGTTGGAAGGTATACGCCGGAGAGGAACCAACACAGCACTTACAGCCAGGGCACCAGCAGCTACCCAAGTCCTGGTGCAGGAGTCCCCCAACAGGTTGAGATTTTCTCCCCCAACCACCACAGCCTGCCTGGCCTCCAGTTTAGACAGGAGGGCTCAGCTCACAGTTATAAGACAATGAGTGACAGCGTGAATGGTTATTCTCCAGCATCTGGTGACCAGCGTGTTCAGTCTGAACGTATACCTTCACATAATGCCCTTAGTGACTACCCTTCTCCTTTTAAAACTGAACCCAACGAGGTGCACTGCTCTCCTCTGCGCAGACCCTCCCCTAGTGGGAGTGCTCCTCCTCCCTCCTCCCTTTCCCCCAGACCTACCTCTGAGGGCCTCTTCAGCAGGCTCAATGGACTCCACAGGGCTGCAGGAGATGTCACGGCAGAGATCAGGGGCCACGGCCTCCCTCCGCTCTCATCTCTCCCCCTTCCCCCACAAACTCCCCTAATTGAGCCAGAGGAAGTTAAACAGGAAGAGGTGTGGTCAGACAGCGAGCACAACTTCCTGGACCACGACATAGGCGGAGTCGCTGTGGCACCGTCACACGGGTCCATCCTGATAGAGTGTGCACGGCGGGAGCTCCACGCCACCACCCCCATCCTAAAGCCAAACCGCAGCCACCCCACCCGCATCTCCCTGGTCTTCTACCAGCACAAGTCTCTGAATGAGCCAGGCCATGGGATGGCTATGTGGGATGCCAAAA
The DNA here is from genome assembly GCA_016785225.1 of Psettodes erumei. Classification (NCBI taxonomy): domain Eukaryota; kingdom Metazoa; phylum Chordata; class Actinopteri; order Pleuronectiformes; family Psettodidae; genus Psettodes; species Psettodes erumei. The sequence continues at coordinate 5,875,089 of JAFBJZ010000660.1, forward strand.
TGGCCAAGAGGGAAAGGGACAGGGAGGAGGAGGCCGAGAGACTGAGGATGGAGGAAAGCCTGGGCGGTGTGGGGACGAATGGCAAAGGAGCTGGAGGTGTGGGGCTTGAGGAGGAGACAGGGGAGGAGGCAGAGGAGACGAGGAGGATCATGAAGGTCCCCACACGCCAAGCGTGGACTCTCCCGAGGGATGGTGTCATCACCGTGTCCCCTTATGCTCTTACCCAAGTGACAGGCCCCTACAATCGCTGGACTTAGTCAACATGTTTTACACACATACACACACAAACACAGACACAAACAAAATGAAAACTCCTACACCCTGTGCTTCTGCCTTACCTCAACCAACTTCAAACTGCTACTCTCATTTTTACATCGTTTTCATTGTGCTTTTCTAATATCCGTTTGTTCACTTTGTCCTTCCTCGTCTCTGCCTTCTCAGGAATGAGGAAGACCAAAGTTCGTCGGCTTTTTAACTGTGAGTTTTCGGTGTTGGTTTTTATTCTAAAGAGATGGTGCTTTGAAGCATTTTAAAGACGTTTTTAAACTGGTTTTATATACATGATTAAGAACAAAAAAAAAGATGTGATTATTTATTGTGATCATAACAATTTCTATTTAATTCCTGGTGTAAAGCCTGTTTACTGCAAGATTTCTATGATAACCTGCATTATGTGTTGATGCTCAGAATTTTATGTTGTACAGTAGGACTATGCTCTTTATTTTAGCCAATAGTTCTCTTTTCATGAGATGAATCTTACTGGCTTTTACATTGGTGCCATTCTCACTCTAACCTTTGTTAAGCAAACTCATTATGTCACATAATGTAGAAAACAAGACTAATATTGTGCATATATTTACTACAGATTGTCACATGTAGCATTGTGCTTTCCATGCTGCCTCAGTTTTCTGTTGGCAGTCAAGGAAAGAAATGTACTTCTTTGGTTTGTTGTTTTGTTGTTTTTTGTTGTTTTCTCTATGGATGGTTTGTCTTTTATTCACAGATATGTATGGCATATAAAGAAGCACTTTTTTTATTTTCCTAAACTTAACTTGAAAAAGGTCCCAATCCATAGGCCTGAATATGTATGTACAGATAGAGATATATATGACAGCTTAGCATGAACCCTGTTATATTTTTACACTTTTTCTGCATTTTTTTGGATTTTCATTCATTCGAGAAAAAAATGGCATACATATCTAATGACATTCAAAGCTTATCATAATACTGCAATCATGCTGCAACAATGAAGTGCTTATCATTATTGGCACTTAACTTATGTTCACTTTCTGGAAAAGAAATTCAAAAGTCTTTCATGGCACGAGTGTGATCATAGGATTTGAAAAACTCACTGTAATGGTGCTTAATGGTGCTAATGAGACCTCTATTTTATCTTCTTTATTTTTCAGAACTCACAAAGTGTCAGAAATGTGAACAAAACATTGCCAGTTTTTGTGTCCCTTCTCTGGATTTGAATATAAAACTGTGTTAGCCAATGCTGATTAATCAACCTATTTCTTTTTTTTGCCTCCTCTCTGCTTTTTGTTGGAAAACCACTCAAACATCAGATCCCACTCAGACAATTGCCTAAGATGATTTCAGGTGCTCAATTCTTGTGAAGACTTTGTTTACAGATACTTTTTTTCCCCGGATTATTATACCCATGAAAGAGAAGCTTTTCATCAATGGAAATTCAGCACAACAGACATACTGGTATTCACACTAACACTGGTGGTATAACATTTCCTGTGAGAAACGTTTTGGTCTTTTTTCCACACTTTGACTTCCTTTTGGTGCTAATAGGAGAAGATGTCAAGGTACATGCATGGACTTAACCTATAGTTATATGCTGAACAGTGATGACATGGTGCTTTTCTGAAACTCAGCACACACTGATCTCATATATGACTCAATACAAAGGTAGTTTAATCATTTCTCTGTATGATTACTGGGTGATAGCAGACTGAGCGGCGTTAGTATCCCACCGTTAATTATGTGGGTTTTTTTCCAAGTATCAGTACAAAAAGCATATTATTTTGCAGATGTGCATCTGGAGCTCAAATGTCTTCCACAGAAAACCCAACTCTCCAGCAGCTCTTACAAATCACAACATGCACACAAAATGAAATGAATGTAAACTGGTTTTGTTTATATGTCAGTTATTTTCGAAGGACATTTTCAAAAATTTCTCATGACATGACATGAAAATCACATAAGATACGATAGTTTTAAATGTTTCTCTTGACTACTGTGGGGGACATTCTCAGTCCACATTGAAAGTCTTTTTATCGACAAGGAACTAACAACTAGCACCAGCATTCAGAAATCTGAAAAAAAGTTTTATTAGTAGAAATTTGTAAATATGTAGGTGAACAATACTGCTTTTACTGTACTGTTAATGGTGTTTAGACAATGGATGATCTTGCTTATTTTGAAACTGAATTACTGTACGTTGCTGAAAGTATATCCAGTTTAGACTTGAGAAGAGACTAAATTTAGCATTCCTTTTATGGATGGCTGATCTCTTTCTGGATGTGAAATAAAGTCATATTTATATTTTGGACCTGATCATGATTTCTTCTGGCTTAATTTGTTGCACATGTTTATATTCACGATGTGTGTCATAAAGATGAAGAGCCATTTAGTTCAGTTATAGGTTTGAGGACTCATTCTGTGACAACTTGCATTATATAATTACTGACATATACAGTAAGCTGATTGGTTATTAAAATGCAAACCTAAAAACATGTAGTTGGTTAATTTTTATTCAAAAATTACACTTTGTTTTTTAACTTTCTGAAAATCCCACACCGACACACTGTATGACTCGCCTCTTGGGACTTTGAGTCAAGACATTTAGACTTTGTCCTCTTGATGACCGGATATGAATCACTACTTATTTTTATACAATTTTTCTCCATTACTATTAATATGGTGTTTTTTTTACCTCTCAGATGACGGTGACGACATGAGAAAATAATTTGCGCCTGACTCAGTGAGATGACTTACTTAAGAGAATATCACTTTAGTCATATCTAAAGTCAGTCTGCACTGTAATTATTGCCATTATCTCACAACCCAAGCTGTAGTGAGATTATGAATAAACATGTTGAGCTCCACTCTCTATTGCTGGATGCTGAGTTTTTAAGTTGTCTGTATTTTGCCTGTAATAATTATTATAAATTTAATATAATATAATATAAATTTAATATAATAAAATAATATAAATTTCTGCCTGTTTCAATAAAACTATTCACATCATTTTAGTTGGACAAGAATTGTGAAGTAGGGAAAATAGCAATGATCGTGCCTTTTTCTCTTCCCATTCTGATACCTTAGCTTAGGGTATCCAGCACCAAACTGTCTATACATTCATCAAGGATATTATTAGGAGATGTGCACAACTTTGCAATGATCCAGTCAAAAAATCATGTGGCATCAGTGTCACACTTTGTCTCTGGGCTTGCTCCAGTACAATCTTCTGTCATACTCCATCCACCCTACAGATGTCCCTGGTCTTTCACCCTGTGTCCGTATCCACCTGCTCACTTGTTTTCCACTCTCATTCACCCAAATCTATATTAGATAATCTGTATACATGTACCTGTTTTCTGCACTCTACACAAGCATTGTCAGTATAACGTACCTACAGTATCAAAATTAAAAGTATTAATTGTGCATTCAAAGCAAAAATTTTTAGTTGGGCCCTTACTGACCCCTATTTTATGTAGATTGCATTTTATTATTTCTCCAGGCACTCATAAAATTAATCACTGCTGTAGACCATGAAATTATTTGTGGTAAATTGATAAAATTATAAATATTATTAACAACTGATTTTGTGTTAAGGTTGTTTTTTTTAAGGAAAATGATTTTAAAAATCAGTGGTATACGATAGTTTCCTAGTTTCAATTAAAAGCAAACTCAACATTTATTTATTCATTTATTTATTTGTTCATTTATTTATAGCTAGTCAGGCAACACTGCTGGTCACTGCTGCTTTATATGTAGGGAACAAGATTCTTGTGCTGCACCACTACCCTTCTTGGTTTCAGGTCACCCACCCTAACATGGACTGAGGCGGCTTCCGTAGGAGGGTGAGTGGTCGGAGAGTGACGCAGAGCGCTGAACGGGCAGAACATTTCTACTGTCAAGATGGCGACATCGGAGCCGGTAAGAGAGACAAGAGAGAGCTGGGGGGAAAAATGTGAACGGAAAGATTGGCCCCATCTTCGTGTCTGGCGACTCGGTTATACGGCCCCGCTTCCTTGAAACGACCACTGGCTATTTTTTCATGTCGTATTTGGGGTTCGAGTTGACAGATGTGTCAGTTGGCGTGGATCACAGTTAGCGTTAGCATGCACAGCAATGTGATGCATGAGACTTTGTTGGCAGGGAGGGACTGAGTGACTGACTGACTGTACGTCGTTCATTCAAACAACTCTTAATGATGTGGGGTTTTTTGTCTGTTCGATGTGAGGCAGTGCCATATGATGATTTTAATCAACCGTCGGGACCTTAAAATGCTCTTACTATCATATAATTGATTGATTTTTTTTCACAATCTGGACACGTGTGTATCTAGCTTATAGCTAGCATAGCACGTCTTATAAAACTAATGCTAGCAAGCGTTAATTTACCGGTCTGTTGGGCTATCTTAGATTTTACCTAGCCTTTTTATGTATTTGTTTATTTTTCCGACTACCTAAAACTCGCCGTTTTTTGCGCATTATTACATTTTAAGGTTAAGAAAACGGTTGATGCTGTACAGCTGGACAGAGATGTAAATTATTTAAGTTGATAGCCCACTTTAAAATGAATTGGTTTCGATAATGTGACAGTGTAATATAATGTTTAACGGTGTCATAGCTATAAGTCACTGACTGTAATGTGGACATGATGGCCTGTCGGTGGTTTAATTGATTCAGCTGGAGCCGATATAGGGGTCATTCACTTGTAGCGATGGCTTTAAGATTAGCACCTAATATAAACTGACCTAGCATAAGTGGAACTGAAACCATTACTAAGTCAGCAGAAAAATAAATAGCAACCATTGAAATAATCTATTAATTCATTTTTCAACCAACGCCGGTGAAAATGCCAGAAGCGCTTCAATTTCTCTAACAAGACTATCTGCAGCTTTCCTGTGGCATATATCACAGTAAATTGAATGGGATACTTATTAAAAGCCAAAAAGAATTGGCAGACTTATTGATAAAGAAAACAAGCATTACTGTATTGTACTGTAATTCTGTAATTCTGATGACGGTGACATAAAGGGATGAGGCTGACGGAGGAATGTCTTTCCAAAGGCGGCATGTAATGCGTTTGTTTGTCTCCCTCCCCAGAAAGCACCTGAAACTGAAGATCAACAGACCGACAGCCAGGTCGTTGCAAATCCCGAGCAGTATGTCAAACACCCTTTGCAAAACAGGTGAGAATAAAACAGCTGCTGTGTTTGACGGGATGATGAGCCTTCACTGACTGCAGTATTCTGATGTTCGTGGCATTAAAAAAAAGACCTCCTGCAGCACTGACTTTACAACGTAAACCACATTTTCTGAGTGTTAAATCTTTGCCATTATTGAAGAAGAGTTTATGACGTTTTCTTGCACATTTGGACTCAAGATAGACGTAGATGTATCACAGACACAACAGAAATAATGACAAAAATAATTGAACTGCTTATTATTATTAATATATATTATATTTAATTTTTATTATTATTAATTGAAAAGAAACCATTCATGTTGAACAACATGGAGGAGACACCTTCAGTCTAAAACATGCTATGTAGCATGTTAAAGGCAGTCTAAAAGAAACATGAAAAGAGCTGCCCCCTGTAGAATATGGTCAATAATCTATTTATTGCAGTATAAGTTAAATTTAACAAAGTGCACATTTCATCTTTGTCCTGTTTGTGGGACTCCCCCAACTTGACCTTTGATCTCCCCCTCCAGAGGTCATTTACTGATTTTGCAATCCATTAATGTTAGTCACTGCCATGGAATTTTTACTTTAACTGTCTAGACGTCCTGACTGGGCCTGGGTAAGGGTGACCGCTGGTTTTTAAACTTTAACAGTGAAATCACTTCTCTTCAGTGACTCCAGTGATGTGTGTGTTGCCTGAAAAATGTCTTCTTGTGTGTCTTCAACAATCATAATCTTGGTGAAATGAAGTGGAGCATCATAATAACCTTAAATGGCCAGAAAATGTTTGTTTTGCACCATCATCAGGCGAATATTTGTGTTGTGTCAGAGTGTACCGTAGCAGAGAAAAAAAGTTACCATTTGATATTATTGTATATGATTTATGGGTAAATGGCATCGTGCAAGCGGGGGCTGTTTATAGGTTTAAATGACGGGCACAGAATGAAGGATTCTGCTTCCTGCTCTGCACGTCGGTGTCACAATTGTTGGGCACTATTGTCAAATGCTGAATAGTTCACTTGGTAAGTCGCTTTCCAGGCCATTCTGCTTGTTCAGCCCAGCTTCAGGGGTCAAGGTTGTCCAACTCTGCCGCTCTTGTCTGGCCCATGCTGTGCTGCCACTCTGTTGTGTCACCCTTAACACAGGATGTCCAGTGAGACGTGCAGTCACTTGTGTTTTGCAGGGAAGTCCTGTTGAATTTGTCATGGGATAGTATTTACATGTGATGTAACCTGTCTTGTATCAAATCCAACTCCAGTCGCACCTTGACGAATGACTGCGTTAGCGCGGATCCGATGGAATTGAGGAAGCCGCGCAGATCTTCAGGTTTTGGCTCGTGCAACATGATTTTCGTATGGCACTGAAACAAACGGAAACCGTGCAGCTGCCGGAAAGTAGGAAAAAGGCATTCAGTTTCCTAAAAGCTATTTTAGGAAACTGAAGATTTAGATTTTACATAGTTCCTCATATTGTAATCCATTTGAAGTGTTACACAGTATTTTATAGATGAGACGCGCTCCTTTCTACCACCGTTGCTGCTTCTTTCGGCCGCTCTGCTGGCCCTTGTTCAGCGTCTCCACTTGTTTTGCCCTTATTTCAAAATAGGAGTCAACAGTCGGCTCAACTAGCCGACACCTATGTTTTGTAATCCCCTTCACCACCCACGCCGGAGGAACAGGGTTAAATTGGATTAGAGTTTGAAAACTATTTGAACTGGTCCACCACAGAATTAAGTGAGCAGGGCCTGTCACCGACTTGATGCCCTGACTGCCATGTTTGCTACATGCCGTGGTAAGCCATGTGTACAAAGCGCGAGGAGCGTCGTCTCCCCCCGCCTGCGTTGTGTAATGATATGTGTCGTGGAGATGCTGTATGGCACACGTGGAGTTCTTACCTCTGATTTTTCCTCACTTTATTAATATCTGTGCTTGTGGCACATAGGCGGAGTTGATGATTGGTTGCTGTTGTGATGGTGGGGGGCACTGGGTTCGGCCCGATGCCCTCTCATTGCCCTCATCCGTCCCCTGCAAGCCCCACCCTTCCTGTGGATAGATGAAAGAATAACAGCCCCCCATCGTAAACAAAGGCTGCATTTGTAGTGCTTCTGATGGCGAGCTTTCACTGTTCGTTTGCATTGATATGCATGCTTTTGTGACTAGCTGCTGTGTTCTGTTGTGAAATTGGGTGTACATCTGTGTTATTAGGACTACGCCTTCGGTCTGTTTTGGGGTTTTTTCGCACAAAAGCGCCGTCAACAAATGCATTTTTGGACATTTCCGCGTTCTGCCAGACAGAAATGTTCCTGATTTGTTGGTCTCTTCAGGAAATAGCGCAGTTTCTGAAAAGTGGAGAAATGATTGTAAGTCTGTCATTGCGCTTCAGTCATTTTACCGCAGTCCTATGAATGCTGAGTGTTTTGACTGTTGTCTTTCCCTCTCTCAGATGGGCCTTGTGGTATTTCAAAAATGACAAGAGCAAAAGCTGGACGGAGAACTTGCGTCTCATTTCCAAGTTTGACACAGTGGAGGACTTTTGGGCGTAAGTTTTCTCCGACAACCCTAAACAACCAAAACACTTGTTTATATGCAGATTTACATTATGCTGCATTAAGTTGTGTCTCGCACTGAATAGTGGCACAGATCGCTGAAATAGTGATTAAAGCAATGATAAAATAATTGTTGGCAGCGTTAGTGCCCAACAGCTGGGCAGCGCTTCAATACCACATAAGTTCAAAGTAATGAGTGTAGAAAATACTAAGATGCCAACTTTTGTAGAAAAGGCACCCTTTCCTTAAGTACATGTGTAAAACTGACTAACTGGTATTAAATGAGATATCTGTTCTTCACTGTACCATTAATCTGAACCTTGGTAGATGAAGTACTGTCACTGAAGTCCTCATTTTGGTTATTCTGTGTTTCTTACAGATTATACAACCACATACAGCAACCAAGCAAACTTGGCTTTGGCTGTGATTATTGCTTATTTAAGGTAAGGCTTTTTTTTTTTTTTAAATAACATTTGTTTTATTGAAAAATAAAATAAAAATTATCGTCTCACTGTAAATTAATTATAGTGCTGTAGTTTAAAAAAAATGTTTTTCTTGATTTAATGTTATTTATTTAATAGCTGTTTCTGGTTTTTGTGCTAGGATGGCATTAAGCCGATGTGGGAGGACGACAGGAACAAGCTGGGGGGTCGATGGCTGATGACTCTCAATAAACAACAGAGACACAACGACCTTGATCGCTACTGGATGGAGACGGTAAAATCGCAGTTTTCACTGAGGAGCTACACAAAATATGTCATGTGTGTCTCCCAGCCAAACGATGCCTGATTCATGATTTATAAAAGAACAGCGTAGTTCATTCAGCATGTGTTTCCCAGCTCTTGTGTTTAGTCGGTGAGTCGTTCGATGAGGCAAGTGAGGATGTGTGCGGTGCCGTGGTCAACGTCAGACCCAAAGGTGACAAAATAGCCATCTGGACGAGCAACTGCCAAAACAGGGAAGCCATCATGACGATAGGGTAAGTGGCAAAGTGACCTTGTTGCTAGGAAATAATGCAAAAACGGTGAGCCAGGTGGACCACTAGATGGTGACACTATGTCAGCACAAAGTCTCCACAAAGCTTTAAACGTGCATGTTGTGATTCCACAGGCAGCTTTACAAAGAGCGCCTGAACCTTCCCATCAAGGCCATGATCGGCTACCAGTCACACGACGACACGTCCAGCAAGAGCGGATCCACCACCAAGAACATGTACTCCGTTTGAACCCCCCAGCCCCCATTACAACTTGCTGTAGATTTACACAATTACCGACCCGCATCATCAAATTAATAACTTTTTGAGTTGTCAACTACTGTAGTGTCCTTTTCCTTTTACTGAAAAAGAGAATTGTTCAGTGTGTGCAGGCGGAGCCTCCCCCCATAATGAGAAAACAGTGGAGCGATAGTTATAAATACGAGGAGTCCGGAAAGGAGAAGAGCATCTGGACGAAGGTGTCGTACATGAGCGAGAGAACACAAATGATTTCCTTTTTAGAGTTGAAGAGTTCTGTGATGATACCGGTGACCTCCCCTAGCTTAGCTGAGAACGAGCTTCTTCCTTTTTTTGGTAATTAATGGCTTTGAGTTGCAAGACATAAACAAAAAAAACCTTTCTTAACGATAAGGCATTGTGGGTTTTTTTTCCTCATGCTGAGTTCTCGCTCCTTATTTAAAAAAAAAAAAAAAAAAAAAGTGTTTTTCTCGCCTCACAGGAAAAGATGGTAGGGCAAATTATCTTCTCACAGAACAGATTTTAAGGGCAATTTTAACTTGATTTATTCAGAAGTTTTGAGCATGAGTTGAACTTTCAGACGCGATGGACGCACTCCAAAGTGTTTGGATTTAAGGCCACTTACTGTTTCAGCGATGCTGGAATTGTGAAATATTGCTTGTAGTACTTTTTGAACTTTTTTTTCTCCTTCCCCCTTACATTTATTTATAATGTATGCATTGCAGTTGAGCAACTTAGTTGAAACACAACCATGAAATTCATGTTTTTTTTCTCTCTTTTTTGTTAAGGTTAAAAATGTGGACTACTGCATATAGATGACTTTTTTTTTTTTTTACAGTGTACCATACAGTAAAGACGCTGACAGACCTAGGTGTGCTTTTCACTGTTTTCTTCCTAACAAAAACTGTAGATAATGTCGCACTCCTCTCTCGGTTGATGCGAAGGAAAGATGATATTCATTGTGAAATGACTTTGCTCATAATGTATCTTTATTATCTGTAATTCCAGGATGTATATTACCTTCTTTCAAGTAAAGGTTAAGTGCTTTGCATTAAAACCAGAGCCATATTGCCTCATTTTGTGAGAATGTGTGGTTGTGGTTAGTGAAGGCTAGCTCCCTTATAATGCTTCGAACTAGAAACCTTACAACTTTTTTTTTTTTTTTTGGGGGGGTGTCATCAGCCACTTTGTGACCATGATGCAGTGGATTTGTTCGCAGTTTCATTATTTACACATGCAGCAGCATTATCATTGATTTGGAGTTTCTGGCCACCTGATGAATCCATAGATACAATATTCGCTCTTTTACCTCTGAAGGTCATGAGAAAAGACCTCGACGTTCAAGGAAGTGCTTTACGTACAATGTAATACATTCAGGACATCCTGTTCCGATAATTTCAAGCCATTTCTGACGCTTACATTCACTTAAATGGATTAATATACCACACCTGACAGCGTTGTGGCAAGGTCACAGCCAACACCCTCTGTTCTGTGCACAATGAACACCACATAATGCTTGTTAATCTCATTCTATTGAAATGTTGCCCTTCTTGTTTTGCTTTGAAAGAACTGTCAATCATCATTCCTACTCCACATCCTCCACCCTTCTGATAGAGCTAGAGTCAAATATCTGTTTATCAGAAGAATAACAGGACCTGCCAGTTTGTATCATGGTCAAGATTTCATGTATCAAAGGTAAGAGACAATAGAGAGAAGACGTGAGGTTGTCACAGCTTTTGGTCCTTATCACTTTTATCTGATAAGGAAGTTTATACCAGCATCCAACAGAATGGTATTGCACAAATAAAAAAAAGATCAGTATATTGTAAATAAGGTGTGTCAGTTTATGACCCTTTGGGTTAATTGTTCTGTGGCACTTGTACAATTCAGCTAATAAGTTTTGTTCATTTGCTGCAGGAGCGGATTTGTTTCAATAAATTAGAAATATTTTCCTTTAGGAGAAGAAATCGTCAGTAAAGAATATCATTCTATTCTAGGCATCATTGTCAACACAAAGTCATCATAATCCATGAACAGATATAAATCCATCGCAGCAGTGATGAAAAAAAATATTGCTCTTCCAGCTGCTGTCTTCACAGATGTCTTGCTGAGTCTATCCGCACTGCCTCAGTGCTTCAGCTGGACCCCGGCAGCCTCATATCCTGATATGACATTGTCATCATCAAAGGCTTCTCTTCCTCTCGTTTGTTGAGCAGATTTGAAAGCATGTAGGAGGAGAAAAAGTAAAACTCCACGGCATAGCTGAGCTCAAACAGCTCCAGGTTGACACTGAGCGCCCACTCAAACACAGCAGACAGGTGAATGTAAAAGAACTCTGTTTGGGCAAACAAAATGGTATCTGAAGGTTTTCAAGTTAAGGGTGTGCAGAATTGTAAACCGATGCTGATCAAATTGAAGATCACATGAAACCACAAAGGACATTGGTGTGCAGCCCAAAGGCTTTTATGACAACCGAACACATTTGTCAAGGCCCAAACACTGGATGTCTGTAAGTCAAATGCAGCTGGACTTGCTTTAGGCTTCTCCAGTTCGAAAAAGTCTTTTGGATGTGAGCTGAATATCTTCAGGAATAGAATGCAGGTCTACCTACCTTTGGTTTAGCATCCCTAGATATACTTGATTATGATCCTTGATGAATCAAAGACATACTTTTAGCCCAGTGCAGTATGTGCCATCATCCCGCAATGCAGTACCTCACCTTCTTACACAGAAGTGTGTATATGGATACTGTAGTCAGTACTCACTTAAGCCACTTCAGACTAGGTTCCGTAGCCACACCTTGATATGTGCGTCGGCAGCTAATGTCAAAGTGCCATTGAGCTTGACGTAAAACCCTAAACTCCTCCTGTAGAGGACGTGGTGTCACTGTGCAGCTTCCAAATGCAAGTATTAGACGTGCAGCTGAGTGTTACAGGAAAGCAGTGGTTAGTTTATATATACTGTATCTATTTCTGTCAGGTGGACTGTAGTGGCCATTCCCACTTTGTAAACAGAGCAACAGACCGGATCCAGATATAAAGCACAAAAGGACTGTGGTCCTGTAGCAGGTGGAGAGCGTTACTCAAGTGTCACTGCTGAAATCAGCCAATGTTTGAGGCCACACCAAATGAACCGTATAAAGTTCACTATCTTCCAGCCACAACAAGACCAAGTAATTTTGCTCTGAGGTTTATAGAAGGATACAGCAGATGGTGACAATGGTTTGAATCACAGTGGAGGTGATGCGTAATGGGTAGAGGACCCTTTCGTAACCTGTCAGCGCACACTTCCCGGTCAGTGCAGTGAGCAGGACGGTGTAGAAGCAGATGCACAGGAAGCTGATGGCAGCTCCGAGGAAGTGAGGGAGTGAAAGGTAATGTGGCTGTGGAGGACAGTCAACAATTAATAGGGTCAGTGCATGATTAGATGGTTGAACTCAGGGGTAGAGATTGTTACAAACATTGTTATATTTCTGGCTGTGGTGATGAAAACAACCTCCTGAAGTTGGAGTAAAACAGCACACCTATGTCATCTGACTTTGTTATTAGATAAGATGGTAGGCAGGTGGTAAATGTTTTCTCAGTTATATCAGGATGAAAAAACCCTTCTGCTGACTTGTATGTGTAATACTAGGTGTGAAATTAAAAATGATGGACTGCTGAGGTGTAAATTTGGTCTGTACTTTATATCACTGGTTAAATAAAGATGGTACAGTTTACTTTAACACACCAATTAAAAAATTACAGAGGAGATTAATGTTTGACAACTAAAACAAATAGTTACATACCTTTGTATGGTGTTTCAACAGTGGTGGAACTCAAAGCTGTTTGGCTTTACAATACTAAGTATATAATGCACATCATGTACATCACATAATGTTAAGACATTATATGATGAGTTTATTGTTTTGTGAAGATGTGTGTGCCCCTGACTACTGTGAATCTGCTGCAGCAATTAAAGCAAACTTATTCAAATACACTCAGCAGGAAGTGCAGTACTTACATTGCAGTTTCCAGCTGCGAATGCCCCCATGGCTGCCACCACACCAAAGACCAGTGCCGACCTACTCAGCAAAGAATGACATGCATGTCTCTCCATGACATGGGCATGGTGGAATATACAGAACAGCAGAACTAAAGAGGAGATCAGAGTCAGTATAATGCATATCACACATACCATGAAGTTAGATATGTTGGACCTTAAGCAGCTAAACTCACACAGAAAGGATCCAGCGTTGATAGTTGCCGTGAAAAGGGAATTTTCTGGTGGTCTGGTTCCACTTGAGCTGGAATGACAGAAATTGTTCAATTAGTTACGTCTCACTATTTGACTCTAGTGGAAAGAATGAGCAAACTATACCGTTAAGTGAACTGCATTTTTACCTTATGGTGGGAACAAGGCAACATTCGGAGGACTCGTTACTTCTACAGTAGCTGCTGACACCCCTGAGGTTAAATTAATGAGGTTTTGGAGAATCTGTTATGACCGGATGTGGATGATCAAATTTCTTAAAATAACGTGTCACAGCTTACCAGTCACTGAGGGAGCACACATGATTGTTGTAGAAGGCTAGGCCATACCTGGACATATGGAACAAAACAAAAGTATAGTGATACAATTTTGATCTCTGTAATATCTTGTTTTACCACTAACATTTTGACCAGCACCAAATATCTCATCAATAAACAACCACAAATATTTCTGACACTGAACAGTCTCAAGAGTGACTTCTTGCAATTGGAAAAAATTACACCAGATAACTTCACTAGGAATGAATGTATACAGTATAATGAAACATATATGACATGTACACCAATATAAGATGTTCGATCAAATACTGAATGGTAGTGCATTACAAAGCAGAATTATGCAGAAAAAACACTGTATGGCCAGTCACTGATAAATAAGATATCTTAACTATCATCCACAGGACTAACAACAAGATTTGTAGGTATGCATGTCTTAGCTGCAATAGTTTAGCAATGATAACATTTAGTATTTCTTGACTGATTGGTGTCCACACCTTGCAACAGAAAAAACATCTAGATTACATATTTCAAATTCTTACCTTCACAATATGCACATACGCAGAACTGAAATATTATAATAAACACTTGTGAAAAGGAAAATTCAAAACCTGATTGTTAACCATAAAGTAATTCAGATGAATAGTTGTCAGGAGTCACATTATCTATATACCTAACAAACAGTAAAGTAAAAATGTTTGTGAACAGATGTGTTTACCGACTCAGAATGTTCAATAGGTTTAAATTACTGTTAACTTGACATTTATAGGAGAATACACAGGAGACGCAGAATAAAAAGTGTACAAACGTTACAATACTTTAAACAGGATGTGAAGACAAAAAAGTGTGAATTTCTAGTCAACTTACACAGACCATGTTCCAACAAAGGACACAAGGGAGAGGGAAATGGGGAAGATAATCCAGAGCAGCATGTCTTGGTGGTGAGGAGGAAGAGTAGCAAATTAAAACAGGGATATCTTTTTAAAGTCCCGGTGCCTTTTCAAACACTCATCAGTGGACCTCTGCCGGTGTTTGTAGAGTTCTCATGGATTCATCCTCATACATAGCAAGTTTAGTACGAGAACAAAGCAGTCCTAACCCTAAATGATGTAAGTGTAGTTCAGGTTCTTCGAGTAGACAGTCGTGCTTCTGTCGTTTGTCATAGTTTTCTACCATTCAGAGTACAGCCCCTTATGGGAAAGTCAGCCTTTTCTCTGCCACTCCTTGGAGCACCACCTTCCTCTGTCAGAACAAATGTTGAGAAACATGGGACTGGCTGTCTTGAAGTTAAGCCATATTGTTTGTTTTGTTCCAAATAGGCTCACTTTGCTGATCCATCCTAAGAAAGCCACTGCAGAGCTGTCTCATACTGTACATTAACAGGTGGCTCTGGATTTGAAGTATGAATTCTTCCAACAGATTTTTGTATGCAGATGCTGATTTTGAGACTTTTTTTCTGTAATCCATTAACACTGTTGCTTAAACTGAAATGCTTTGTTTATTTGTGTCAGCGGATGGTGGACAGTACAAGTACACCTGAGTTTGTTATACTTCTATTTCTATTTTATGATACTTTATATTCTATAGAATATAAAGTATAGATGCTTTTACTTTTTTGGAGGGATTTTTTTCACCTTTATATTTATTTGACAACTATTACTACTTTGCTGATTAAGCTTAGGCCTACATGCAAGTAAGAGTAACAGTAAGTACTTTTACTCAAGCTTAAAATACTTTTATTTACTGTACTTATAAATGTTGAGCTCCTTGTTCCTTAATTGATCGCAGTAAACGCCAGTAACTGTGGCGACAACTGAACCGACAAATACAGTAAATACAGTAAGAAAAATGAACAAGGGAAGTATCGGAGACAGGCGTGAATCAGGACGCTGCGCCCTCGGCCACACGAGGTCCTCGTTTTCAAAACAAACAAAATGGCCGCGCACTTGAGATGGGGTCTTCACCAGATGCTGCGAGCAAGAAATGCGGCGTATTTTAGGTTTGGGCTTTTACATCTGTTTCGTATTATTTTGTGCTGCTAACATGACACGTTTCGAATGCTGTCGTAATGCTTAAGCTTAAGCTTAAGGCCGACGTGTGGTCGAGCTGATGCTAGCTAAAATTAGCTGACGAGTAATCTGGGACCCTGGCCAACGGGTTGTTACAAATCCAGTCCATCCATGTGCAGGTGGAGAAAAGGCTAGTTTACTTGTTTCCGTGTTCGATTGTCTCCGGTTTCATATGCGTGTGTCACCCGAACCGAAGCCTGACCGTTAGCCGCTAACGTCACTGTCAGCGCAGCGATTAAACTTATGCATAGTTTGTGAGTTCGTACATGAAAGCCCTGATATGGCGACTAAACATTTGCTTTCAACTATCCATCAACACGGGCGTACTATTTAATCCTGACTCGAGGAATAAACGAATTGAAGTCTCGTGGTGACTGACAGACGTTGTGCAATACTCTGTTCGTTGTAAGGTTTCCGGACAAGGCCAAGCGGTTATACCACTCACAGTGCACGACCCAGAGTTCCAGAAAACGTCAGCCTCAGCCTGGGACAGGAAGCACATATTCCTCAGGTGAGCACCCATTGCTTGGACACCTTAATCAAAGCCCAGGGCCCCAGACTTAGCTCACTGAAGTGAAACAACTGTAAACTTCTATGATTCCTCAGTACTCAACCTTTTAGCCTTGTCTTATAAAAGGTCCCTGCATCCAAATCTAGTTTAAACACCTTAACTAGTTTATATCATCTGCCTTTCTTGGAAACTTGTGTTGTATCAAGTGTTTTCCAGTTTGTCTGTTTTTAAAGTACTTAACACAAAGAAAACCTCAGGAATTTAATATTAAATATGTAATATCTTTATTTTAGAACTTTACCACAAAATTTTTATTTGTATTATCTTTCAGTCAGACACCTGTCCATCCAGACTCAAGACACTCCAAACCCAAGAAGCTTGAAGTTTCTCCCTGGTAAACCGGTTCTAGGAAGTGGGACGCTTGACTTTCCCTCTCCAAGCTCAGCGGAATGTTCATCTTTAGCCAGGTGTGTGTAAAGTTTGCATTTTACTGTCTCTAATCACAATTAAAGTTTTGGACGTGGCACAAGAACAAGAAAAATGTGTGTTTGTGCACTGATTGCATGTGTCATGTTGAAAAGTCCTCATCTCAGAACTTTAAATAAATGCATTACAATTGTTGGGGTGCAGCTTTAAGAATTTAAAAATCTTTAAAAGGAGTAATAGACGATTTGTATTATCCTCATTGAGCTATTCGTGGTTGTCTTCCATTTCTGAAAGTGACGGGGTAGCTTGGTTTGATTTGATTTGATTTTTTTTGTTTCAGGGTCTTGTTTGAAATTGAAGGAGTTAAAAGTGTGTTCTTCGGCCCGGACTTCATCACAGTCACTAAAGTAAGTAGTACATGTACTTCTGCACCTTGTCTCTCTGATGTTATCGCATTGAAATCTCAGTGGAGATAAGACCTTCTGTTGGATCATCTGTGCCATGTCAGACAGATGAAGATGTTGAATGGACAGATATCAAGCGCCACGCTTTGGAGGCAATTGCTAAGTTCTTTGAGAGCGGTGACCCCATAACAACAGGGGGAGTTCCCCATGAAAGCAGTGAGTATGCAATGCGGCCATTTTGCCATCCTGAAGTTATTCAGCTGCTTCATAGTTTTTTTTGTGTAAGACTCTACACACTGTACATTTTCTGTATTTTAGGTCTTTCTGAAGATGATGATGATATTGTATCTATCATAAAGGAGCTTTTGGACACCAGAATCAGGTACCAAACTCGTAGCCTTGGGTTTTGGTAATAATGTGAGTCTGTTGCAGTTGGAAAACTCATTGTTTGAGTTAGGATTAGTAGTTTATGCAGTGTACATATCATTTCAGTCCTGATGGCTCTGAATGCTGAGTTCGTTGAAGTGATGTTGACAGTGGGCTGAAAGAGAGCCGTACTGAGTATGACAGTCTTAATCTGTCCATGCTTTTATTGTATTTTTCCTGTATAAAGTGATATGGTCTCTTACACTTACAAGGCCTACAGTGCAGGAGGATGGAGGAGATGTCATCTTTAAGGGTTTTGAGGACGGCACAGTCAAGCTGAAGCTGGTTGGTTCCTGCACAGGGTGTCCAAGCTCTACAGTCACCCTGAAGAACGGGATTCAAAACATGCTGCAGTTTTATATCCCAGAAGTGGACCAGGTGGAACAGGTGATTATCAAGAGCTAACGTGCAGTACTATGTACAGGATTTATTGGTTTGTGCAAGATTTGTTCTCACACCAGGCTTCACTGATGGTTTAATTGCGATTGGTTCCAGAATTTGCCATTGGGATATTTGAATTATATACAGGAAATTGTGCCATAATCTCTTTTGAATTTGTCTTTTTAGTTTTAGACTCTGAAAGTAGAACCATTAAACCAGACAGAATCTTTAATCCATGGGGTTTTCAAGTTTTTCAGCTTTAGTAACTAAAGTTGGGGAAAAACTATACTGAGTTGAGTTTTTGTCATGATTCGAAGCACTGTACAATACATGAATGTGCAGGCTTTTATACCATAATTTGACATGTTGTTATACATGTTTGTTTTTACCCAGGTGGAAGATGAAGTGGATGAAATCAATGCAAAGGTTTTCTCAGAGCTGGAACACAAATTGAAAGAATGAGAACCTCCTCGACCAACACAATCATTAACTTTGTAAGAAAGAGAAAAATGTGTTTCGCTATGTCAAAACTCAGCCATGCATTATTTCTAATCATTACCATCTTACAAAAGTAGAATGAAGAGACTAAATTGTTTCCTGCTATTTTTGTGCGTATACTGTTACGAGTTCAAGTTGTAATCTGTCTGTACATACTGTAAGCCTCTGTTACAGAGGGAAAAAACCTGTATACAGAAGATGCAGTCATATTTCTCAACTAATATGTTCTGCTGTAATGGCTGTAAATGTGTTATATTTATTGCTTATACTTATTGTATATTTTGAAATAATATTTTCAAAGGATGAAGAGTCTTTGACTCGGTTATGGTCATGCAGAATGAAGAAAAGTTAAGGTGTCACAGTCATTGCCACCATATTCCAAATAGAAAAGAACTGAAGTTTGTTTTCCACTTTAGTGCATCATCTATAAATGATAGTGAAATAATTATATCACAGCAGCAACGGTTCATCAAGCAGAAGCAGGTATTGCATCTTAATAGATCTGTATTTGGTTTTTTTATTGAATGTTTCTCTTCTGAGATTTACTGTATCACATTTAAAAGACTTCACAGTTTGAAAGTTGTTTATTCCCCTTTTTTGTCATGTAATAAGTTAATTGACATACTTGAGGTGTCTGTGGAGATTCTCATTTATCCAGATCCAAAATGTATCCAAAAGGGTGTTGGATCCAAGTCAACTGGACTTGTATTATTAGAAGACGTTTCATCTCTCATCGAAGGGGCTTCTTCAGAGCTTGAGGTGGTTCGTGTTCAGTATCTATGGATACGCTTGCTTAGTTTTTATATTTGAATAGAATATGTAGGAAAAGGATAGGGAATTACAACTCAAAAACTTTTTTTTCCACAAACATTTTCCTCTCGTGCTCTGAAGGAACAGGCATAGAGGTACAGTTTATCTGACATGTAAACACAGATGAACTCATTCTCGGCAGTTTGGAGCACGGGTCTATCTGCAACCCGCGCATGCGCAGATTTTGTGTACATCGGCCGGTGCAGGGGACAGCGGTAAGCAGTGTTAACGTTTTATCAAAACCTTACTGTGTTAGTTATCTTGAAAAATTTATCTACGTTTTGAGTGCAGTTACTGTTCGTATGCAGAAAAGTTACTGCCGCTAATAATCGCGTGTTTTGTCCTTTTAAGATATCCAGAGCTAACTGCCAACGAAGGTTAATTTGGGCCTTGCTCTCGATAACACATCCAACACGAGGCTAATCTGGCAACAAAGCTAACGACGTGCAGATGCTAAGCGTTAGCTAGGTATGCATACAACAGCTGTGTTGAAGCAGCCATGCAATGCTTTAATATAGGTGTAATTGCCAAACAGGAACACGCTTTACAAGTGCCGATGAAGCTACATTATCTTCAGTGAGCGTTAGTCGGACGCTGTTATCCACAACAATAACGGCACGAGTTAGCGCTAACCATCTGTCAGTTGCTGTGGCTAACGTTAACGTTAGCCTGCTGTGTCAGCAGATATCTTACTAATTTACCGAGCACTGCAGAAATTGAGGGCACCGTGTCTTGATACTTCTTATCAAGTAATTTCTTCTGTCCAAGCTCTGATTCGTTTCCTCAAATTGTTCGTCTATTTCATTATCTCATGTTTGTCTTATTGCATGAAGTTATCGTATGATAACAGTCGCGAGCTAGAGTTAAAGGTAGCTGTGGCTTTACCACTGAGTTTAACAACATGCTAGCCGGCCGCCAAAAAGTAAAACAGAAATTCCTCAAAATTTAGAATTTGAGAGGGGTTGTGTTATTTCCCTTTCGTACTTCGTCACCAGCATTTTCGATGCTGCTTTGGGAATCCATTTAGTATTCTTTATGTACTCTGTGTTGGCTACCTTTAGCTGCTAATACAAGATTCTCTGGGCAGCTTACTCCATTGACAAATAATCATTGAAAGGATTTGGGAATTATAAGTGTCTGCTTGTAATATAATGTTACAAATGTTTTTGTTATTGTAATTGTAGGTCAAATGATTGATATCAGATGACCCCCTAATATCTGCTGTACTTCCTTCTAATATACCTCAATTTATGGCATGTTTGTTTTTAGTCAAAACCACTGGTCTAGTGAGTCGAGACTGCCTTTAACTTGGCTGAGTCATGGCCCAGTTCGGGGGACAGAAGAATCCGCCCTGGGCGACTCAGTTTGCCGCCACAGCGGTGTCTCAGCCAGGCCACTCAGGACAGTCTCTTGACCTCAGTAGTCTACACTGTAAGTACAATGAACTAGAGGTTTCTTGATCTCTTCTACCAAGCCCTTGTTACACTCAAATTACACTCACAAATGTCTTACTCTTCTAGTTAGAAGGACTTTATTTCACTGAATCTTACACCCGCCAACACATCATCTTCCCTATCTTATTCTCCACAAATGTCCCCAAGTTTTCCATGCTTTTTTTAATCTGGTGTCTTGATTTTCTTCTCTGCAGCTCTGGGTGTGCAGCAACCATCTATTTTGGGAGCATCTCCCTCCGTTTACTCTCAACAGTCAGCCTTGGCTGCAGCCTCCCTCAGCAGCCAGTCTGCTGCAAACTATCAGCTGTCTCAGCAAACTGCTGCCTTGCAGCAGCAAGCTGCAGCAGCTGCTGCGGCAGCATTACAGCAGGTCAGTTACAGCAAGGGATTCCAAAGTCACACAGTCCGCAGTCAGCAATCTATATACATAATGTGTATCACATCTAGCAAATGTAGCACTGCGATCAACTACAATCTCTCCCATGTTCTCTTTTTAATATCTAGTCTCAGATCAATACAGCTCTCCAGCAGTATCAACAACAGCAGCAGCAGCAGCAGCAACAGCAACAGCAGCAACAACAGCAACAGCAGCAACCTCCCCAGCAACCCCCTCAACAACAACTGTACAATGTACCTCATCAGGTGAAACATACGCCCACTTTGCTATGTGTCACACCTAATTTTGGATAGCCCCCATACTTTTGCTGTCCTTGAGGGAAAAGGGAAGTTTTGGTTCCTGTATAACTGACATTTGCTCTGGTTTTGTGAGAATTGTGATATTCCAGCATATTAGAAGACTCAGGTGTTAGTGGGAAAATGAGCACAGGTTAGCTCATACAGCACTAACTTTAAAATTCCCCAAGCTTTGATTTGTGTCTGGTTGATGTCCCTTTTTCATGCCTTTTTAAATTGAGATTAAATCCCTTCTTGGAATCATTATTATTCATTTTCCCCCTTATCCTTCAGGGCAACATATTTTTCAGTAACTTGAGACAAATCACTTGAATGTGCTCTAAGTGTAATTTGTGTGTTTTATATGTAAGGCTAAATAGATCTTGTTTCAACCAACAAAATCCTTCAGTGAACACGCAACAATAGGGTGTATACAATTATTACAAGAGCACGAGGTGTACTGTTGTAATGTGGGCGAATCTGTCATATTGAATCAACAAAATGTTTACTCTTGCTATTTTCTTTTTCCCGTTTTCTTCACAGCTCCCACAGCCTCAACAGGCACTGATTTCTCAGGTAATGGGCCAAAACAAGCATACATTTGGCACATACTGTATGTTGTTTTGTATGTCTTTTCAAAGATGCCAATCTTTTACTCTCTGTTCATCATTTCTTCTAATGTCAAAAACTTCACTGGCTTCCTGTCAGGTTTCCCTCAGAGCGGCAGTCTGGCCAAGGCTGAACAAAGTATAAAACACCTGTTTCCACAACTAGTTTCTCCTCACTTTTCTATGTGAGCAAATACACCATTGTTGGACACAGGCTATTGTGTTGGTCTTCCATCATATAGTTCCCCATTTCATTGCAGGAAGGAAAACTCTGTCCTGTCTGTTTATATCTCGCTATTTGAAGCAGATGTCAAGGAGAAATGTTTCCATAGCTGGCCAGATCAAAACATTTTTGCTTTATTGGTTTCTGATGGGGTTTTTCCCCAGTTATATTAATGGTTATGTGTTTAGTTTATTTACAGGAAGAAAAAGACAAGTTTTTGATTTGCTATCAAAGTGTCTCTGTTTGAATTTTTGCAGAGTTTTAGTGACTCGGGTATTTGGGTTTAGAAATGCAGCTAAAGTTTGTTCATAGCACCAGTTTTTTTGAGCCTTCTCTCGTTTCCTTACCCGCAGCCCCCTGTCCCCCTGCCCACCAGTTTGAGTCTGTCCAACCCCCAGCAGACAGCCCAGATTACAGTGTCCTACCCAACACCACGTTCAAGCCACCAACAGCAGACGCAGCCACAGAAGCAGCGAGTCTTCACCGGTGTTGTCAACAAACTGCATGACACATTTGGCTTTGTAGATGAAGATGTCTTCTTTCAGCTAAGGTGAAATGCAGTATGGTCCTTGGTATCTCTTAATTAAATGCTATAGTTTGTATGCATTGCATAGATATGCACATTTTGTAAGTTCAAACTTATGTCTAAATGTTTGTTTTTTTTAAAAAAATATATCTGTTCAGTGCTGTGAAGGGGAAGACCCCCCAGGTGGGTGATAGGGTCCTAGTGGAAGCTGTGTACAACCCAAACATGCCCTTCAAGTGGAACGCCCAGCGCATCCAGACCTTACCTCAGCTAGCAAACCAGTCGGTGAGAACACGCACACTTATTTGTTGAAGAATAACACCATTGATTACACTTTGTAGAATTCTGCTTCAATTACTGAGTCAAGTGGCCCTTTATGCTACGTAAAAACACATACTTTGTGTTCATCTTTTGTTTATAAATGCTTTAGTCTCATGATAGACCTGGAGGTGTATGTGAGCTCCACAAAAATGCCCCCAATTGACAGGAAGTATCTTCTCATTTGAAAATCAGACCTGATTGCTCTGTGCTTTGCCCTTTTTCTCCAGTTTATTCTGGCCTTACTGATCTGAGTAAACATTGGAAGAGTTTGTTGACTTGCCCCCGTGACAAATGACAACATAACTGATTTGTCAATATTCATACGTGGAATTCACAGGTTCATTTTAAATCCTGGACAATTCCTCTGTCTCAGTCTGAGGAGAGTCCCAACATATTAAAGTGTTTATTCCTTTTTTCTTATTTTTCAGATTAGCTCTTGTCCCTGTACCTCTCTGTCTCTTATTTACTGTTGTGTTCTCTATCCCTCCTAGCATCAGCAGCAGCCTCAGCCTTTACCTCAAGCTTCCCCACAGCTCGGCAGCCTTTACAATGAACCAGGGATGCAGCTCCGCTACTCAGACATTCACTCCACTGCGGACAACAGACAAAATGTAACCCCCGAGCCCTGACTCACACGCCTTTTTTTTTTTTTTTTTTTTTTTTTTGTCGTTCTCCCCACTAAGTTTTTTTTCTTTTTTCTGGCTTTCTTTTTAAACCTATTGGTGGTGAATTATATTCATCTATTCTCATCTAATCTAAACTGGAGCTTGTTTTTTTAGATTGCTGTTGCTCCCATTATTTATAGTGATTTAACACTACATTTCTTTATTTTAAGGTCCATTACAAAGAGACTTTTTTCATTGTAGTGCTTCATTATTTATTTCTGAATGTGCTGTTTTGTGGCAGATTGCAACATTTTCACCCAGATTATGTTAATTTGTTATGAAAACAAACTAATGTTGCTTGAGCTATTAATTTTATTTCAGATGTGTTTTCGCACTTTGGGCATCTTAATGATAAAATGAGC
Source organism: Psettodes erumei (assembly GCA_016785225.1). NCBI lineage: Eukaryota > Metazoa > Chordata > Actinopteri > Pleuronectiformes > Psettodidae > Psettodes > Psettodes erumei. The sequence goes on from JAFBJZ010000660.1 coordinate 5,899,177, forward strand.
ACATCTCTCTACAGGGGACATTGCAGATGACAGGGACTTCAGGAGAAGCTGCTGTAAATAGGAATACATTTTCATCATTTTTTGTAAGTCATGCCAGTAACAATATGCAGTGTGAAATCAGCATCTGTCCAACTATGTCATAACACTGCACTGTAAATGCAGCGCTGTTCCTTGATAATATATTTTTGAAAAAACAGTTTGCTGTAATCCTGGGCATAACAATTTGGCCCCGCTGAGATTAGGGCTGTGCTTCCAGACCAAAATTAACCAGATCCATCTGGGTGGAGATTTTACTTCACACCAGAGACCTGTACTACGAGGCGAGATTTGTAGTCAGAGAGGTGACTTTGGGTTTAAACCAGGATTTGCAGGGTTAAGAAGGTATTTCACCTCTTACTGGGTTATATGACCATGGTAATTTATGGTGAAAAACCTAACCTGCTCCAGAGCAGCTCATGTTTGAGATAACTGATAAATCTATGTAACATTGTATTGGAAAAGCGCACCGCCAATCTTAGAGGATCCCGTGACTCTCTTTGTGCAGATTCTGGGAGGGCAGGAGTTTTCAGACACCTGAAAACCCATTTGTCTTTCCTGTTTATTTCTATGTTTGCGGTTAGTCGTACGATGTGAACACCGCCCTATTTATGTGATTGTGTGCTGGAAAACCAGGTTTGACATGCTGAGTTGACAACCACCATTGCGTGACTGCTTTGCAGAACTGTGGTTTTGATTCAGTGAAACCAGATAATGAAAAGATATCCTGGGTATGTTGAATCTGCTTCTTAGCACAGGCTTCAGGTGTTCTTTCTTAGAATTCTCTACAGTTGTTTAACTCATTCAGGTCAGAGCGTCTCCCATCTTTCTTTCAAGCTGCCACTCACTGAAGATTTTGTTCAGTTCATCTGTTTATCTGTTGGACAATCACTGGCATGAGGACTGAGGATTGTTTCAGGCCTGCCTTTGAATATATGTTTACTTCTCCTTTTTCCACTTCTCTTCCACACCTTTTCTCTAGAACCAACCTCAAGCTCCTAACATGATGAAAGCAGCCCCCACCATGCTGCAGTCGCTACCTCCCCCGACCACATTCAGTGTTCCGGCCCAAGCTCCCCCCCCTTCCCTCCTGCAGGCCCAGCTGTCTGCCGCTTCTCTGGCCCCTCTCCTCCAAAACCCTCCTCAGCCTCTGCTGCCACAGCCTCCGCCCAAAGGTATAACTGTCTGTGGGACTGCATTTGTTTGGTATTGGATATAAAGCAGCAGAAGTAACACAATCACTGGAGCTGCTTTGGTACAATCTTGATCTCAAAATCAAACTGTCCTTGTGGTGATTTTAAGCGAGGAGATCCTTTTGCTGTGTGTGTTTCATCTCTAGATGTGTTTCCCGGTGGTCTGCTTCAGCCCCCAGTGAGGATGATCCCACAGCCGCAGCCTGTCCGACGGATAGAACCTCCACCTCGTTTCCCCAGTCGCAATGATCGGGGCCCTGAGCTCATCCTCAGGACCAAAGAAGAGCGCAGGTTAGACGGTGGCAGATGCCGTCCGCTGCCGTTTTTGTGACGCTCCTGTCATCAGTTAGTGATCGCCCGTCATTCAAATTTCTTTTTACTTCATTCAGAGACAGAGACCGTGAACGCAGGCGATCGAGAGAACGCTCACCTGCTCGCAAGCGCTCCAGAGACCGCTCGCCGAGACGAGACCGCTCACCACGACGGCCTCGCAGGGTCGTGCCACGTTACACCGTCCAGTTTTCCAAGTTCAGCTTAGACGGGTAAGTGCAGACTTTGAGTGTTTCATGCAATGTGGCTTGAACCATACTGAACAATGAAACATAAACATAGTGGTGTAAGATGTCCGGTACTCTGGTGTATAACAATGGGTCTAGTATGCGCTGCTGAGGCAGGAGCTCTCCTCTGTGTGTTCTCCAGCTCCAGCTGTGACATGATGGAGTTGAGGAGGCGTTATCAGAGCCTCTACATTCCCAGCGACTTCTTCAATGCTGTCTTCACCTGGGTGGATGCTTTCCCCCTGACACGACCCTTCCAGTTCAACAACGCCTGTAACTTCCACATCTTGCACAAAGAGGTAGACCCTCTGGTCAAGAACACAGCTGTGCTGGACCCTCCTGATGCCAACCACACCTACAGTGCTAAGGTATGTATGTCAGGCATTAATACACTGCACTAATGGAACCTTCACCCTCAGTATGATGCAGCGGGCCACCAAGTCATCCCACGTCTTTAGTTCTCAAAAATAAAATAAAACTGCAGCTGCTGCTAGTGGTGAGCGAAGAAAAGGAGCAAACTAATATGATACTGCATCTCGTCAGCTTTTAGACAAAATGCAAACAGAAGCTCAGAAATTAAGATCAAATTTCATTCCTTTTACAAAAAGGTTCATTAGGAACAAATGTGTTGGCCTGTAGGTAAACACAAACTGTAGCTGGAATGACTATGACTCTGACTAATGCTGCTACAGGCACCCATGAACCCCTCTCTCTGTATTTGTGGTTCAGGTGATGCTGTTGGCTAACCCCAGTATAGAGGAGCTCTACCACAAGTCCTGTGCTCTGGCAGAGGACTCCCAGGAAGTGAGAGACTCCTTCCAACATCCCGCTAGACTCATTAAGGTACATCACATGGCACCCTCTCCCCGCTTGTAACGCAAACCTGAGCTGACTGTGATGCACTGATCCTATTCCATTGCTGAGCTCGTAAAATGTGGAAGAGACCAAACTGATGTTGGCTGCCATGTGTAAAGAAACCTGGTGTTTTTATGCGTGTTGGTTATGGATCCGCAGAGGTAGGAATATTTGGACATGGAGCTGACTTTGTTTTGTTTCTGTCTCTATCCTCTTTTTTTTTTTTTTTTGCTCTCCCCACCCTCCACCCCCCTCGATCCATAAATCCCAATTCCATCTAACCTGTGCTCTGTGGCTCTCCTTTGTACCCGTCTGTCCTTCTCCTTCAGTTTTTGGTGGGAATGAGAGGTAAAGATGAGGCTATGGCCATCGGTGGCCACTGGTCTCCCTCTCTGGACGGAGCTGACCCAGAGAAGGATCCCTCAGTCCTCATAAAGACAGCCATACGCTGTTGCAAGGCACTCACAGGCATAGACCTTAGTCTGTGCACTCAGTGGTAAGAGCTGCTTTTTTTCTCATATGAATTTACTGGCACCATTGATTGTGTTCCTTTTTAAACCTATTAACGCTGCTGCTACTAAAATCCCCAATTGAGTATCTACAATATGCTGTTAATTTTACTACCTTTTATACTAAATCTCATCCTGGACATGTCGGGTGATTTTTTTTTTTTTTCTTTTAATATTAATGATTATTGTGTCGTTAATTTGCTACCTTTTTATTTACTATTATGATTTATTGTGTTGTGTAAGGTTCTTTTGGCCTTCCGTGTGTTGTCGTCTTGGCTCTCTCTTTCTGTCACACTCTCTATACATATAAATATGCATATTTCATTGTGATGAAAAACCAAACGCATGGACTTTGTGGCTGGAAGCAGTAGCCTGGACCAGAAGACACTGCCATTACTTATTTATTTATTTTTTTCTCTCTCTGTTAAATATCTTACATATTTAACTGGCTTTCACTGTCCTGTTGATTCTGTCTCTCTTCGCACAAACCCTGATGTAGTGCATCACGTGTATCCTAGGTTAAGTGCAGAGCACTCATCCATAATTGGCCGAAGCTATAATGGGGATGAATTTTGGGGGGTTGTGATTTATTTCATGTGATTGTCTGTCAACTTTCTCAAAATGGCCGGCGTAACCTGTGACAACAGTTGGAGCGCTGCAGACGGGGGTCCATTTGTCTATGCCATGTGTTGTATGGGAGAAGGGTCACTGCAATGACGTTGTTGGATCATTCAGTGACCTCACGGGAGGGGGTAGCTGTAGAAGGCTCGCCTGTGCAAGGCTTGCCTTTTATACTGTGCCCTGACCAGAATGTTTCTTTCCAATGCACCCTCTTCCTTTGCGACAGGTATCGTTTTGCAGAGATTCGCTATCATCGGCCGGAGGAGACACACAAGGGGCGGACAGTCCCTGCTCATGTGGAGACAGTGGTTTTGTTTCTTCCGGATGTTTGGCATTGTCTTCCTACCCGCTCAGAGTGGGAGGTGCTGTCACGGCGACTCCGGGAGCAGCTGGCTGAGAAGCTGTCGGCCGAGCGAAAGGAGGCGGATGGAGAACAGGCACTGAACCGCTAATCCCTCTCTTCTCATTTCCGCTTCTCACAGGAAGGCACAGGAATTACAAAAAAACAAACAAACCCCCCCCAGATACACATCACAGAGCGCACCCCACCATTCACGCACACAGACGAGAACACAGGCAAATTACTGTTCCACCAAACCTCACCTAGGCTTCTTCTGTTTACTCCTCCACCCGTCCCCTTCTCCTCTGCTCCAACTCCTCCATTCCTCCATCAAGCACTCCCACCTTCCCTCACATCCAGCAGACACATACAGTGGAAGCAGTGAGACTAGGCTGTGTCGTGTAGGCCCCGATCGCAACTGACAAAACAGCTTCCAGCTCCTTCCAACGCCTCATAATTGGGTGCTAATCTGGGTGTAATCATTCATGTTAATCCTGGCATTTGAGCACCGGGCATTACTTACAACATCGCGTGCTTAACCTTCTTTCATTTTGGGCGCTTGCAAAATTGGTTTAGTGATGATCTCGAAACAAGTTCCTCAGATTTTAACCAGTGGTGATTTATTTTACCACTGGAAGCTGTAATTCAAAAGACAAAACAAACAAACTGGAATCTGTGGAGTCAGTTGCGTGTAATTGATGTGTTTGTTGTAGAACTGTGTATTTTTTTATGATTTTTCACATCTATTTGATACCGTCTGACTTCGAAAAGAGAATCTCCCCCTAAGTCCTCTTTCTTGTCTGTTCTGTTGTTGGATTCTACTTTCTCATTTGGACTATATGTAGAATTTGGTTTTTCCAGGGAAGTTGGTTGGACAGAAGGACAGATGGCTCCTATCTGACGTAGGTGTATAAAACCTATAAATGTCAATCACCAAGACCCCAGTCATAGACCATGGTAGGGCCACCCTATCCTCACTCCGTTTGGAGCCCAGCTTCAGTTCAACTGATGTACCTACACACCTTTTGGACACACCTCTCATTGATTTTTACCTTTTTTGTGTTCCACAGATTGATTGATTGGCAGCTGGGGGGCATTTCTGTTGGTTTTCATAAGAGCTAGAGAGCTGTGTACGCTTCAGTAGCAGTGGACTTAAACACAGTCGAGCGCTCACTAGGACGAGACAATGAAAGACAGATGTGACCTTGCTTCTTGCACGGATCAACTGTAAAGTTCCCTGAGGCCACGAGTGTCCTGCTGACGGTCTGCTGTCCCACCTCTTTCTCTCTCTCTGCCTGTCTCTATCTTAATGATTTTCTGTCAAGGAGGAAGAGGAGAAGGACGACGATGAATCGAAGGACGTTAGCACACCAACTCACTGGGCTAAACTTGACCCGAAATCAATGAAGGTAAGCTTCTCAGGGCTGATTGAGTTAGATGAGCAGAGAGCAAACTTACCTTTTGATTTTTTTTTTTTTTACATGTTGTGCGTAGAGATCAGTTAACATCAGGTGGGAGCAGAGTCCTCCAGTCACGCACGTGGTTTTCCCTCCTTGCAGGTTAATGACCTGCGGAAGGAGCTTGACTGCCGCTCTCTCAGCTCCAAGGGGTTAAAGTCGCAACTGATCGCTCGCCTCACAAAGCAGCTGAAGGTGGAGGAGCAGGTGGAGGAGTCCAAGGAGCCCGAGAAACCGGAGACCAAAGCTGTTGAGGAAGAAGAGCCATCTCGCACTGAGGAAGACAGAGAGGTACGCAGAAATGCACTGACTAAATCATGACGTGGAAAAGATTTGACAATGTGAGAGAATATACTGACGCCGATGTCTGTGCAAAACATCCGCGTAGCTTTTGAGAGACATGACTTTCGTAGTTAGTCCTTTTAAATATAAAAAAAGAAAACCTTTTGAGAAACTGGAGGTGTTTTGCACCTACAGGAGGAGGAACGGAAGAGGCAGGAGGAGCTTGAACGCCAGCGGAGAGAAAGACGGTACATCCTCCCCGATGAGCCCACCATCCTCGTACACCCCAACTGGGCAGCCAAGAATGGCAAGTTTGACTGCAGTGTCATGTCTCTGAGCGTGCTGCTGGACTACAGACTGGAAGACAACAAGGAGCACTCTTTTGAAGTGAGACTTGGTGCCACTTTGCATTCATGAATTCTTCATTAACCCAACGTTTTTGCAGTTTGGTAATCCACTGTCCTCTTTTTTTTTTTCTCTCTCTCCAGGTCTCCCTATTTGCTGAGCTGTTTAATGAGATGCTACAGAGAGACTTTGGCTACCGCATATATAAAGCCCTTGCTGCTTTTCCTGCCAAGGACGACAAGAAGGAAAAGGAGAAGAAAGCCAAAAAAGAGGCAGAGAAGAAGGAGGCCGACAAGCGCGAAATAAAGAAGGAAAAAGAGGAGGAGAATGAAGAACCGGTGACGAAGAAAGCCAAAGAGGATGAGGAGGACAGGAGGAAGGTGAGCCTGTCACGCCTGTCTGGTGTTTTCAGTCTGTTATTTACTCAACAAGTGAGCGTGTGTTGCACTTGTGTTTCCTAACCAGTACGACGAAAAGGCTGTGAAGAAGGAGGACTCCCGCGAGGAAGAGGAGAACGAAGATGACGGCAGCACGGCCAATGCCGAAGAATACGATCCCATGGAGGCTGAAGATGCTGACGATGATGACGACGATGGTACAGCACTCTCTTGTTGTCTTTAAGTACATCCAAATATTTTTCTGTTGTTCCCCACAGTGATTTGGCCAATGATGAGAAACCATGCACCACGCTGAACCTGTGATGGATTTCAACAGCTTCTGAGGCCTTACGTTCTGCTCTTGATGCATATGTGTTGTGTTCACACTGCTAAAAACTCTCAAAGGAAAGATAAAAGAATTAAAAAATGCGTCGGTGAACTTCAGGAATTGTTTAGTTGTGAGTCTACAGCTTTTTCATTCCACTGATGGACATGTGACTGACGCGCTTCACGCTTCTTTTGGTGTTTCTCAGACAAGGATGACGACGACTCCAATGACAGAGACAGGAAGGACCGCAAGGACGACCGCAAGTCGTCAAAAGAGAGGTCTTCTAAAGACAAGGTTGGTTAGTTACTGTTGTAGGCCTGTTGCTAAGATGCTAAGACACACTGTAAACGTGCGTAAACGCGGTTGCCGTTGTCACACCAGGAGAAGAAGCAGATGGTCACGCACAACAGGGAGCTGCTGATGGCGTTCGTCTACTTTGACCAGAGCCACTGTGGCTATCTGCTGGAGAGAGACTTGGAGGAGATCCTGTACACGTTGGGACTGCACCTGTCTCGCGCTCAGGTGAAGACGCACATTCACGTGCACGTCGTTTTCTGGATCTGTTGTTTGTCTGCCCACTGATGCCGTTGTACTCGGGATGCGTACATCATCCTTGCAGCATGGATAAACTGACTTGTTGATTTTTGTCTGTTACCAGATAAAGAAGCTGTTGAACAAACCGGTGGTCAGAGAGTCTTGCTACTATCGTAAACTGACAGACAGGGGAAAGGATGAGCCCGTTCCATCTTTTAATGAAGCCCAGATAGAAAACCTCATAGGTAACGCCATGTTTTGTCAGTGTTTCAATACAGTCGGTAAAGCACAAAAACCTTTAATAACTTTTTCTCTCATTTTCTGTCAGGGAACCGAGGACTACTCCCTGCTCCCAAATCTCGTGCTCAGACAGAGGCCAGTGAGTCTGGTAATCTGATCGTCTATAATGGAGCCATGGTCGACATTGGCAGCATGATGCAGAAACTGGAGAAGAGTGAGAAGGCAAGAGAGGAGATTGAACAGAAGCTCATGGTGCAGGATGCCAAAATGGGTATGTATGGGTTGTATTATGATTGATGATTGATGATTATGATTTCATAGCATCATGTGTTGCAAGCTACACTCTGTGTCAGTAGTCCTTTCGGACAATGATCTGGCTCAATTTGAGCTTTGCTACAAAGACGCCCAGTCTCACTTCTGTCAGCGGTCTCTTCTTTGTGGTTTCTGCTGAGATCTGAACTGGCACATTGCTACCAACTCTCTCATACCAAACATAAAACAGGATTCAGCGATGTTGTTTTTGATCGTGATTAAGAGCGAGTGGTAAAAATGAAAAAAGATCTGTAAACATTGACCAGAAAGGTGTACTTTCTGTCTGATACTTTGATAGTATTTCTATATTATGCAGCTTGAAAATGTCCTTTTTCTTAGATTTAGTATATTTCACTGATTCTTGAATAGAAGCAGAATAGTAAATAATAGTAGAAAAGTGGGTTTTGTCCAGACTGCCTCTTGACTCTTGACAATGTCAGTTGTTCACCTGCCCGCAGTGTAACGTTCCCTCTACTTTTTGTGCTCCGTTTCATTTTAGATGAAGACGCAAAAGTTAAAGCACAGTTGGAGCAAGCCAACAAAGCTTTATCCAGGGAGCTGGAGGAGTTGAAAAGCACTCTGAGCCAAACCGAGCAGAGCCTGAAGGCAACGGAGGAGCAGAAGACGATCTACCACAGCCACATTAGCAAGACGTCCAGCAGCCTGATGTCCACCGTCAAAGGGCTGCTTGCAGTGCTGAAAAAGGTTTTCAAAAATGAAAAGGAAAAAACAAACACCATAGTGCTGTTTAATATGGCAGGAAATGAGCTCACCTCGCTTTTTCTTTTTTCCCCCAGGATCAGGAAATAGACGAGTCTGGTGACGATGTCACTGACGATCACATTCGGACGTCACAAACGAATGGAGCTGATGAATGAGTGACGCGTTTAAAATGAATGAAGCTAATCTGTGACACTGACTCTCTTAAAAATTGTAAATATTCACTAATCAAGTGTGATTTGTTTTATTTGGACCTGTTGTCTCCCAAGTACATGTATAAATTAATGATTGAATTAGTTTGCTTGTGTTAATTTGACCTTGGTTTCCGTGTATAATAGATTTGTTTCTGAAGAATCGCTTTTCTTACCTTGAGTAATGTAAACTTTGTCGAAGCTTTGAAAGGCTTATTTTTCATAGTTATGAGTAAGTTAAGTTCAGTTGCTAACATTTCTTGCCATTACTTTAGCTTACTCCTGGCCAATAAAATGCCACATTGTAGATTGAAAAGCCAGTATGTGTGAGTGGTACTTCTGGAGATTTTTTTTTTTTTAGTTTTTCTAATGAGCAATAATGATGCTATTTATGTGCAAGAGAGTTCATTAAAAAAACAACTATATTTAAAAGAAATTAATTTTGGATGGAAAATATGGGTTCTATGTGGTTCAGACAGAATTTATTTGTTGAAAATTGTCTTCAGCCACTTTTTAACCCTAATTACATTCAGTAAACACATTTGCTTTGAAGTTTCTGCCTTTTTTTTGTTGCCCCCACCCCCAAAAAAAGCATTGCTATGCATGGGTTCTGTCTCTCTTGGACCTTTTTGCCGTCAGCACCCTTCGACTGCTGCGCTGCCATTGTCACAGTGCTTCATGTTTTACCTTGACGAGTGTCTGGGTTTTCTGAAAACAGAACTACACATGAGCCAGAAAAGTAAGCTCAGTGAATACATGTTGTGCTCAAGGAATCTTCGCTGCAGAGGCACAAACGTTTTCTCTGAATTTTGTGTGTGCTGGTTTGGGTTGTTCTACTAAAGAGCCACAATTATATTCAAATGTGCTCCAAAGCAGGCAATTTTATTTTTCTATTGAAAATGTGTTCTATGGATGTCTTGTGCAAGAGTAAAGTGGTCCATTTTAACACCACAGTGTCTGCATTTTTTCCACATGTTCTTTCTATGAGTATTGATAATTAACTGAAGTCTTTTTTCCCAGAAAACATTGCAACTCGTTGTAGCAGAAAAGTGCAGGTGCCACTAATATCAGTAGCTCCATTCTATCTAGGTGTCATGGATGGGAGTGAGCCATGATGCGCAATACCAGGGCCCTGTAGCAACTAAATGGAATCCAGCCATCATTTAGCTTCATTAGTTATACCAATGCATGCTATGACACATTGTGCCCTGAGAAGAAAAGAAAAAACTGTGGTTGAAATTACACTAATTTGAGTTTCAAACGATGCAGTCATATCATCCAGCAGGTGGCACCAGAGTCTACAGCAGTTGGACACAGAACACGTGGTTGTATTTTGAAGCAGTTATTAACCCATTTATTTATTCATGAACAGTGCATGGCTGTACTGTTTTTTCTGATTGATGAGGGCCTTAGATACATGACCCCGGTATTCTTAAAACATCACTGATTTGAGATGAAGTACTGGGTGCTTTCAGCTTCCCAAACGCTCTACCTGCTAAAGATAATGTGGCTTTTTCTTCCTCTCGCTCTCTTTTTGAACAGAAACAGACCTTCTTTCCAGGTCATGATTGTGACATCAGGTGGGTGGAGACCTTGGAGACCTTTTACTTTCAAGTAGGGAAACAGGTGAGATTAAGTATCAGTGAAGTGGTCTTTGAAGCAGAGATCCCAGAGGGGAAAACACGATGAAGCCAAGTTCAGACAGAAAGATTTACTTCACACCATATATTAGGAATAGTATCCCTGGTGTTGGGTGTGACCAGACACAGTTCAGACAAGGAATATTAATTATGTAGCATATTGTCATTGAGTTTGTCCGAGGAACAGGGAGGGTCCTGCCTCTCAGCCTCCCGTAGATCATTTACCTTTGAAGCTTTTGTTTCCTGAGATGTCCTTTTGTGTCTTCGAGCTGCTATATTTTATTTGCCTCCTGTGTTCAATTCTGCTCCCACCCCGCCCTTTACCAGCAAACACTTTCTTTCACGGTCTTCCTCTTCACCATGTCCTCATTCGCTTCTAAAATGGGGATTTGAACCAGCATGCTATCAGTGATTATTCATTCAGTTATTACTTTTTCACTGCTACATATTGTTGTGCAAACAGCCACAGAAACTGCCCATATGTCAAGTGTCATCCCTAAATTACTTAACTAATTTCAGAAATGTTGGACCCCATTTGTTGTGGTGTGATGAGTTTTCCCCCTCATTTTTATTTAACCCCACAGGTATTCCCGCCTAGACTCAGACCTACTTCACATCCATAAAACAAACCAAAAAAAACAAAAACCCTTACACAGCAGGAAACATCTCTGTCTGTTTCCAGCAGCTTGTCCATGTCATTTCCGAGAGAACAATGACTGTGTGTCACCCAGAACTTTGGTTTATGTGGCTGCTTTGTCCTGGTGTCGTGCTCTGAATACTTGACAAACAAACCTCATTTGTCCCCCGAGGAACCACATGCACGCTCCTCACCGCTCAAACTCCTGCAGCAGCAGCTGTGTGTGTGTGAGGTTTTGCACTTGGATGTGCACGCTTATATTTATGCATGCGCATGTGATGTGTGAAATTAGACCCGACCGCAAAGAGCAGGGCAGGTAACCCCACTCCGAGGCTGTGACAGAAGGCTTTTGTGGCCACGTCCCTGCCCCTCCTCCTTAACCCCTCCAACCCCAACCCCCCCACACCCTGGTATCAAAGAGCTGCTGCACTCACAGGCCAGTCTGCTGACAATCAGGCTGTTTCAATGCTTGGTTGCATTTTCCAGGGGTGGGGGCAGACAGTGTTAGTAAAAAGGGAGTTTGGTTTAGTAACTGATCAAGTTGCCATTTTAACCCCCTCCTTGCTTTTCATGTAAATCAGACCTCCAGGTGCGGATATAGATCATGTGCAGAAGTAGTCTGACGTTATACTGGTCAGTTTAACTAATTCTTACTTTTCCTAATACCTATTATGGCTTTCTTTAAATTCACTCCTCTCCATTGCCAGCACTTTGGCAAATTACTTTTTCCCCTCCATCCTATGTGCATGTCAAAAGTTCAGAGTCGTGGTTATCATGACAAAAGCAGCCCTCCCCACCTCACACACAGCCTGTAGAATCCCAGTGGGTCGGCTTTTCAAAACCCATCAGGACTCACTGTTTGTTAGCTCTCCACATTGTTTCTGCACAATCCTGCCTGTGATGGTGACAAGATAAGACACAAATGCAGGTCTCAGCCCAAATGTTGCTGAACAAAATTATGTATTATGAACCAATGTTGGCATTTTTGTGGATGTAAAAAGGGTTAATTTTGGCCTCAAAATCCAAATGAATCTAAACCCCAACCGTGTACTTTATCTTCATGGCAACAACAAAGCTCTGTCCTTGCTGAACTTTCTTTCACCTCAACAACTACACAAGATTTATTCAATACTTATTATTGTCTGGCTGTATTGTGCAGCACAGAATTGAATTTCCTGGGCAATGAATTGTGACGGAGATAACTCATTCAGATGACGAATGACCCGGCTTCCCTCACACATCCTCTGGGCTAAATAAACTTTTTCTCACTCTTTGCACATCTACTGAGTCTTTCCAGAAATATTTCTGACCACCAAAGGCATACAAACAAGTCAACCACCCTCTTATGTGCTGTTTGATATTTCAGGTAATTGATACGTGAGAAGCTCCATTGAGCAGCTCTGTTAGCCTCCCCAGCAGCCTGCACAGGCCCCAGCTGGAGAGCAGAGAGAAAGAGGGGTCCCTGTTCAGCTGGAGCTGCAGGAGCCCAGCTACCTCAGGAGCTGCACAGCAAAGTGGAGCAGTTGTTGAGGAAACGATCCCCCTCTCAAAGGCCTTTCCCAGGGAATACTGGGTTACAGTGTGAGAAAGTTCCACGGCTGTTTTTGACAGTGTGTCTCTGGGGCGTCTCCCCCGGTGGGAACACAGGAATGCCCCACCTCTGTGCAGTGTAGCTGACCACCAAAAGGCCATTAGAATCAGCAGACCATTGGCAGCCCACTGTTGCCCTAGCCTGCTCAATTGCAGAGTGTTGGTATGAGCGATAGGACACTTGCAAGGCTGGAAAATCAGGTGGCCCTTTAATGCAACTGTACTCCGTTGGCCATCAATTTAAAGTAAGTTTCACATTTCACCAGTTAACAATAGTTACACAAAGCGCAGTATTCATCCGGGCTTAGCATCTACACTTTGAGGGAAAAGCAGATATTCCCTAATTGCCTCTGCATGCTGCCCAAGGGAGAGTATGTCACTCGATAAGATAATCATACAGTGGGAACCCAGGATTGTCAGTACCAGCTTGCGATTTGGAAAAACAAACATTTCCATTGTAAAATTGCAAAGCTGACTTTGACACAGTACATGAAAACATGGATCACAACATCCACAGAGCAACATTGTGTGCGTGGTAAACACAGGAAACATTTCCATTCATGCCAGCTGGTACAATAACTACCAGTCAGTCGTAAGCTGCAGGTGTAAAGGGTCAGAAGAACAAAGAATTCTTTCTCTGTCTTACATCAATGTTAATTTATCTGATAAATGAAGATATTTGTTTTAACTCTGTTTTTGGTCTCCACCAACCCAGCCCTTTAGCTGTTATATGCTCCACTGTGTGCACCAGCTTGTTATTGGCTTTGTTTGTCTGCTGCTTGCTGATAAGCAGGTGATGTTGGACACGCAGCTTTTTGCTTCTGTGTCTGGAAATGAGGTTATGAGAGCGATGAGTGAATCAAACTGAACTGAGAGGAACAGTTTCAAAGTTCGAGCATGTGCTAAATATTGCTATCAAAATTACATTTACTGTCAAAGACAGACCTTCCCACTGCCTCTTATGTTCTCCAGCTCTCCCTTCTGCATTTCTTCCTCTCTCTCAAAGCGGCAAAGCTGCATGCGCTAAGGCCAGGAAGTTACCATGAGGCATTTCCTGCATATTTTACATCACCTTGAAGCAAGGGTCACTGGGAACGACGGAAGCATGCTCTTCCTAACAATGTCCTCTCTGTGTTCTTGCATGTATGTATATCTGTGCTATAATAGAAACATGGGCTACATCACGTATCCTTCTTTGGCTCAATAACAGTATGTATTTTTTTCCTCTTCTGGCAGTGCGCTCCACTAATAAAGCTCATATGCTGCACACGTCTTTGATGTCACATTACCATTGGCAGCTTTCAGGCTCTGCTTCTTCAGTTCAAAGCTCTGGTCATTTAGATCCGGGTGTAATATACTTAGTGGCAGCCTGGGTTTTAATTTGGTGACAGGTGACACATCACAGACTGGAATAAGCCTTGAAGTTGATAAAGTCTGCCAATCATTTATTTAACATGTAATTTGAGACTATAGGTCCAAAGCCAAGAACCCAGTGCACTTAAACTGAATGCAAAAAAAATATTTTCAGAACAGCTGCAGTTTTATTGGGAATAAACATGAAATTGGTCATGGGAAAAGCTGAATGTCTTGTGGTTTGATGAATTGATTGATCGATTAGTATTTAAGTTTATAAAGGCCCATCACAAATATCCTAGAGTCCAAATCTGAAATCTTCAAATTGTTTTGTCCAAAACCCAGAGATAAGATAAGATAATCCCTTATTAGTCCAACAGATATTCAGTTTACAGTGATATGAAGAGAAAGAACAGCATCAAATCCCCATATCTGAGAAGCTGAAACCAGAGATAGTGATGTTGTTGGATTGCCTGTTGGTAATGCTTCATTACAGCTCAATGCGTCACTGATGCTGCAAAATCTCTCAACTATTTTGTCTGTTTACCCACCACTTTAAGCCATAAAACAGTTCTATCACATAGGAGCACACTACTTTGTAACAAAATAGACTTATGGCTTTACGGGGGTCAGTGTTTGGTGAAAGTCTGTTGCACCTGTGAAGTTAGTGGTGTGCATAAGGATAGTGCACAATCACTGCACAAAGTGTGGAAGAAAGAGACTAAACCTTCTCTCTCATACAACCTCAAAGTGCAGCTGTAGACATGTCTCACATGGCTGTGATCTTTAGCATGTCCACAGGGTCTTTTGTGTGTGTGTTTGTGTGTGTGGTTCATAAGATTGTGGGTGTAAACCATCACTCACCACCATCTCACACTGTACTGTGTTCAAAGTGACTGTAAATGGTTTTTTTTTCTTTTTCACTTTGTTAAAATGTCTTCTAAAAAGCCCAGACTACAAAAGCAGTCCACCTCCTCTGTAGACTAAGTGCTTTGCTGGATTTCCTCTCTGTCCTAGACTTATTAAAACAACATGAGTCAATTATAGTCCTGACTTAAGTAATCATGTTTTATAGCAAAACCACTATCATTATGTTTGTCTGGCTGCCTACTGACTCCGTGAAGTGAGTCGTTCCTGCAGGTTTCACTTAAGATGTGCATTGATTTGTGCTCTGAATCACTTGAGTGTGAATACATTACTGTCTTAAATGTCACACTGCAAAGACTGAATCCAAACCAGCCCCGTCTCCCTTTGATCTTGGATGCAATAGAAGAGTGCTGACATAATGAAATTGTAATAACAGAGTACCGGGAATGACGTCGGGACATGTTCGCTCAGGCATAAAGATTAAAAAAAGAAAGGGTCTTAACAAGAAGGTTTGATGAAGGAATTACATTTGTGATCCGAGAACATGAATTTGTAATGTCAACTTCCTTGGCTGAACTCCACCTAAGTGTTTTGAGATAAGTCCATCTTCAGCTTATTTAAGCAATATGTATAGGTATTTTAGAAAACAGGCTTATTTGCTTTTTGCAGAGCAAAGAAGTAGAATAATGCCGCTCTCATGTCTGAGCTACAGCTGGGTTACAGTTAAGCTAAGCTAAGATAACCAGCTGCAGACTGTAACAGTATATTTACCAAGACAGCACATAGGCGTATTTCCTAAAATGTCAATCTATTCCTTAAATATCCTCTGGAGGGATTTAAGCAATCACATATGTGTGTTGATGACATATGGCATGTCTGGCTAAATATGCAATAGCAATCAGTCATAGCTGCGTAGCCTCATTTTTCTTAAATGTCTAAATCCTCATATCCTTTCTTAAATACCGTTTTGACAGGCTACTGAACAAATGGCCCACACCTAGCTCTCTCACGACCTATGACCTCTACCATATGAGGCAGCAGTGACCCTTTTTGTCTCTGCTCTGTTACGACTCAGATTTAAATTCCTCAGTACCATCCTAATCCCAATGAAGAGGTGGTACAACCACTAAAACACATGTATCACTTATGAAAGTGAAGGCTTTATCAATGCAGAAGTTATACTGTATGTATATTGGCTCATGGACAAGAATTCTGCTGAGGTTTAGGGATGATTTGGGTCACATTTATTCTTGGCATGGAGGTACGGGGGGAAGCCTTCTGGGGATGTTTTAGTCAGAAAATGTCCCAAGAGCCAAGCTCTTATAGCAGGACCAGATGTTTTAGTTTGCATGTAGAAATGCAAACTTCAGGTGCAGTATTGTGGTTCGTTGAAATTATCATGTTCAAAATATACAATGTGATCATGTCAAGGTTGTTGGCCTGTCAGAGACACCTGAAACTACTTTGAAATTGCTTCAGTGCACAGCAAGAAGGAGAGATACCTATGTTGACTGAAAATCAGAGGCCGGAGTGCAGGATTTCATGTAATTATGGTAACTTGGTGAACTTTGCTTCTTGATAATCAGTCCCACCAGCAGACTAAACATTTGGAAGAAAGAGCCCTCAGATTTTAAATGCGGGTCAGGCCGGCGGGTCAGGTCCCATTGTCCATGTGCAGATCAAACAAAGTGCGTGCCAATATTTTTTTATCTTGAGGAAGTCAACGGTATCAAACAGTGAGAGCTTTTCGGGAAACTTACATGCATTGCAAACAATGCTAAAAATGTTTTTGGTCTGGTAACACTTTGCATGCTGTGTGTTGAGGGAGTGCTCTTAGTGGCCACAATTGTATTTTTATTAAAAGAAATCTGCAAAGCAATAAAAACGACACATGTTTGTTCTTATTAAGGTTAACAACTTTCTCATTTTATATTCTAAACCCTAGTTCTCTTGTTCTTGTCTCCTAAGGGTTTAAGGTGCATACCAATTACCACCTATTAGAGGTTGGCTGGGGACTTTTGCTGCATTCCCCATCTCCCTCTCCTCATTTCCTGTCAGCTGTCTCCTGTTTACTCTCTGACAAAGCCATACATTTTTTTGGGTACCATCTCTTGTTCATTGCTGACTTGCCTGACATGTGTGAAGACTCGTGAACTTTAGCAGCTACATTAGCAGTGCAGGGCAGGGCAACCTAGAGTCAAAGGTCTTCCAACAACATATCAGAGCTGCAGATCTGGGAAAGTGAAGGTCCAAAAGCTACATAAACTGATATGTGATCAATGAAAAGCAATAGTTATTAAAGTGCAAAAAACCTCTCATTTTGGGAATTCCAGATGTATTGTCCATCATATTTCCCCCAAACTCAGCCTGACAGATTTGTCTGTCAGTGTCTTTGGAAACTTTGGGATCACTTCTAAAATTGAAGTAATGTTTTGTGGTTTTGAACAAAGTTTGGTTGCCCAGCAGGAGTTTGCAAAGACTGTGAATGTTCATCTGAACTGTCAATGAGTAAAATTATTATCAAAAGCTTTAAAAATCATAGGCCTCAAACAATCCCTTCAACTCGTGTCTTATTAAAAGACTTAAATCTTTAATCTCCCACAGAATCAAGTTTTCTCTTTTACCCCCTAACTTCACTCGACTGTGCTTCCCAGCGAGAGACTGCACATAATTCAAGCTGTGTAGGCAGAGGTGATGTATTCTTTTCATGTACAGAGGAAGCGCAATATCCTGTTCCTGCATGGGCTCTAATACCTCACTGAGGCAGACTGGTGCATGGCTTCTGAGGGGCCTTAGTGCTCCTGAAACTAAAGCCACGGGCTTTCTGAGACTGTGATATATGAGGTGTCTGTCTGTCTGTGAGCCTCAGTAAAAGCAGGGCCTAATGGTGTCCTTCTTTTGAGAGCACATGAGGGTATGGTTCTCATTTTAGAGGCAAATGTGTTCCCTGTGGCACAGGCTCATGCACTTTTAATGAATCAGCGTTTTCTCTTGTTAAGTCATTGTTGTGAAATGCAATAATTCAAGTTTCTGTTATGTAAATACAATACAAAGGAATACATTTTTTCCCACAAGATTCCTGTTTACCACACAGACCAGCTGGCTCTGGCATCCATGTTAAATGATTTACATGTGGCACCAACTTCCCATCAAGAGTGATGAAAATAAACAAATATGCATTATGCGCATTAATTCTTAAACCCCTCAACAAAAGCTACTTTCAAGCTTTGTTGGTTTCTCACTCAACTAGGGTCTCCTTCACTGGTGATACATGTAAATACATTTTTTGTCTCCTTGTTGCCGGTCTTAATTCAGGCCTTTCCCCTCTTATGGATCAAATATGTGCTGTGTTGTAAGTTGTAGGCTACTTTGCTGTTATCCCAAAAGTTAATTCTATCATTAAGACAGTTTTTAGAAACACCACCCTTTGTTTAATTCAATTTGAGGAAGTGTTTGTGGAAAAGGATTGTCTAAATTAATCACAATCAAATAATAAAGCAAGCACAAACAAAAAAACAAAACAAAATGCGAGCATATGCCACAGAGATGCCTACTGAGGATCTCCATCTGAAAGAATCCATATAGGATACTGCTGAAGTGTCCCTTAGCAAGACAATGGCTCCCTGACACTCTGGGGATCTTGTTGGGGATTTGTTTGCTGAAGGACAAGTGAGGAAAGAGCAGGCTGTCATGTTATTTCCTCTCAAAGACTGAAACGATAAACTCCACCCTTCCGGCAGGTTCGTATAGGCACAACCAACACACACGCACACCTGCGAGCGGTCATTGGGACGTCTGCTACCTGTGTGTCCCAGCAGCAGGCTGATGAGCCCTCCTCCTCTTTGCCACCGTCACTGGTTTCCCTGGAAGCTGAGAGACACCAGTCGGTCGTCCCCGCACGCCGGCTCACTCAGTGCGCGATTTAGACGCTCAGCTGGAGGAATGTGGGGCAAAACCCGGCGTTCACTTGGCTTTTCGAAGGGGAGATCCGCAGTTTAACAAGTGCATTTTCAATACTGGAATGATAACTCCTTCTTGGAGCCGATAAAGGTATTAGAAATGTCTCACCAGCAGCGGGTCGTCCAGCTCTCCGCCGCTTCGCTCGCCGTAGTCTTCGGCCCGGACGAGGAGAGTTTGCGCGCCGGCGGAGGGAAACTAAACGCGAACATCACGAGCGGTCAGGAGATTTTCGCGGACTTCAAAGCGCAAAATTTGCGCAGTTTCTGGAATAAAAGGCTCGTTAAGGCCATGGCTGAAGTGTACTTTCAAGGGTGGATGGAAAATATGGTGCTTTTCATTCAGGGGAACGCAAACAATCTGGAGGTGCTGAGAGAAGCGTGGATGCGCCGGGCTCTGAGGTCACCAAAGGGATTCATCATTAAAGCTGTCGGTATGTAACCCCAGTACTGTCAATGAACGTTCATAGGTGAGATTATGAAGTAGCCCATAATCATGACACAGTAGTAGCAATGCAGCTTTCCATATGCGCCTGAAATTCAGAAAGCTATTAGAAATAGTCATGTGCCGTAATATAGAGGGTTGTAATTGCAATAAATGTAATCGAGCGCAATGATTGCGCAGGAAATAAAAAAAAAGCACAGCATACAAATACTACATGCATGCACGAGCATAATAATGTGCTTGTCCTTCGGTGCGGACACTGCTGAATCACAACATTTGTTTACCACACTGAGAGTAGTGTGTGAAAGCTATAAACTTTGAACAACAACTTTATGGCCTCTTTAAGATTTCCCTTTTGCTGATCACAAAATTCTGTTATATTTGATGGCTGAAGTTCTCTTACATTTACCCTCAAGTATTTGTGGAATCAACAGTGATTTATTTTCAGTGCTTCTTTCTATCCCAAACAGCAGATTTGGACAGTTGTTTTGCACCTCTTGGATTTTACATAGTGAAGAGGTATAAAACAAAGAATGGCATGTCTTTTCATATGTCTAAATGGCTGTTACATCTTTCTGCATACAAAACTCTGGTCCAAAATTGGTAGTCAAAATCTTAGGGAAATGTTACCAGCTTCACCAGTTTCAAACTATTTACACATTTACCACAGATTGCTGTGCATCCATTCACACAGGCTGAGAGATGATATTCCTCAAGATGATAGAGTATTCCCTCAAATATTGTCCAACCAGCCTGACAGCTGTTATGTTTAACAAAGCTTGTTAACAAAGCTCTGTATGCCATGCAATCACTTCTAATTGCTCCCCTCCTCTGGCTCAGGATTTGCTTTAAAGGCAACATATAGCTGCTCGGAAACAATGAATGGAAACCTTTATGCAGCCTCCTATGTCATGATCTCATGGGCTGTAAATGCCTGACAGCACCAGCTGCTGGAGAAAATGACAACCCTGTGCGAGTTTTAGGCCTAATGACAGTATTCTGAGGAGATACACCAGGTTATTCACATTTTTTTTTCTTACTTAAGAAGAAAGGCACTAAACTGAAGGTTGTTGCAAATGCATGTGTGGGAATTGATGTTATGTTTCTGCCACAAAGCACCAACTTTTATTCAAAAAGTATACAATTATCACATGAAATTCAAAAAGTGATGGATTGTGGAGTAGCAGTGGAGGGGTGTGAGAGGTATCGACATATTGGGAGGATAGTTCAGCTGCAGCAGGTTTCTTATGGTTGTTTAAACAGTGTCCCAGCAACACTGGCTCTGAGTCGCCATTTGGTTCCAGCTGCCTTGCCTCTGTTTGTCTGTCTGTCGGTCCAATAATGTGTCTTTGCCTTTGTTTGAGTGTTATTGTGTCTGGATTCAGGTCTCATCGCTGTCTACCTGCTGCTGACTACATAACAATCAGTCAGCGCTGCCAGACTGAGCAGTGCACGGACAAGTATAGGGAGGAATGTGTAGGGGAGGAAGAAGAGACCACACACAGGGGGAGACCAGGGAGGACGTGAAGCGAGAGAGGGGGCGGGGGCGGGGGTGGGGGCGGAGGCTGACATGCCATCCCGCTGTGAGACAGTTTCTGGCCCGAAGCTTCAACTCAACACACAAACAAGCACCATATGGGCCAAAGGTGATGCTGAGCTTATTACTATGCACAGTGTCAGCACAAAGCGGCACACATGCATGAGCACACACAGTTGGACGCAAACGCCGGGGTCCTTACCTCGACTGACTTCTCATTTTTGAGCTTCACACCAGACGCTACTGAGCAAACGCGTCTCTGTGTGTGCAGTCACCTCCTTCTTCTCCTTAACAAATCCTCTGCCTCACAAGGCAGCAATTTGTATGGAAATCAGTGCTGGCGAGCTGTCAGAGTCTGGTTTACTGCCTTCTCACAGAGAATCGGTCAGCAGTGAA
This sequence comes from Psettodes erumei, assembly GCA_016785225.1. NCBI lineage: Eukaryota > Metazoa > Chordata > Actinopteri > Pleuronectiformes > Psettodidae > Psettodes > Psettodes erumei. The sequence continues at coordinate 5,920,495 of JAFBJZ010000660.1, forward strand.
TCAAAGCACGACTGGCTGCTGACCACAGCCGCTTTTCTGCTACCCAGGATTAATGTCCCTCCATTTCATGGCCAGTGAGGGACTGTAGAAGTCAGACTTGTAGATTGATATCAGGCATGGACTTGACATTGTCCTGATATAAAAATGTCAGCTTGAGAACAGGAAAGTTATGAGTTATGGGGTACATTGAATTTCAAACAGCCCTATTTCCTTTCCTAGGTCACAGCAAAGTGGAGACGTGACTCTACTGATGCATGGAGTTTTTTGTTTTTTCTGGGAGAGTTAAGGGGCCAGGTTTGGAGAAGTTTAGCTAAAACTAACCAGATGTTGCATTTAAGTTAGTTAAGAACGTTCCATAATTGGAGCGAGACATGGATGGTAAAACCAAGCTTGCAGACAAATGGACACAATCACTTTGATTAATTTATGCTAGTTGCTCATCAGTCCTTGTCTGGTTATCAGTGCTGAAAGCCTGAGTGGAGACAGATACTTTGGGCTGGTACTTTGGGCCAATCAGCAGACTCTGGGCCTCTTCAGAGGGGAGAATATCTTGAAAAGGGGAGGTGGGGAGGTGATGTAGGAAGGGGCTGGTAGTGAGGTTAGGCCGAGGTAAACAGACAGGGTGAGGAGTTAGCATGAACAGATTTTGTTGTTATCCTTTTGGGAATGGGGCCCACTGGTACTGGGGTTGACCCCTCCACTTCAGCTCATGAATGTCTGCAGGGTGTTCCTCCTTTTCCTCTTTTACTCCAACATTATCTGTTCATCCCTTTTCTGGCTTTTAGCAGTTGTTTACAGAACATCCGCAAAGTCATTTTATCAATGATCAGTGTGAGTAGAGTTGACATCCCTCTTGCCAAGAGTCTTGACATTCACTATGTTTACATATACACTGTAACCTGAATACTGTGAACAATCATATTTAGGTGTGGTTTATAGTAACACTGTTTGAGTTTGCATAAATTTTGAATGTGGATGTGGTGCCCCGCAGGAAACAATGTAAGAAGAAAATGTAAGAGGAAAACTGCAAGGAAATTGTTGTTATTTTGTTTTCCTTTTTAAAATAATCTATATACTTTAATGCATATGCAATTTTTATTTTTTTTCAACCACTGATAGTGGTGCTGCTGTTTGCACAGGAAAACAAAACATTATTTTCAGTTGAGTCACTGCTCTTTTCACTGCATGTACAGAATAAAAACACCAGCAATAGCAGTCAAGCCACGATGGCTACACGCCACATTAATGCAAATACTTTATATCAAATGGGTCATATTTGCTGCAGTTAAATTTAGATTAATCCAAATGGCAATGGCAATAATCATTGTATTGTAGGAACAGCAAAAGAACAGTTCTGCATTTTTGAGAAATGATGAGATTTCTATCATTGTCCTGCCTCATTGGTAAGTCTTTAGCCACTGAGCTGGGATGATTTATGCTAGTGGAGCATTAAGACTGAATGTTGGAGGAAATGAAGAGCCTGACCGAGTTAGCAAACATAATAATTATTGGGAGGCATACAGTATTTTTTAAGAGCCAGCCTATGCTGCTCTACCCACAATCTTTGCTGTTCATGCACCGATTGTCTTGTTCGTACTCTTCTGCATTACCTGCAGCACAGGTTCTGCATTATTTAGAGTCACTATTGTCCCTGTAGCAGGACAAGCATGGATCCACTAGCTGAAACATTTATATGGAGTCAGCCTGTGGTGTAATGAGGTGTCCTGTATCCTCCTTACAATCAACCTCTGTAAACTGCCCTCGCTGAACATGGACTTAAATGAGTCCTCTGGACAGGTCTCTCACTTTCTCCATGGAAAACACTGTATTCAGTCATTGTAGCACATAGTAGGTTGTTGCATATCAATGGTCATTGTAGTATAAGGTAGCTCTCCCTCTGTGTATTTTCTGAGAACTGGGGTATGGCTGTGCTACACTTTTAAAGCTGAGTTTCCTTTTTAGATGGTATGTTTCATTTAATTCGCCATACTATGAGCCGGCGAAGCATTCCTGAAATGCCTCATTTACTCTTGAGATCATTTCCTGAGCTACGAGGCTCAGTGAGCCTCATTTCTGCTCTTTAGTTTTCACTTGAAAGTGTTGTATTTTCACACAAGGGGTGTCTCCTTTCATGAGGGGTATTTTGTCAAAGTCTCAAAGTGCTCCACTAATGGCCATAACTCTTCCAGATGTTAGCTTATTAACCATGACACCCTCTTGCCGGGTTTAAATGGCCCACCCTGTCCTAACTAAGCAGTACAGGTCAGAGGTTACAACCTTCCTGCTAACAAGCCCCCTTGAGGTCAGTTAGCTTCAGAGGGGTTTTTAGGAGGCAAACAGAGCAAAATACATCAACAAAATATCCAGGTGTTGTTCACTCACTGGCCGGTTCAGCTTCTGTTGGTGTTTACGTCAGTGGATCCCACACACCTCCACACTGCCTGTCATGTTGTGCATATGTTCTTATGAATGGGTTATATATATTATGTTATTTAACACTGTGAATGATATGGAAGTGGATATTTTATTGGTTGAATTGTGAATAGGTTGCTTTGGACAGGTCTGTAGTCGTGTATTAAATGTGCCAGTGGAGGTGGCTTTGGCCAGATATTTCAAAAATTTGAACATTTTTTAGTTTACTATTTGTACTGTTTATTCAATTGCATATTTCACTGTACTCATTGTGTAGTGGTAGTTACTTAGCTCTTGCAACAATTGTTTCTCTACCTTTGGCTAATTATCTTTATCTTTATCTATGTTTACCCATTATTTTTAGCTACTATAACAGCGCATGTAGTAATTTCTCTAACTCCTTTGCAAAAATTTAAAAAGGATCAGCATCATACCAATTTGTTATCCTATTTGGGTGTTTAATTTCTTCTTTAAAATGATTATGGATACATTTTTTATCTAGTCACCATTTTTATTTTTCAGTTGAGACTGATGCGCTTTCCATGGGCCCACACTTGGGTTGGAAATACATCTAGTAATAGTAATATGTGTTTTTACACAGACATTGTTAGAAAACCCCCATGATTTGTCAATGTCTGTATTTTATTTCTGGTTAAAGAAAGCCTTATGGAGGAACATCTGCGTGACATCAGCTCCACTCACCATTTGAGCTGCTCTCAGACAATCCTTGTTAAAAAGTAATCTCCAGCTCCCTTGGTACTTATTCTGTGACATTAAGCTGTTGCACACACTATATGCTGCTGTTTTTCAGACTCCAAATAAAGAGTCTGTATTATGACTGGTTAGTTCACTTGTGTTCTTACGAAAATAGAGGTGTTTTGTTTGGAAAAAAAAAAAACAGCCTCAGAAAATCTGGTTGTACCCATTAGTGGGGAGGTTCTTATGTCTGACATTAGTGTTGGTTTGGTAGACCAAAGAAAACCCAATTTCATTTATCCTAAATTACAGTTAATGGAGATAAATTAGAATGTAACATGAAAGGTTGTGACTTAATGTAATTGAAAGATAAAGCAGCTTGTGCTGAACCTTTAAATATTTTTTTTCCCCAATTGCATTGTTGGTAAGATAGTTAGGCCAGTTTTCATGGGTCTTCATATATTTTACAGTGCCAAGGTATGGCTCTGCATTTATCTAGAATTTCTTAGTATCTCTTTCGTGTGTGGGTGTGAAAGAAGGTATTTTATTATATGGCTCAGATAGGAGGAAACCTTGACCTTCAGATGTGACCCGCTACATGTATGAGAGACCGGGTGCGTGTGCTTGCATGCCTCTCAGCACATCATTTGTTAGCCACATCCTTTCCCATTGAACAGGAAGCTCACCCCCAGTGTGAATCAGGCATGTCGGCCTTTTTATCGACCCAAACATGAGGCTCACCCATAGTGGTGGAGTGGAGCAGTGCCAACAATAACAGCTGAGGAGTTTCCTCCGTATCCCTCAGCTTATACACTCTGTCAACAGCCGCTTGGGTTTCTCTCATGGGACTTATCTTTATTCACTCTCTGGTTGGACAAACGGGTTTACACAGAAGTGAGGCTATATTGCATTAAATTTGGTAGGACTATTACTCTTCCGCTTCCTGACAGGATGTTTTCTTTGCTTCATTTAGCACTGATAAATTCAATGGTATGCCAACATTGGCTCTGTGATTGCATAGGGCTGTGTTACTGTATTACACGAATGAAATACTTTCAAGGCTTATGGCAGAGCACCGCGCTGACCAGTTGTAGGGCATTAAAAAGCAATGGATCACATGGCAGACATTGGACGGGTGCTCTGTTCTAAACACTGGGATAACAAAAACAGGAATCTGCTGCACCTCAAGCTCAGTTAAATAGGAGGAAATAGGTTTCATCTGCAGCCAAATAATGGCATCACTCTTGATAAGAGGGTGTGGATCTGCTGGAAACCATTTAAGATTGGGTGTATACATGTCTTGGTGTGGGGTATCAGTGGAGAAGGTGGGGTGAAAATACCTGGATCTTTGAATAAGACAATTCAGGGAAACTTCAGGTTCCTGAGCTCAGTGGTTAATACGAGAGTCAACTGTCCACGTGCTGTTAAGTTTCATCATCAGTGCAACAAGGCAGAAGTGCCATAAATATGCATGGAAAATGACTGTTCAGGTTGACTACTACGAGTATAGGGAAAAAGAGGCCCTAACATTGAACCTTGGGGAACACCTTTTGGTTACACATATAAAAAGAACTGAACACAAGACATTAGCAAAGTATTTGTGAAACCAGACCCACAAAACTGAATTACAGCCAAAAAGTCTGTACAACATCAGGGAATCATTGAGTGAATCAGCTCTTAGTAAAGAATGAAGAAACAGAGCAGCATTGTTTTTTGTTTGTTTTTTTTCCTTTTCTTTTCTTTTTTGTGTTTTAAAGATGCACAGATTAGGCATTGAAATGCCATTTTGACTGTACTACCTTGCAAAATGTATTCAGGTTGTGCAACGAAATAAATTGTTAAATTATCTTATGGTTTTTGCATAAGAAAGTGCATTTAGTTTCAACACATAGCCAATCAGGATGGTGGGGTGAAGCAATGTAGGAACTTTTTTTTTTTTCCTAAATTATCTTTTATCTTTTTATCAACCACAAAATTAAAAGTAGATACAAAGTGATTTACTGTCAGTTTATGCACTGAGGCTATTATATTTTCTAGAAATGTTTATACAGTGAAGTTTTTCAGATTTTTGTCAACAACAATCAACAGATTCATTAATTTGGTATAATGCAGGCTTAAGGGTATTTATCATTAATGCTAGGGTCAACGTTTAGGATTGTTTCTTGTTGATGTACTTAGCTCCATTGTCAGCTGTAACAAATTAAGATCGGTGGGAACAAAAAGTCAAGTCAGAATACCAGCATTACTTACCGATCCCTTCTATCTTTCGAAACAACATTCTATTAGAAGTACAGTATGTTAAAAGTTGTATTGGGATCTCACTGTAAAATGTTTTATCTATTTAATTGTAAGGTAAATAAATTCAAATTTTGAAAATTAAATCTTCTCTTTGCCACCGAAATGAGCTAGATTCAACTCATTTTAATGGAAGTGCAACATGAAGCTGTGGAGTACCCCTTCTCCTGATTAGCTGAAATGTTAGGTTAGGCTTAAAGACATTATCTGGGCTGGCACCAGGCTGCAGGTAAAGTAGTTACTCGGGAAACTATGGAAACCTTGGGCATGACAGAAGGCAGAGAATGTGAATATAGTCTCTGCATTGTAGTGACTTACAGAAATGTTAAAAAGCATGAACATGGCTGTTAAAGAACAAAGGAAAGGTACTGTGGTCCACATTTAAACGGCCTGGACTTACCAGGCGTCTGGCAGAAAAGGCACTTTCAGACTGTGGTGTGGTATATTCGTGTTCATGAATATAGACGAGAGCCAGATATGTTGGGGTGTGGCCCGTCAAGTCTGAGGAAGTATGAAGTAAAATGATGTGAAAATGTAGTATAGGGAAAGTTGTGTTTTAAATCTCATTTCCTGGCACTACCATGTATCGCTATCATGTTACATAGTACACTTTCAGCTGTACTTTAAAATACAGTTGTGTGCTTTCACATTGTTACTGGTCCTCTGCTAAACACCTGGTCAGGTGCGATTCCATGATAACAGGGTTTTTGCATACCAGTTTAGCACCAGGTCATTTATTTGTTGTGGCACGTGATGGGTTCCTATTCAAATGGCTCTTATTGTGAATCAGATGGTAAAGGCATTATTTAAAGGCATTACAGCTGCACAGATTTGCAGCCAAGATCTGTAGTAACCAGCTATGTGAGCGAAGATGTTTCAAGCTCTGTAAATGTCAATTTGAGAAGCTTAGTCAGAGCCTGTTTCTGCTTTCTTGCCAACATATGTTAAATGTCAACGTGTCGGTTTTGCAAAATAAGTCTCAAGGCTGTAGCTGGATCATAGATGTACACGTCTGATGTCTGCTGCTGTTTCTTATTTTTCTTTGGCTTTGTATTACATGTGGCAGGTCGTCGCCACAGTGAAGGTTTCTATGGGGATGTAAGTCAACACAAAGCCTGCCTGTGTTTCTCTTCATTGCTTAAAGTTTTAGCTCATAAATCCTCTTTAGTCATGGTGTTCGGACTTTTTCTCTGATCTGTTTCACTGCTGATTGATGAGTACGGTTTACTTTCAGATATCGCATTCAAAAGTTAGCGTTCATATCGTGACAATAAGCCTAAATCACTTGAAATAACACAGGAGGTTCTCCAGATTTAATTTTGTTCGTCGAGTTAGCATTGCCATATTAATCTGCCAACAAACACATTTTCTCAAACCCTGATTACAAAGGGGGCACAGTCCAGATGTTACTGTTTTTCCTCCTATTTTAATGTTTTACTCAATATTTAAACATGAGCAGTCTGACATAGTAGACTATCAGTGGGTCATATTAAATATTTACCTGATTCTTTCAAGTCTGGGCACAAATGCTGGTTTTACTAGTGTGAATCAATCAATAAAGCTGTAAAATGATCAGTGCCTCAGTATTTCCATTTTACTGCTCATTGATGCGTTTTTAAGTGAGATGGGGGCAGCTGTGTTGATGAATATTTTGCCAGATATATATAGAGATGTCATGTAGGGTAATTACACAGTACATTCAACAATGGGTGGTAATTGCAATTTTTTGATATAATGTTGATGGCTATATTTCTTTCACAGTGAAAGGACAGGAAAGGGTAGTGCTGTTGGACTGGGCAAGGTTTGGTTGTTGGGACACTGGGGCTGAGATTGCTCTCTGAAGGGATCTTTTCACTCAGTTTATTGGGCCATTAAACTGCAACGCCCACATCTGTGTTCTAAGGGAGTGAAAGATACAAACTCGTAAAGCACTTTTAAAATGTGTGATGCACACACACACACACACACACACACACACACACACATAAGAAGAGGAGGGTGGGGCCACAGAGCCTTGCTGGACCAAAAAAAAGCAAAACAAAACAAAAAAGGGAACTGATCATGGGACTGCGAGGGAGGCATGATGTTAATCACAATTGCCATCTCTTTACATTACACTGAATCTAACTGCATGAATGTTTGACATTGTCTCACCTGAGACTTAACTCTGATCTTTCACGTACAGCCTGGAGATCCACTGAAGCGCGTCCTTCACAAGGTCTCTGTTGACGGGATGCAGGGAGGGGTTTTGCAGTTTGGGCAAGCCTCAAGTTCATGTTCAATGCCATGCAGTGTGTCCTTAATGAGGGAAAGAGAAGATTAGCCTGTTTGCTCGCTGAAGCCTAAAAGATTAGACGATAGCAGGATGAGATAAAATGGTGTGTGTTTGTGAGTATATGTTTCCAGAGAGGCCACTGAGTGGGGCTGGCGTGAAGGCTACTGTTGTGTACTTCAGTGTCTGTCCGTTGCATGATGTTGCTGAGGTGTGTTTTTGAAGATCAACGAGTACTTTCCGGGCTTCAAATGCCAAATGTTAGGGTAATATAATGCCCCTTTTATCTAACCATTGATTAAGAGATGACAAAATGATGCTGGGGTTTGTGCTGCTGCAGGACTTCAAATGTCCCCTGATCTGACTGTCGTGTGGCTGCACTCATAATTTGCAGGATTTCACTGCTCTATGTTCAGTAAGGGTTATTTATCGATGGCACTGTGTACGTGTGTAGCCTGGTCTGTTAGTATTTTCTTCCAAGAGTCTGGAGGTAATGCAATCACGTAAGAAATGGGACTCATGTGACTCCGAGGCCAGCTTAACAACACAACCATGTGAATACATGTGGCATTGATCAGTGTCAGCAGCCAAAAAGGTCTCAGTGGGGATAGAGGAGAGAAGGTCTCTGTCAATCATCTCCACAATCTCAGCAGTCAGCTTCAGGCATGTTTCATTTTTTATCCCCCAGGCAGCAGTTTATTCTGACATGGAAAGTTTATAATATGGGAAGAAATAGCTCTGTGTGGAGCAGAGGAATTGTGGGGGCTAGTGTGACTCTTTATTTTAATGTTGTGGTAAATGCCATTAAAGTAAAACATAGTATAACAAGTATACTTAGGTGTATAAAACTGCATTGGTCTCTTTTAATCCAAATTGCTGTATACAGCAGCAGTTCTCATGGAGATACTGAGGCATTTTTAAAGAATATTCCTACTTCTACTTATTTACTAAACTGAATGAAACAACCTGGTTGGCTCTCAAGGCGTGACTTTACTCCATCAGTTCAGTATTGCACTTCCATAGTCAACAGAGACATGTAAGAAGAGACACAATATTCTTTAAATATGGGGATAATGGTGCACATTTTCAGATGGGCATTCATAGCATTGTGTGGGGATGTTCACATGTTGAATATATGAAAAAGGAAAGCTCAAGAGAAAAATAAAATCTGCGTCATTTCTCAGCTCCACACAGGTCTGCCAATTATGGCATGAAGTGCACGTGAATGTCAGACTGGTAGCTTTCGACCCCTGTCTGCCTGATAAAGACCCACATCTTTTAAAATACTGTAACCCCAGTTTGTAAGTCAGGCTGTCTGTTATAAATTTTGTGGGCTAGTCTGCAAGCCCAAGGTGACATCTTGGTGATGTCATCAGGGTCATTTTGTCCCTCTAGAGCTGCTGAGGCTGAGCAGGACTAACCATTACTGTTGAGCAGGCTTTGACATGTCAAACTGGCAGGTTCCCCCTTTAAAGGGTTATATCAGATTGTTTCTCCCCCTAACTTGCACAGACACAAATCTTGTCTCCTTTTTGATCCTTGAGCTGCTGCTTTCCCTCCCTCGCCCTTGTGGCACAGGGTTTGGTTGCCATGGCACCCAGCCGGGTATTCATGCTGCGTATGACAAAGGGTGTAAAGTCTGTGGCCCGGTCTTAGATTACAGGAACACTGAGGTCCGTTCCCCCTTGAGAGAAGATGGTTACAACAGTAAAACCAGTCATGCCTGCTAATGTTTGACTCAATAAGCACTAATCCTCTGCCTGGCCCATCCCTCTATTACACCACCATTTCCCCACAAACAAACTAATATCTGTGCATTTTGCCTTCTGTCTCACACCTACATAGTTTTTCTCACTTGTCTTGTAAATTTTTTAGTCACCGCTGCCATCCAACGGAGAATCCACTGGCATGTGAGAAGGAAGCACTTGCTTGAACCTATTTCTGTTTGCCCCCTCCAGGGGCACAGATTGTGTTAGCAGGTGTCCGACGGGATATCCTGCTTTTAACCAGTACGTGGTCAGAGAGGATAATGGTTATCTAATCTACTAAACTACCTCTGTGCAAGGAGATTTGGGAAGTCTTTTTAAGGAGGTAATATTTTCCCATTAGTTTATTAATTCCTTGTGATCAAGATAAAGTACACGCCTTCCTCTCCTCTGACCATATCATATCTTTGCTGACCTTTTGACTGTTGACAATGGTTATAAGTGGTTGCTACGTGGACAGCCTGTCGTTTCTATAGGAAGTTAACAACAATGAGGAGCTAAGTCAGCAGCACTAATTCACTGCCCAGGGTGACTGCTATTGAGATATCCGCTCCGAGGTTTAGTCAGATTAACGTTTTCTGTCAGAGCTGGGGGTAGGCAGATGTTTTTTTTACAATCCCTCTGTGTGTCGTAGGATCAGTTTTACACAGAAAGACCCCTGTCTGTGAGACTTATGAGCCTTAAGTGAGCTCACTATGCTGATAATTGTTTTTTACTGACTTTTGCTTCACATAATGCTTGATGAAAAAAGTATTTTCAGTTTAACACTAAATGAGTGATAAGTACAGTACATTTAAGTGTGGAAAATTGGGCTATCTTTTATTGGGGTAAAAAAAAATTGTGCACTGTGATAATTTGTTTTTTGTAGCATTTAGGCAGTTTTCTCCTACAGAATTTTAGGCTATTTTCCATTATATTGGCCCTTTTACTCCACTCATTAGTTGACTGATTGAGTTTAGTTCATTTTTATACTAGACTGAACCTATTATTATTATTATTATTATTATTATTATTATTTGGCTGTGGCTCAAGACTTATTAAAGTTTAGATGTTAAATGATAAATGAAGATGTTAAGTTAAATGTAGTTAAATGAAAATGAAGTGAAACTGGCTACTACCGCAGTCAAATCTGGCATCACTGTCTGTGGTGCTTCATTGGTCGTAATGATCCACTTGTACATACACACATTTCTTGTCAAACAAAACAAACGTTACTAGAAGACTTGCCTGGATCCATCAGTATGTTTGAGTATCTACTTGTGTGTTCTGCCATGCTTCACCATGGCAGATATTTGATTAGTTGTTTATTTTCCCTGCCTTAGACGTAAGTGGTTCAAGTGTGAGGGTTATAAATGTTTAGTTTACATCAAGTGTGAGCTCGACAGTGTTTTCGCTGAATGCCCTCGGGCGGGTGGGAGCATCATGCACAGTCACACATGCCACATGTTCAAGCTCAAGACTTGATTCACAGAGTTATACAAAGTGTTGTCAGCACAACTAGATACTTGAATTCACATGGGAAAAATGTGTTTGTCAATAACAAGAAAGCTGCATTTGATTATATGTGTGTGGCATTTTTACACTTGTTTGGAGTCAAGTTGTGCTGTCAGTAAATAAAGCACAGCAGGTTGAGGTTGCACTTTCTTGTGTTATCCCAATTTTTAAAATTTGTCGTCTTTTACCCATTATGTAACCAACATTAATGCAGGGTAGCTGATTAACTAAAACCAATTTTCCAGTCTTGTGGGTAAGGTCATGTTCGTGCCCTCGTGCCTGCTGCTCATATGCTGGGGAGTTTGTGTTAACCCAGCCCAGATGCTAATCATTCATCAGCAGTACGATCTGGTGTGTTTTTGGTGCTTTCACTGAGCTCATTTCTAATTAGTAAACATCACTCTTTGTGCTTTGTCTGGGAGTATATATTTGTGGAGAATATGCAGACAATTAAGTCAATTTGTCAGTATTTTAAATAATATAGAAAAAAAGCTGTTTGATTAAGGCTGCATTTTCAGCTTCCCTTATATAATTGCTCGGGGGTCTGTAATGTATTCTCAGGGATCCCGCTTATGCACAGGAACAAAACACCAATCCACATCATTATCCGAACCATAACCACATCACACTAGGCCTAACCCCAACCACATCTAATCTTAACCTAAGCATAAACATTTAAAATCTACTGTACACCTAAAACAAACCACATCAAGGCTTATATCTGCAATTCTAATACAATGCCTAAACACTGTTTACAGTTTGACGCACCAATAATCTCGTGGTATCCAAAATTTCATCCAAAAATTTTCACATGTAAAGACTGGAACTGTCATTGTTGCCATTTTTGTTTAAGGCACCACCATCGAACGCCTCCCGCTCTCTTCACTGCATGAACAAAAACCCCCAAAAACTGTTTGCCTGAAGGAACTTAAGCACTGCATGTTGCTTCAATTACATTTCTTCATGTGTAAAACTGTGCTGACTGGTTTCGATACTGAAATTGAGTGTTTTTAAATTGTCTGGTTAGCTTTAAAAGCAGCTTAGTTTTATGATTTGAAAGTCTTGTGGCTGCTGTCTAATGGATTCCCACAGTTTGTTTGTGAGTTACAAGCAACATTGTCATGCCCACAGGGACATGCAGTTTGTTGGGATTTTGATGTGGGGTAGACATGTACAGAATGAGTTTCATACATTTTCTTTTTACAAAGACAGATGTTTCCAAGACTATCTCTGTCATTTTTTCTTAGTCTCTCTCACTTTTGGTAACATGTTTGTCTAAGGGCACCTCCTAGACGTGTAAGGCCGTATGATATGGGGGGCCAGGATACTTGATCTGCCCAGCAGGCAGACCTGTGGTCATTTCTGTGGGAGTAATGGAATTCTGTGGTCTGTCCCAGCACTGATGGAATTTCAAAAGCATTCAGGCATGGTTCATATAACTCACATAAATAGACCACCTTGGTCATGATTTAGAAGGTGGTTAGGAGTGGAATGTCAGTTTCAGTACTCCAAGTTGTTTTCACTGGCAGAACAAGTCCAGGAGAGAGAGAGAGACCCCTCTAACCCAGGTGTGTTTGTGTGCACTGCGGCAGGCCCACCTGTTTCACTCAGTAAATCTGTTGGTGTTTGTGTTTCAGGTGACCTGTCCCCGGTGCAGATGTCCCCTGTCCCCCAGTCTCAGTTCATTCCCTTGGCTGAAGTGCTGTGCTCAGTCATCTCAGATATGAACTCCTCCCAGATCACCGTCAACCAGGAAGCGCTTATCAATTACATGAGCAAAGCCCATCCAGGTAATCTATAAAATACTGCTTCATCTTGCTTGTTAAAAGAACTCCATTATTTGATCATACTCAAGTCTAGAAACAGGGGAAACTGCTGGTCTGACTCTGTTTGATGAAAGTTCACCGTTCTATGAGGGGTTATGTCAAGAGACATATTTTTTCTTGGCAAGACAAAATAACTTAGAAACAGTCAAGAAATAACCCCTGATGATTTTTGCTCATATTAAAAAAGCTATAGAAAGATATATTGTGTTAACTATTGATCTTAAAGGTGCTTGTTGGGTTTTGCTGCCACAGGACAGAACCAGGCTAGCTGTCTCCCCATTTTCCAGTCTTTTTCGCAAAGATACTGGGCTGCTGTCTGTAGCTCCATATGTCAGACGGAGCGTGTGAAAGTGAACTTCTGCTTTAAGGACTTATACTCTTAAACCAGACACAAAGTTTCATCTTGCTTGTCTTTTAACATGCCTTTCTCTTTCTGTGTCTCAGGGATTACTATCCCCACCCAGGACATCCTCTACAATGCTCTCGGCACTCTGATCAAAGAACGCAAGATTTACCATACAGGTGAGGGTTACTTTATCGTCACCCCTCAGACCTATTTCATCACCAACAACATAGTCAGAGAGAAGAATTGGTGGACTTCTGGGTCAGCAGATGATGCTCCTTCTCCTCCTGCCATTACTTACCTGCTAAGCAATGATGCCTGTGTTGAGAGCACTCAGTCACCCCCAGTGGCTCACTGCAAGTCTTGCAGTTGCTTCAGCCCTCTCCAAACATCGACTAATATGGCCCCTGCTGCTGTAACTGCTAATGTCTCACCCTCAACCATCCCAGACCAGCATTCCGTCTCTGTCTCCATAAGCGAATGCACAGGCAAGAGCTTAAAGTGGCCCCGACCGTTGGATCACAAACCCACAGTGCAGCATCAATCCACCTCCACAGCAGCAGACTGTCAGGCAAGTGAGATCAGCAAATCTACAGCCACCACTAACGCCACTGGCCGCAAAGAAAAGGACAACAAACCAGGGAGGAAGTTTGGTCTCAGTTTGTTCCGCAGGAATGGAGGGAAAAAAGAGAAGCCAAAGAAGGAGTATGCTTCGTTTTCAGGACAGTTTCCTCCAGAGGAGTGGCCAGTAAGAGATGAGGACAACCTGAACAACTTACCCCGCGACCTGGAGCACGCCATCATCAAACGCATCAACCCTGAACTGACCGTGGACAACTTGACACGCCACACGGTCCTAATGAAGAAGCTGGAGGAGAGGAGGGAGAGGGGGATAGAAAGAGTGTTGGACAGGGGTCTGGATAAAGATGATAAGGGAGTAGATAAGGGAATGTCTACTGAAATCCTGACATTCTCAAAACCCAGGCATCATCACTCCTCTAAGGCAGGGGCAGGGAAAAGATCTTCTCTAAAGGTTTCTCGCAGCAAGAGGAGGGCCCACTCATCCAGAGAGAAGCAAAGGGAAAGGGAGAGGGAGAAAATGAAGAGTAAGGCTCCCATATGTGCAGATGATTATCCAGAGGGGGACGATTTGATCCCTACTCGGCTCAGAGTGGAAATCCCTGTTGATGAACCGCATCAAGTGGATGAGGGTGGAGCTGTTGAGGGAAAATCTCTGTACAAGAAACGCATTGAAAACCCTTTTCAGACTCATCCAATCAAAGACTCGGGTGATACTGTAATGCCCGCCAACATCAACAGAGAGCATAGAAGACGAGAGGTGAAAGAGGGCAAGGCTTCGGGGCCAGGCAGGAAGGAACGTACGGGTCACCGCTCAAAATCGTGGGACCCACATCGAGCCAAAGTCATCCCAACAGATGGAGAGCAAGCCGGGAAATCCCCTATATCTGAGGACAGGTATGACTGTGTACGTGAGAAGGGTTTCGCTGCTGATCATGTGCACCAAGAGGAAATAAAACTCAACAGAGAGCTGCCGCTGGACTACAGCTCAGCCTACCCACAGAGCAGTACACTCCGGATAGATGATAAGGTCCGACATCAGAGGGAGGGAAATGCCAAGAACAGCTGGGAGAGAGAAGGAAAAAATGCACCTTATCCGGAGGCAGAGTACAATAGCGAGCCAGACCACAGCCAAACTATAGATGATGGCCACTCTAGCATCCAACCATACTCCAATACGAATGCCAATTTCCCCACGCTTACCTATGAGCCTGTTGTAAACCACTCATATGATGCAACTCTGCCCTGGCCCAGGCCCTCTTTGCAACAAAAACATCCCCTCAGGCTCCCCAACCCACAAAGGGGTGATGCAAAGAGGCCTGATGAACTCTATTCACACCAGCAGGCCTGTGATACTACAGCCACCCAGGAACAACAGGAGATGAGACCCGTCAGTATCAGTATTAGAGCGCAAAGGGCCATGAGCCAGGGAGAAAGGACGGAGCTGGTAGCTGACAGCACTCACTCAGTAACAGACACTGACGGGTTAATAGAAGACGATTACAGGCTCTATGAGAGAGCAGAGGAGCAGGAGGATGAAGATGCCTGTAGCTCCTTGTGTCTGAATGAGGAGGAGATTATTGATGCTAATGTATACGGATCAGGTGTGGTGGACTACCATGGCCACCAGTTGGCTTACCATAACCGAGAATCTGATTTGCAATATCAGAGTTACTATTACAACTCCAACTTTAACCAACCGCAAGAGCCAAGGGACAACACTATGAAAGATCTCATTCCCCCAGCACCCCAGAGGGAAGCTTCCCTCAGCCCCACCAGACCTGGAGAGACCAGCTGGAGACTCCATCACCATCAGGGGACTAGATCTCCAGGGGCCCAAAGCAAATCCAGCCCCAAGCAAGGCACTTTGATCCAGGGGGAAAGACACCATGATGACAACTTTGATTTGAATTGTCCCAAACTGTCAGAAGTGACCGACGGTAGCATATTTGACTACTGTCAGACTAGTGAGATAGAATCGGACGCGGAGACCATCCGGAAGTCGGCCGACGAGGGCGACGGTGAGTCTGCTCACTGGGTGGCCGAGGTAGAGGAGGTGCAGGAGGATGAGTCCCGAGAGGCGGCAGCTCCTCAGACTCACAGAGCCCTTATGGGCGTGCCCGGCGAAGCCAGAGGGGTGGAGACCGGGGAAGCAGTGGAAATGGGAGAGAACCAGAGCATCACAGGAGACAGTGGTATAGATTCTCCTCGGTGAGTGGCTGTCTTTATTGTTAATAGTTCATATAGCCATCAGCCTCTGGTATTTCATCATAGCTCAGGGGATATCTTTTCAAAGCCAATGAACTTACTGAAAATCAGACGGCTAACACAATCTGATGAAAAGGTTTTATATGTAGCAAAAAGAAATGCCTCTAATCCCTTAGTCAAGATTCACATTCTTGGGGCCAATGCACTAGTTTTCACACCTTAAGGCTCATTTCTTATCTCTCTCGTGTGATTCTACATCAGACTCTCTGTGGAGGAGCTTTAAGGACAGGCAAAATAAACACCACAGAGGTTAGTTAACCTCTAGGTTACATTTCTGTGGCTGGCCTTACTCCCAAATTGTGCTTTTTCCCTTTTAAAGTAAATTGCAATAAAGCTGAACAAACACCTTGTGACCAATTACAGCATCCAGTATTTGGACAGAAGGGAACCATTTTGATAATTATATGTAATTGCTGTGCAGCACTTAAATTATCATGTTATTATCAAAGAGGAAGAAAAGACAACTGAACTTGCTGTGCACCTTGGTATGTCGGTCGACCGACTGGAGTGCATGAACACATCACCTTGTCGTGATGGTCATATTAACAAAAAGTATCAACCTCATGCCCCCCCCCTTTTTTTTTTTTGTTGGTCTATGCAGGACCCGTGTCAGCCTGGCCTCTAGCAACACTGTCATTCTGGAGGGTCTCAAGAGAAGAGGCTTTCTACAAAACTTGGAGAAGCTGCATTCAAAGACCAGCACCATTCGACCACAGAACTCACTGCTGCAGCTGACTCCCGTCATGAATGTATAGCAGGTCCTCTGCAGACAGGTCTCCTCAAGCAGCTCAGTATGAAAAGGTCAGACCATACACTTGAATCTCCAGTTCTATGCAACTGCTACGTTCAGAAACATATCCAATAAGAAGGGTTCGCACATTGTTGCCTACCTCCACATAATGATGCTTATTTCAACAGGAGTCTGTGTACAGATGTACAGTATGTATTTTTTTCTTTCTGTAAATAAGTATAAATGTAGTATGCTATGATTTATCCAGTCATGGACTACTTTGTGTGTGTGGTGCATCAGCAGCTTTTTTTATGTGATATAAATGTACAGCTTCCTCCTTCTATATGTCTCATTGGTTAAAATGTTCATAACAGCAATAACATGAACTGGCATTTTTTTCTCCCTTGTCACGTAGCATTTACCACAAATAAAATTGTATACATCAGTATACAACCATTTTTCCTGTCATAATATTGCGCCTTGTACTCGGAACACTTACCTTCAATATAACTACATGAGTCAGTGCTGTTATTTATTTAAGTATTGGCCCATATCATTCCAATTGTTGAATTGACATTTTTAATTGGAGGATATAATTTAAAGTAACAAACACATTTAATTAAAAAATATGTCTGTACAGCTTACCCAGTTTAGTCACTGCATTTGCCCAAAGATTGACTATTGAGAACATATAGTTTATTTGAAATATCTGTGGGTGGGAGACACTGGACATTTGCAGCAGAAATTTGTCGAAGTCCCATCCGTAATGTAAACCAGACATGGTGCTGCACCCAGAGGGCTGACAAACCCTTATTATCTCTGGAGGCCATGGTGACAGTTGAAGCTAACCTTGAGTGTCTACCTTAACAGGCAACTAAAGTCTGACCTCCAGCTGTGAAGGAATGTAAACCACTGTAGCGCATCTGAGCATGGGACTGCAGGTACCTTCCTGATATTATCTAGAGCTTCACAAGCCGTTCCCACACAGGCTGTAAACTCAGCCGCTCCAGCCGCAAGCAGACTGGTTCAATTTCGGTAATATTCCAGTTAATGGGGGGAAAGGATGACAGCTTTATAAAAACGAGAGCGTTGGTGCTTCCCCGCATTTGGAATCAAACCAGTGAATCCTTGCTGTTCAGATCTTGTTACGGTGAAGGGCGACACCATGTGGACATGCTGTAGAAGTTCAGTTGCTTTCTTGCTCACTTAGTGGTTGGACATTCCAACAGAAAAACTTGCACCGTTTATTTTATCATCTTATGTACCGGGGCAGATGGGACTTTTATTTAGCTCTGACGTTGATTTCATAAATGCACTCAATTGACTGAACACCACCAGAGAGTCAACAACCTTTATTTATCCATATATTTGCAACTCAGAAACTGGGAAAAGGTGTTACAGGATTTGCCCTTAAGAGAAGCTTATATGGATCATTTACAATTTTTCTCTCTACAATGAGGCCATTGACAAAAATGAAGAGGGGATGGGGGGGAAGGTAAAGACAATATGGTCGTAACAGTGTAAACACATGGTAATATACATGAAAGCAAAAAAGCAATAGGTATCAGTGACAAATTAAAATGTAGGGTAAGTTAGTATGAATAAGAACAAAAAACCTCCTGAAAACCCTAACTCTTTTTCTCAAATAACAGCTCGGCATACATTTCTACATAGCATGCAATAAGGCACCTATCTAACACAAGGAAGAAACCTATGCTACAGTTTGAAGCACAATTGTTATCCAAATGAAAAGGAAAAGAAAATATTGCTCACCATAATGTTCACTCCCATAAAAACTGTATATCTCTCTTTCCCTTTCATATAACCCAAGCCATATCTAAAAAAATACATCAGTTTGTAAAAGATATTTTACACAGAACAGTAAATAGAGCGCAATCCGTTGGAATATTCGAAAAAATCTTGTAAAAGTGAGATTTGTGTGAAGTCTTTTAGTATACACATCCTTTTTTTGTCGTCGTTTCTTTTAATCAAATTGTGACAGTCTGCAGATCAACATGTGTTACCTATATTCTATACACAGGTCATTGAATTAGTCTCCACAGAAATAAAGTGTGATGTTGCATTTCGTGTACATATGGTGCCGGGGTACAGAGGAAACTGCACGGTAAATAATTAAGACACGGGTCATGTTGTAATATGCTACCCAGTAGGTTTTTTTTATTTCTATTACGCACGTTCTTATGGCTAAATTGCATGTCATAATAGAATCAGGGTGTCAGCCAGTATTGCTCTCTGTACAATCTATGCAGCAGTGATAACCCATAGTATACATACAAGAAAACAACCTCATAAATATACAAGATGGCTCATGTCTGATGGAGCCCAAATTCCAGGATAAGCTGCATGGAACACCTGCAACATGTTCATCTCCAACACTTAAAACAAATTAAAGTCATAAAAGGAACAAAAAAAAGTGGAGACAAAGTGGATCTTACTATCAAAAATGTAATCTTTTGGAACAGCACACTAGTCACCTATACATATATATAAAAGAAAATCAGTAAGTATTTACATTGGATTTTCGATACTTGCTTCACATGGGTTATGTAGGTGAAAAAGAAATAACTATGTAAATCGACAATCAAAACAGTTCTTGTTCACCAATTGTGTTGGTAGCCTTTGAATAAAGTTGCAGCTGAGAAGCACGTGTGCCCACCTGAAGGTACATAAACTGTATTCTTCTATCAAAAAAAGACCAGCCAGAGGGTGAAGCATATTGTCCCCAGGTAACAATTTTGGATCTTCAAATCACGTTTTTGTTTTTTGTTGGGCGTTTTGTTTTTTTTTTCTCTTCTTTAAAAGTGTTCAAAAGGACGTCCTGGAGCGAGTGAAGCACAATCACAAACAAGAATAGAGGCTCCTTCACAATCTATTATTATACCCTCTTCAAACCGAGCACACAGTCCCAGGTCTCAGCTCTGAATTATAGGTTACGTGGTCCTTCGGGCGAAGCCGTTTCCTTTTGAAGACTTGTGTGTTGCTGTCCATTCATTCTCAACTGCTCGACTTCACTGTAGCAATGTGCTGACCTGACCACTTTTGTCTATAGAAGTTTGGCCTGATGTTTCCTGTGGTGTGGTGATATCAATGCTGGGGCCACTGGTAGTAGAACAGAAACTGGGGGGGGGCAGAGGTGGGGGTGTGCGCTTGCGTGGGACAGCATGTGAGGGTCAGAAAGGGTGCTCACTGATCTACGTGGATCCTATGATGTCTGGAGAGGGAAGATGAATGGTTAAAGCCTTTTCCACACTGAGAGCACCTGTACGGTTTTTCAACGGACAGGATGCGCTGTTTTGGGAAGGCGTTATTAGGGAATCCCTTCCCCGTGGGGATTGTGCTGTACTGCTGTGGTTGCGGCTGCGGTGGCTGCTGCTGCTGCTGCTGCTGCTGCTGTTTGTTCTCCAAGTGAACTCTCTGATGCCTCGCCAGGGAGGAGGAGTGATTGAATCTTTTGCCACAGTGGGCGCAGGTGTAGCTCTTTCCCTCCGAGTGGACTCTTTGGTGCCGGGATAGGGAAGAGGAATGATTGAAGCCCTTATCGCAGTGGTGGCACATGTAGGGCTTGTCCCCCTGCTGGTGCACCCTCTGCTTTGGGGGAGTGCCGTAAGACAAAGGTTTCCCAGGCTGTGGTGGAGAAAACACTGGGTTCTGCAGATGGGTCTTGTGGTGGCGAGAGAGGGAAGAGGAGTGGTTGAAGCCCTTGTTGCAATGTCTGCAGGTGTAGGGCTTCCCCCCGGCATGGACTTGCTGGTGTTTCTTTAGATGGCGTTTGCGGACAAAGCTCTTCCTACACATGTTGCATTTGTACGGCTTCTCGCCCGAGTGGATCCTCTGGTGCTCTCGGAGAGTGGCAGCAGCTGCAAAACACTTTCCGCACTGTGTGCAGCGGTGGGGTTTGTCTCCGAGCACGACCGCAGCGTGGGTCTTCTGGTGCTGTTTCAGGTTGGAAGTTGTAGCAAAGCCTTTGCCACACTGGCCGCAAGTATATGGCTTCTCACGTGCATGGACCTCCTGGTGCTTTTTCAGATGCCTTCTGCGGACAAAGCTCTTCCTGCACTGGGTGCACTTGTAGGGCTTGTCCTCTGAATGCATCTTCATGTGTTCTCGCAGGGTGATGGCAGCGGCAAAGCTCTTTCCGCACTCCGAGCATCTGTGGGGCTTGTCTGGCAAATGAATCATCTGATGAGACTTGAGGCTGAAAGCATCAATAACATCTTTGCCCATGATCTCAACTCCTGGGGGAACGTAGGGCTTTTCTTTCATGTGAATCTTCATGTGCTGCTTCAGACTGGCCTCCACAGCGAAGCTCTCACCGCAGTGGACACAGATGTAAGGATTGAGGTCCTTGTGGATCTCAAAGTGTTGGTGAAGATCGGCTATGCTGCCAAAAATCTCCCCGCACTCGTTGCACTGCAGGCCGTGGGCTTCGTGTATGATCACACCATTTTCAGACTCCACTGTCAACTCCCCGCCATGGTCGGACTCCACTTTGACAACATGCTCGCTTTCCGTCTTAAGCAGCACCTCCCCCAGCAGAGCCTCGTTTCCTGTTGTTTTGATTTCAGCTCCTGTGAAACAGTGCATCTCCCCATGTTCCACCTTAATGTAATCATGGTCTGTCTCCGCTACAATTGCATCCACACAGGCTACAGCTCCAAGGTCTGTCCCCAGCCCCTGGATCTTTAAGTCTGAGCCATGGATCTCCAGCTCTAATCCACGCTTTTCCTCTGTCATGATCTCAGTTTCTGCTCCATAGTGAAGGTCGACATGACTGTGGGCTATGACACACTCCGACCCAAGCGTGTCAAGGCCGGGTGTGTCACATTCAGTCTCTGACTCGGCCATGAGAACACACTCCAGCCCCACGACCTCCGTTTTCCTGCCGGGCGATGACTTAAGAAAGAATCGGGGGATATCGAGCTTTGTTTTGTTTGGTGCAGCGCTGGTGCTCTTGTCAGTCAACAAGCCTGCAAAAGAGGAAAATATAGAAACATTATGCAACTACAATACCTTTAGTGAGCTATCATTTATTAACTGACTATTTTGTCTGGGATAAATGCCAGTTGATAAGACAAAAATGAAATTATCTCGAGCTAGACTAGAAGGCAACCCTGTTGTCCCTGACACCTAACAATTCTAACAAAATTTGATGTGGAGGCCTGAGACCAGTTATCTCTGGTTATCCGAGTCTGGTACTGTATTCCTATTTGCAAAGTCACTCTTGCAAATCTGTTTCTGCTCAAATGGCTTGCCATTCCTCACAGTATAGTAGATTTCTCACAAGTATTTGTCACAAATATATAAAATGGTCTCGTAAAGTTTGCACGGAAACTAGGGTGGCAAGAAAAAAAGTATTTAACAAACAGCACGTGCCATATTTTGCATTTGGTTCAACTATGTCAACATCTACATGTACATTTAAAATTAAGATTGTTTTATGACCAACATCTCAAAGTTAACAAAAGTTATGGGAGGACACAAACCTAATTGGAAAGAGACTGATACCTTTATGTCCTTTATTTTTAAGTACATGTCATCTGGCTAGATATTAATTCCATTTAAAAAAAATTAAAAGAATAAACAAAGTTTGCCATTCAGTGCCCTGGAGAGTGAGCCCTGCTCACCCAGGACAGACATGAACAACCTCAGCCCAAAGGAAATAGAGCTTGGCAGGACAGCAGCACAGTGGTTAGTGGTGTATTAGTTTACCCTTATAGGTGATCAATGTGACGGACAAGCCCTTAATATTAGATGAAAGCAGATACACTAGACTACGGTACATAAATTGCACTGTGTTCATTTGATCTGAAACGACCTGTCTGCTGCATTATACTTAAGACAACCTAATACTGAGTTTAAGAGATGCAATCACATCAGATGAGGCTGTGGGGCTGGCGTGATATGTTGTTTTTCCATAACTCCACACCTGGTATCTCACTAACAACATCATTGCAATACCTCTTAGCGAGCTAAGTGATCATTCTGCTAGCTTCGTTAGCGCTTAAAACGAGCTTCACTTCACTGGCTAACACCTAGTGATAAAATCAAAGTGAGCCACAGCTTGATCAAGTTTCCAATTCAAACTTAATCCGCAAGCCAATGACTGACTGGCCCGTGTAACTCGCTTATCTGCGCAGTTCGCTGCGCCCCCCAATTATATTAAATTACATGGTAAAGAGATATTTGAACGGCGAAGTTTTGTTATTAAACATTGAACCGTTTGGTTGCTAGCCTTCCATAACAGCTACAAATAGCCTTCATAGCCGCTAGTTAGCTGGCTATGGTGGACGGGGGGACTGGTTAACGACAAAACAGCATTGTGTTAGCTGCTAATGTGTTCACGATCTAGCCAGCTAACTAGCTTCATAGCAAACGCGACACGCAAGTAATTATGGTCAGTACCGCTAAATACTTACATTAAAATGAGTGGCCAAATCGTTAAATTTGGTGCAATTTATGACACAGCTACCGATGCGGAAATTCTCCTTGTGCGAGTATTAACAGGCCATCTTGTTGTGCCACACCAGCACTTCCAGCTAGCCAAGATTACATGCTCGCCTAAGATGGCTGCCGCTAGCTAACGTTAGCCAGTTAGCTTCCGCCCTTCACAAGATACTGAAATGCTGCTACCCCTTAAGCCATGTCATGTGGAGTCGAAATCATACCCTGCTACGCCACATACGCGTGTGACTGGGTCGCAGAGACGACCTTAAATCGCCGTTTAACGCACAGTGCACCAAGAACGACGTTGAAGGCCAATGGTAAGTAGGATAGCAAGCTAAGAGCCACACCGTAATTCCAACCAGGAGTAGGCTAGCTGAAACAAAGATGGCTAACCGTGAGGGCGATGAATGCTGCGCTGAAAAGCCCGGGAAAGTGTGCCTTTTACGTGGACAAAAGTCCCCGCAAGACACAAACCCCGCTGCAGATGTGGGATGAAATGCAATAACCTAACAGAAAACTATCGGGAAAGTAAATAACACCCAGATGGAGAGGGCACGGTGAATCTTGGCTACAGTCCGGGCTAAAGCTGTCCTTCACTGCGGCAGCACCAACAGACGGCACACACGACTGCAATGGCGGCCCTGTTGAGGTTAGCAGCTACCAAGCCGAGCCAATATTAGCGTGCTGGCTACATAGCCATGGTGCCATGCTAACGAGCCAGCTAGTCCCGTCTGCTAGCACGGCTAAAGCCTGCTGTCCAGTTTAGTACCAGCCTGTAGATTGTATAACACTGGAACGGAAGCGTTGCCATATACCGCCCATCCGACCATGGTTAGGTTAGACTCGTCTGCAAAGATAAACTGGAGGCAGCTCCAGGAACGGAGAGGCGGATCGGTCGATTCTAACAAAAAACCTGGAAGACATTCAGATCTGAAATAGTTCATTTTTATCAGTAACGTTATATCGTTGTGCCAGTCTGCTTTTTTCCAAGTGGCCATAACGTTACAACCAGTGCGAGTCAAGGCCTGTATTTTTCCACTTCAAAGTTCGCTACTATCACAAAGGGAGACGCAAAATGCACAATCCATGCATTGACTACTATAGTTATAAAATACTAAGCTTATATTCAGCTAAACAGAGTCCACTCGCCCCGCCGCTGCTTCTCTTCGCGACATAGTAAGTTGAATTTAAACGGTGAAATATTCACCTAGAATAATGATCACGCCGGCTCTATGCGTATAAATAATCGCATGCATACACCCACCTTTCTTCTTTTTTACTTTCTGAGTACTGAGGGGAGAAAAAAATAAGAAGAAGAGTCGGATATATGCTTCTAACTCCGGGTTGAGAAGGGCTTTGCGAGCTGTTGTGAGCCTCGTCAAACTGCTGTGTGTGTCTTCCTCTCTCTCTGCCTGTGTGTGTAGCTGGCGCCACAGCTCATCTGGCGCCAACGTTGGACGGCCGACGCACTTTAGCGAAAGCAATCATTGTCATTTCAGCGCTGCAAGGAAACCACTACCACCCCCTGCAGCCTCGGAGTGCATCACCAAAGACAAGCAGGAAATCCTCTGGAGACACACTGAGGTATGTCCTTAATATGCAATACTTACTAAACAGCATTCAGCAAAAACGGTCACCAGCATTGGGATGTAAACTGAGTACATTTACGGTATTGTTGAAGTTTCGCGGCGCTTGAATTCCACGTGAGCATTTCCATTTTGTGCTGCATTATATTTCAATTCAGTTGGAATGCATTGTATTTTTGTATCGCACCAAAGCACAATGTGTATGATCTTGAGGAACTTCATCTTGACCTTACCGGTCAAGATCATGCCATTTTGCAGGGAGAAGCCCAGCAGTTCCCAGTGAGAAACCTCCAACAGAATCAGACTCAGGGTGGGCTGCCATCTGCCTCGACCAGTTGGGTTAGGATGCGAAAGAGGGGGATAGTGGAAGAGAGAAGACAGAGTGAGGAGAAAGAGAAGGATAAGGGTATAGCTTGAGATGAGTATCGCCAATAATAGCATGAATTAAAAACGTGAAGATAATATGGACGCATTTTGCAAAAACCTGGTTCAATGTCAAGGATTATAAATATCAGTATTAAAAACTCAAATGATTATATTGTGTGTATTTGAGGAATACAGGCCACTCAGAAAGTTGTATATTTTGTGTAGTAATGAATTAATCCCACAAGATGATGCTATTTGCCAGTGGTGAATGCTCTGGATATACGCTATAGACTAGATATTGTATTAACAGTGGGTGTGCATCAGAGACATGACACAAATATTGTTTTTCTATCTATCTATCTATCTATCTATCTATCTGTTTGTCATTTCTGTCAGTCTGTCTCATCATGACAATTTAATTTAGAAAGTTTGCTTATGAAATGTTGTACATCAATAAGAGCCCTTTTATTAATTTAGGTAGTTTCAGCTTTGTCTCTCTTTTGTCTTGGTCCTCTTTGGCTCAGTCAGTACATCTTTAGTAACACCCATTCTCTGACGATTAAACACCAGACCTGGAATACTGGTTTTACAATGAGAGTAGACCACATAGCTAACATTCTGTCACACACAGCGTCAGTCACACAGTTTCACTGCAGCTGTTAACTCCAGGAACTCGTATCCTTTATTTTACCTGCTTACTTTTTGACAAATCTTTACTAAAAGGTCAACAGACTGCTGCTGCATCAAATCGCCTGTGGATTTTAATTTTGTTATCGTATCTATTGGACATTGTTTTTTTTGGCTTTTGGTGAAAAAAGATTAAACAAAATGTCCCACCACAGCACTCTGGATTTAGACAGATACAGCAGTCTGGAGAAATCTCGTCGCTCTACCGGCCGTGGCCAGTCCAGGGCCCAGGCTAAGTACGGGGAAGTCCTGTGTGACTTCTGCACAACTAGGAAGCAGAAGGCTGAGAAGTCCTGCTTGGTGTGCCTGGCATCCTACTGCGAGACTCACATCCAGTCTCACTACGACTATCCCACCCTGATGAAGCATAAACTGGTCAAAGCTACGGGTCAGATGAGAGAGAAGATCTGTGCACAGCACGACAAGCTGCTGGAGGCTTTCTGTCGCACGGATCAGACATCCGTGTGTGTTCTGTGCATGATGGATGAGCACAAACACCACGACATTGTCCCGGCTGGAACCGAGAGGACTGAAAAACAAGTGAGTGGTGAAAGCAATTTTGTCAATCTATACATTTGCTGAAGATATACTCCGTGAGTGATCTGAAAGGTTATTTATTGTCCAAAGATGAAATGAGAACAGCACAGAGCTCATCTGCAGTGTTATGATGGCAACTCTCATGTCGTTCCCTCTGTAGAAACAACTTGGCACCACGTTGCACAAATCTCAACAGAGGATTGACCAGAGAATCAAAAAGTGGCAGGATCTCCAACAAGCTGTGGAATCGGTTAAAGTAAGGCGGGGCGGTCAACTCAACTAAGTCACACTCTATAAACAAAACACAATGTCATCCATATTTTGACAAACCCTCTTCCTCATGTCATTCATCAGCACTCCGCTCAAACAGTCCTGGAGGAGAACGAGCGGATCTTCACTGAGCTCCTGCTTTCCATAGAGAGGAAGTACAATGAAGTCAAGGAGATGATCCGCTCCCACGAAAGGACCACCGTGACACGGGCCGAGATACTGCTCAACCGCTTTGAGGAGGAGATCACTCTGCTGAGGAAAAAACACACAGACCTGGAGAAACTCTCACATACTGACGATCACATACATTTTCTACAGGTGAGGCTAATCTGTCCTGAGGACCCCGGACAAGAGCACGTGTGGTGTAAAAAGCAGGGGTCTTCTGAGCGAACCATAAGCAATGTTGAAGCTTTTTGCCAGATATCTCTCATCTCTGTCTTCCACCATATTATTATTATCATTTTATTTTATTTTTTCACCAGAGCTGGCAGTCTCTGTCAGGACCCTCAGGGTATGAAGACCTCAACAACATCAGTGTTGCTCCCTATTACTCCTTTGATCCTACAAAGAGAGCCATTGCAGCATTGAAGTTACAAGTAGAAGAAGTCAGCAAGACCGAAATGAGCAAAATCTTGGGAGCAGGTGAACAAATAATTGTCTTTCTTTCTTCATTTCATGTAGTGTTATTGTCTCTCTGTAGCAGGAGCAGTTGTTCTTTTAGTCTGTTGCTCCTTTAAGGAAGCTTATAGTGTGTTTCTCAACTGTTTCTTACATAGTGAAGGAAGTCTACATCACACAAGAAGTTGAGGCAAGAGGAGAATCTGCTTTGAGGGAAGAACAGAGGACAAGACAAGAACCAAAGACAAGAGAAGATTTCATGAAATGTAAGTTATGTTGTTATGAGGTTACAGAGAAGCCTGCCATCAATCTGCTGTGAAACTTTTAAGCACTGACTTATCAAGGGTGTTCATCAGTCATATCACCCCCCACCAGCCAGTGGGTTTCATATGATCCAGGCTTATAAAGTGCATGAACGAGTAACATCTCTGTCTCTAACAAAGGAAACACCATGTGGTGATACGACTGAAACTAGTGTTACGTAAAGTATGCTGCTTGCAGAACAGGTTTAGTGAAATGTAAGTAAGCAAGTGGACAGTTCAGTGTTACTTGAACAAACACAGGTGTTCCTGCTTTTACTCCACCTGCATGGCAGTTACAACCCAAAGGTTTTAGTGGCCTAACTTTGTTATGCCTAAACGTATCAGACTCTACTAAAAGTATTTAGTATTTTGCAGAAGAAGAGATGTTAACATCCAATCTGAAAATAGACAAACACCAAAACATATGATAAAATTAAACTGGAAAACAGACTAAACAGCAACACATAGAGGATCAATAATTATTTTCCTCCTGCGTTGTTTAGACTCTTGCCAGCTGATTCTTGATGTCAACAGCGTCCACCCTAACCTTCACCTCTCCGAGGGTAATCGAACGGCTACGATGAAGAGTGGGCCCAAGAACTACCCTGACCACCCTGACCGATTCGACCACTGGCAGCAGGTGAGAATACTGGCTTTTAGGATTTCACTTTGTGCCTGGAAAAGGGAGGGAAATGCATAGTATGGACCAAAAATGATCACATTATCCAGAAGGGAGTAAACTGAATTCTGAACACAGACTTAAGAGTAAAAGAAGCCTGAACTCTGAGGGGACTTGATCTTTGAATCACTCTCCTTGAAACAATTAAAATTTTCATTAGACTTACTTATGAAAATTAGTTTGTGGAATCATGTTTTTGAAGTTTTTGAATAAAAGTGCATCTTCATCTTTGTAGCAAGTGATTCCTCATGGAAACTCTAATCTCAACAACTGTTTCAAACCATGATTAAAGCAACACATTTAACTTTAATTTCATCCATTCTACTACAGGTATTATGCAAAGAGAGCGTGGCCGGGACTCGTTGTTACTGGGAGGTGGACTGGAAGGGAACAGAGATAGACGTGGCCGTTACTTACAGGGGAATCCGTCGTAAAGGAAATGGGAATGAATGCAGCCTGGGTTGGAACGACAAGTCCTGGAGTCTTTACTGCTCTGACTCCAAATTCTCCTTTGTGCACAATAACAAGAGCAAAGACCTTCCAGCTCCAATGTCATCTCGTATTGGCGTCTACCTGGATCATGCAGCAGGAACACTTGCATTTTACAGCTGCTCTGATGGCATGCAACTTCTGCACAGAGTCCAGACTACGTTTATAGAGCCCCTTTACCCCGCATTCAGCGTGTGGGGCTTTGGTACCAGTATAAGACTATAGGAGTGTTATTATTGTGTGAACAATTTGAAACAGAGTGTTTGATTTATTGTGGTTAGTTTCACCTCTTGCTAAAAGTATTTTTTTCTTTACTTTTTATATTTGATGAATTTTAATCAATCATTACCAGACGTTGGGGCCTATTTTCGCCAAGTCGTCATTAGGAGATACAGGTAATACAGGTATAGAGTGATATGAAGTTAAAACTCCAGGGGGCAGCAAAAGACACTAGCTTTAATTCTCCATCTCTCTCTCTCTCTCTCTCTCTCACACACACACACACACACACACACACACACAACAACAACGATATTTGTATACATATTCGGCTTTCCTTTCTTTGTTGATGTGATGTGGCAAACTTCATCACGGCTGTCTTTGTTTTCTCAGTCGTCATACGTCATTTACAGTGAAAAAAGAAAACGAGGTACCACGATCAACTCGGGGAAGAAAACCACGAAGTGTGCGCGCTTGATTATTTGTATCAAGCACACCGGAGGTCAAAACGCAGATTAGTTTTGTTAGCTTTATTAGACTGCATGTTTCTAACACTAATACACATGTACGTTGGACACTTTTAAAGTGCTGATGCTAATATGTTCCATTTGCAACAGTTATCTGTACATGACATTTCTTCAGCCGCTCTAGTGCTGAAATGATGGGTTGATTATTCTATTGCTGGATGGATCAAAAAGTAGTTTACAACAATTTTAATCGTTTATCTAGTGATTAATAAAAATATATTACATAGTATAAAATATTTTAACTAAGGCTGCAGGGAATACTTTCTACTCTTAGTTTTATCTTATACAGGAGTCATTGTTTACTTTTTCTGTTTTTTCTCTTGTTTTATCATATCTTGTTCAAGTAAATTGTCAATTAAACAAATGCGATCCAAATGATCAAACTTTCGACATACACATTACGTTTAGCTTGCTTTTATTTATTTTTTATTTTATACTTTTATTTTTATTTTGCTTTAAATCCCATCGCACTGACCCCACCCACCCGGTGCGCGTCTAAACCTAAATGTAGCACACACTGCTACGACAGGATTTTTTTCTGGGGGCGGAGCTAAACAGCTGGATTCTGTGGAGTGTCTCGTGGCGGCGATGCAATGAGACGCGCTGCATGTGAGAGCGAGTCTCCCCCTCCCACGCCAATTCAAGGAGAAAACGGCTACCGGGACCTCAGTGCAGAAAAGATTGCTACCGAAGTAAAAATAAGTCTGCACGGTGTCCCGGGAGTCCGGTGCGGCGTTGTTTTGGGACGCCAGAGGGTGGAGGACAGGTCGGCGTACTCAAAATTGCCAAAAACACAGCAGGAACTTGGTGGCTACCAACGCAGAGGCATAAGGTGAGCATCCGCAGTATTACTCACGGTGTTGCTCGTTGTTTGTAGCGGCAAACTAGTTGAGAAGCTATGAGTTTGTACTGTGTAGAGAGGTGTAACTGACCCATCATGCGTGGTAGAAATAAACCCCGTGATGTGTCACCTATTTAAGTAAAACAAGGTTGTTTAAAATATCCGAAATAAAATCAACAGCCAGGTAAGTTAATCAGTGCAGAACAAGCGGTCCGTGGCAAGAAAAAACAAACCAGTTGTGTCAACTGGAGCGATGTATTGGAGTGCGTTGCAGGTGTTTATTTGTATTTTTATTTTATTCTATTTTTTTGTCTTGTACTGTAACCCCATCTACACACTCGAAATTAATTGTTGACAGCATCGCATAATCCCGGAGTGCAGAGTAGAGCTGCAACGATAAATTGATTACTTGATTGGTCGATGACAGACCATTGATCTTGCAATTAAATTATTAATCAAATAATCGTTTTAGTATTTTTTTAATTCAAAACCAAATGCCAAAACTGGCTTCAGCTTCTGAAATGTGAGGATTTGATGCTTTTCTTTGTCATGTTTGATGGTAAAATGAATATTTTGGGGTATTGGACCATCTGCAGGCATACCCTGGGACTCGAGGAAACTGCAACAGGCAACAATAATTAAAATAATCATAAGTTGCATTTCTACTACAGACTCTTACTGAGATTACCTTACCTGGCAATGCTTGATGATGATTACACTCTGATTAATAGGTGAATGATCCTGACCTAACCCACTTCCCTTCTCCCTTTCTTTCAGCAACCTAAAAGGACACATCTGTCCTGCCGGTGTCCCATCTACCATCCTCCTTCTTCAAGAACATGAATCGATGCAGATGTCAGTCCCACTCAGTTAAATGTTAGTACTACTTGAGCAGATATTGCTCGGCTGGCCGAAGAGGAAAAAGAAGAAAGTTCGAGGTGCTGGAAGATGTCTCTGTGGATGATACTGCCTGTTAGCCTGCCAGCTCTGACCATCACTGGGATATGGGTTGTGTAAGTATTACATTTCTTTGGCAGTACAGTAGTGTAAAATCCACCTGTTAAATCTATATAACTGTGTCTGGATCTATATCTACACTGCATTGTTGTTCTTTTCTATAAAATATCACACAGATACACAACCAAAAAACAGCATATAATCATAGTAAAAGTGATATCTTGTGATGATCTTTCATGGAGAATACACATACCCAGGCCATATCCTAAAATTGAAATCTGTTGTCTATAACGAGGCACAGACCTTTTGATACCTCAGTCTCTCTTGCTTCTAGTGGAGCGGCACCGCATATTTACCCTGAATTCCTGGGAGCCATGGCAATTGCACATGGATTAACTCTCTTCAGGAAGGGTCTGGGATTACCACCCTTCTCTTAAAAGTGAGACAGGCAGGTTGGCAGCGCAGCTTAATTATCTGCAGTATCTGAGCAGATGTATGGCACAGAAAGGAGTGAGTACCTCCTGGTCACGTCTGGGCTGACAGCTTCTCCTATCTGCTCTGTTATTACTTTGGGGGAGGAATGCAAACCCCAAGGGGAGAGAAAGAGACAGATGGCCCAATTCCTAACTGTCGTAGTCCTGTATTCAGGCTTTGTGCAGCATCTTTGATGAGTTTGCATGTGGTGTAAGAAGACTAATCAGATGCCTGAGTGGACACCTTGCACGGCAGCCCCTGTTTGTGAACATGGTTCCTTCACAGTCCAGTTCGGAGTGTGTATTCAGATGTATAGGACTTTGCAGAAAATGTTAATGTTGTTACTGAGCTAGACAACATGCAGGATGAATTAAGTGCTAGCGTTGCCCATTTCTTTCTTGTTTTGGCATTGTTTCTGAGGTAGAAAGAGGATCTGAGTTAGGATGCTGACTCTCAACCCCTTTAAATCCATTTCCTGCCCATTACCTTGACAAGGGTGCCTTGTTTCCAGTAGAGCAGGCAAGGGTCTTTTTTCCAGACTAGTGGAATGTCAGAAAATGTGACATGTTTCACAACTCCCTGAGTTGGGAATAAGGTAAATGCTGGAAGGGGTTAATAGAGAGTGCAAGCAGAAATTTGACTCAGCATCTGGTGGCCATGCTCAGAGCATGAAATGTCTGTGTGGAGCCAGAGAAAGTCTCAGACTTGTGCCCACCCAAGAGTCTTGGCCTACATCCGTTTGCTGACCTTCGATGAGTTAAGCAGTGTGTGTGAGTTTCAGTGTGGCTCAGTGTGCTGTACCCGTTAGCGGCACTTCTTGCTGGTTAGATTTTAGTTTGTTTATAAGTATACTTTGTTTTGAAATATTTTAAAAGGTATCAGCGTAGTAGACTCTGCAGCATCCAGCAGGAGAAGCAACTGAACTCCAGCATACATTCCCTAAATCCATTTGAATTCTATGCATCACACCCTTTTCCTGTGGTTTCTGATGTT
Organism: Psettodes erumei; assembly: GCA_016785225.1. NCBI lineage: Eukaryota > Metazoa > Chordata > Actinopteri > Pleuronectiformes > Psettodidae > Psettodes > Psettodes erumei. The sequence continues at coordinate 5,953,186 of JAFBJZ010000660.1, forward strand.
ATTTTTGCACAGCTTTCATTGTCTACAGCAGATTTTTCCATTTAAGACTTTCCTCAGTGTTATTTGTTCAATCCCAAATGAAAAAAAATATGGTCTGTTGTTCCACCTATATATTGCTCACAGGCATGCAATTACAGTTTACAACCACTGCTGAGCTTTGATAGAGGTCTAATTATGTAAACAAACCTATTATTACTCAGCCTCCTCTGAGCACAGACTGCACTCGATTACTTCCACGTACAGCTGAAAAAGACCACTTTATTTAGAATTTTCCCAGAGATGCACTGCTGCTATTTTAGTTTTGAACCAAACGAACTAGAATATGCCTCAATGTGGAACTAATTGGAAAGTATAACAACTTCAGTTGGCTTTGATTTCTTTTACTGTTTGCCTTTCAATGAAGTCCCTATTATAAATCTCTACATTTGTAGCACACTTCTTTTGTTTTTGTCAAGTTGGTGTCTGATGGCCGTATTCCACTCCTGCCAGTGGGTTTCCTCAATGTATTATGCAAGAGCAGTGCTCTCCACAGGCATCATGTCTGCCATTTGGCTCATATGACTTTCACGTGTTGACTCACATCACCTAATCAACCAAGTGTTGCCATCCTCTACAGCAGCCGGTCAATACTAGACTTGCCTTTTATCAATCACATGCAGAAAACACGCTTAAATATAATGATTATTGAATATGAGCCACAAATAGGCACCATAAAATAGTTTTGTCTTTGAATCTGAATTATGTGCAGAGACTGTCATAGTGATGGCAGCTGTTTAATTTGACCTTTTGTTTGTATGATATGGAGGTAGAGCTCTCTTAATGTACAATACAGTGCAAACAGATGGAACTACATGATACAAAAAAAAGCTTGGATTGATGGCAATCATCAATGTATGTAATGGATTCATTATGATTATTGTATAATTTTATATATTTCTCTTGTAATTATGTACCACAATGATGATATAACTGTGTTACACTGTATACCACACTGATGTCCTTTTTGAAGCACGAAGCCCTGCACACCAGTCAGGATATTGTCTTTTTCATGCATAGGATACATTTTGCTTGCACTGAATCTTTCCACAAATGTTTATGTGTCGATCACATGTGTCTCTGTGCTTGTTATTAGCAGGTGTGTTTGTGTGTATGTCTTAATGATATGTCTCTGTTCTTCAAAGACTGGTTTGTGAGTATGATGCTGTCAGCCCTGGAAACACTCTTAATTGCTACTTAACCTCCTACTGAACTATGAGTGCTTTCAGGGCAGATTGCCTCTGTCTCTTTATGCCTGTCTGTCTACCCATCTTTGTCTGGCAATTGAAAATTTGGTTTTGATTAATGTGTGCATGTGTTTGTTTGTTTTTTTTGGTCTTGTCTTCATACTGATCATCGTAACCAACCATTTAATATGCAGTACTTCTGCATGTCTGTCGCCTTTACATCTGGAGTTCTGTATGACGTGGACATGTACAGACAGATCAGAGACAGTTGAGCTGGTGCTGGTGTTGAAATAATCAAGGGCTCAACATTTAAGCCCTGAGGCAGGAATATGTATAAGTAAGCCATTCCTTGGTAGTTTATCAGCTCACAACTCACTCACTGGTAGTAACAAATCTGTCCTTTCACTGTGACACCTGGTAACATTTAGATGCAAAAATGGTCTGACATTTCGTCAGTTAAAAGATGATTTTAAAAATATGGTCATACAACTTTATAGAGGTGATCGCTCTTCTTGTTGGGCCACCCTTACTTTGAAAATGAACTTGCTTTATACGTTTTTTGAGGCCGATGCTGATATTGTCTTTTGTTTTGATACAAATGCAGATAATTTCTTTTTTTTCTTTTGTAGTTGCAAGGTAACATTTTCAGTGCTGCCTAGTGGAATGGATACACTGTTTGTAGATCCCCTCAGACCTAGTTTGGCATGTCCCACATTTCTTCATCAGCTGACATATACACGGACACCAATATATCTACACTCAGCTGATATTGGCTGATGTGTTACCTGGCCAAATTAGCAGTCAAGATCATCGATGTCAATCACCTTATACAACCAGAGATTCCTTTAAGCCAATGTTAAAACTTTCACATATATGCAGCACCACGTTGACTATCAAACTAACTAGGCTCAATGTCTTAATCTGAACTATGATATAGGTCTTGAACTTGCGGAATACAGTTTTTTTATCTTTTGATCGTCTGGTCACTGACTTCTCAGAGGACATGCCTGGTCAGTGACCTGACTAAACAAACACTACAGTTGGATTTAAGCATTCGTCAAATCAGTTTGACGGACAACTCAAGTTTTTTTTTCTTTTTTTTGTCCTCTGGGTCTTGGATAAAGTGATAACAGAGAGTCAAATCGCACCCGGTTCAACAGGTTGAACAAACAGGTGCAACATTATATTCAAGTTACTGCAAAGTGAAAAACTAAAGATGTAGCATTTAACTATAAAAAATTGTTCTTGTTTTTTTTTTTTTTTTAAAAAGAAATACAGCCTGCCTAAATCCTGATCTTGTATCTGCTTATTATTGTATTTTGGTTGAAGATATAAACATCTCTTCTTTAAAAATATATATTAACAATATGGACATGTCAATAAATAGGTTCTCACACAAGTACATTTGCAGTTGCCTTGTATTTTGGTTAATCACTCTTCCTCTCTTGAAGGTATGCCATGGCCCTGTACAACCAGCATGTCTGCCCTGTGGATAACTGGTATGTTGCTTAATCCATCCTGTATTTTACTTCATCGTACCACTGTCGATCCCTGGTGATTTGTCACTGCCACTGTCAGCATGTTTCCCAATCTTTTTCATGACGGGCTGCAATTACCTCTGTTGGCACATGAAGTAATGGTATTATTTCACTTCAGGAATGTATGACAGGCACATGTGAATCAGCCCATAAACCAAAAGAATAAACTGCAGCAAATGGCCACACATCTAAAGTGTGATTTTGCAGCTGTTATTGTTCTCAGTTCATGCGCTGTCAGTGGGTTTGTTTCAGACAAACTGAGGTTAATCTCTACCGGCAGCACTACTATGTGATGACACAGTTGGTCGCTGCCACTTTGACTCACCATCATGAAAAACAAAAGAAAGCCTGGTTGTGACTACACAACACAGCACTCAAACAGAAAATTGTAATTCTGTAACTGTATATTTCTACAATGCATCTACTGCCTACGTTATCTATCTACTACGTTCTTTTTGTGTGTGTGTGTTTGATGCTCCAGGTTGTACAACCAGTCATGTGAAGAGGAGCTTTATTTGCAGAGCGGGCCAACCTTGTGCTGCACACTAGACAATGTACCTCTCATAAGGTCAGTCAGGGCTCCACCCTGAACCAACCAGACCCTTCCTCCGCTGTCTGCTGTCTGCTGTCTGCCTCTCTGTCTTTTTTCTGTCTCTTTGTTTGTAGTTTCTGCCCGGTTATTAAAAACAGGAACGTGGTTCCATTGTTTTACATTACCCCTGTCGGCACATTGTTGAAAAAAAAAAAAAGCAAGTGAGCTCCAAGGAGACATTTCTCCAGAGTGTGTGTGTGTGTGTGTGTGTGTGCGTGTGCGTGCATTCTGAAAATAACTTGGGGCTGAAATATCCTGCTGCTGCCACCGTGGCAGTTGGGAGGCAAAAGCATGGGTCTGCTCTTGACAATGTAAACACTCACAGACAGAGGAGTTGGCTGTGTCGGGAGCAAATCACGACACTCCTGCTCTTTTCTTTGGCTTTTTGTCCCACATCAAAGGCCAGTTATAGAGTGTAAATACCATGGTGTTGTTTAAATAAATCTGGAGAAAGTCTTAGAATGAGAATGTAAATAAATCACTGCTCGTGTTCCTTGCTAAATGCAGATAACTTTTGGTAATGTGCCCAAAAATATTAATTAATAATAATTATAATAAGTAACACAAACTATATTGACAGCTATAGATTGTAATCAGTGAATTTTTGACTGAAATTAAACTGTCTATTAAGAAAAAGGTGACAGAATGTACATAATATTCCGTTAAAATACTGTATAAAATACCATACATTTTCATCTATGCACTGAAGCGCGCGTGTGTGTGTGCGTGCCCGTGCGGTCAGCTGAGAAGACTTTGTAGGAAGCAGAGGCTAGGGCACAGACAGCCTGTGTTGACTGTCTCCTGCCCCTTCCCCTCCTACAAACATTTCCCATTCCTAGAAGAGAGGCATTATGTAGTAGGTGAAAAGTCAAACACTTCATGATGGGATGTGAGGAGGAATGCCCCCCCCCTGGCAGAAGCACAAATGCATCTCAAACAACATGCTAGATTGCAGAGTGCACAATGTGGGAGGGGAATTAGGTGAACTGTTGTTGTGTAGTGTGTGTGGGTTGATTCACAGCATTTTTCCCTGATTTATTTCTGTGCACTCTTTCCTGCAGTAAATGTGGGACTCTTCCCCCCGAGAGCTGCTTCTTCAGCCTTATCTGCAGTACAGGCTCATTCATGGGTAAGGCATCACATGCACATGCATACAACACACACAACACACACATACACACAATTCTGCAGTCAGTGATATCAACTTCCATTTCTACTATGAGTCAGTGGTAGGTTTTTCTGGAAGTCAAGAAGTCACAGCATTAGTGCTTCAACCAACAAGTATCTTCATTATCCATTAATGTGCTGATTATTTTCTGGATTAAATAATTTTGTCTCAAAAATGTCAGAAAATACTGAAAAATATCCTGAACAATTTCCCATAGGCCAAACAGTCCAAAACCCTAAGACAATGAGATTGCTCTCAGATAAAACAGAACAAAATCAGTAAAGTGTCACATTTCAAAACATTAATTGACTTTTTTTTCTTAGTTGTGTATTATTTTTCTGTTGACCAACTAACAGGTTAATTTTAACCTAATGTGCAAAATACTTTTTAAAATAAAAAATAACAGTTATATTAATTCTAATGTAAAAAATACTTCTTTAAACTACTTCAACATAAGAGATCCAGTTCTTTTGTGATAGGTACCACGTGTATTGTTGTTTTGATCAACTGTTTTCCTTAAATTAAGGCTTCAGAACTATGTTCGTCCTCTTACCCTTAGAAAAGTGCTGGTCCCTTGCAAAACGTACAACTACACTGACCGAGAGCCAGTGAAAACCTTGCATGTAGTAAATCTGAATATAGGAAGTAGGAACGAGGAAAACATACGTGATGTAAAAGGAAGTGAACCATATGCCGGTTTGTATGTTTTTGTGCATTCTACACGTGCTGGTTCTGACTTCCCTGATGTAGTTAATTTTTGCCAGCTGTTCCTTGGACACGTTCTTTGTCTGTCTCTCTCTCTCTCTCTGTCTCTGAGTGTATGTGTGTGTGTGTGCACATAAATCCAGGGAGGTACAAATATATACAAAAACATACAAATATCCTGAAAGGTCAATTCAGAAAAAGGTATGTGGCAACAAAACAACACAACAGCCAAACAATGTCGCTGACTGAAATGACTACACTACATTGAAGTTGAACTAAAGCTGCACTGACACCTAGTTTAATTGATCTATAACAACCTCTGTAGGTGGGGTGAGCGCTTCAGCCTTCAGGTTAGATTGGTTGCATGAACGGCAACCTTGTCTGGGTTTATTTTTTCTTCACCACTCAATTAGTCTGGTCGTACAGTAGCACATGTTAATGACTGTGATAAGGCAAGTTATTATGGTTCTACAGAAGTAGGGTAAGTTGAGCTGGCATGTACAGCCTATTGTAAATAATCAGTGCTTAGTTTCTTAGCCTATTGATTTATATATTACTTTGTAGATTGTGCCTGCTACAGTTGGCTTAGGGGTTCACTTCAATCTGGGATAACATGGACTCAGTGAACTGTATGTTGCCTCAGAATTTATTTCTTCTCATTTTTTTTATCCCAGTTCCCACCTTTCTGCCAGTGTACACACAATGTTTCAAAGACAATGCATGTATTCTTTCCCTGCATACCTCCTGGGGGAGAGAATGAAGCTGGGTGTTTGGGTTGAAACATATCCCCTTGTAGGGACGGCAGGGTTTATTTAACTGTGAAGTGTGGTGTGGCCGATTTGAGTTTTGTGGGAGTACGTGTGTGTATGTGCACTAGTTTTAGTATTTGCCCATGCGTGTTCGTAAAGGCCTATGCGAGTTTGTGCTTGTGACGGTAGGGTTTGCATGTACTGTACATTACAGTATGTTCATGTTGTTGCAATGTGACTTCCATGTCAAAGGAACACACTGGTGTATATGCACCAATGTGTGTGTTAGTGTTCCAGTCTGCTTCCTCTCCTGGGCTTCCTCGGTTTAAAGAAAAGCCAGCAGCAACAGCAAGATCTGTAGAGATCGTCTGTTTGGAAGGCGACGCAAGCACTGTGTGTTTATACAAGCTCTTTCCTATTGTTGAGCTGTCAGACAACAGCTTGTTCTGACCTTCTGAGGTCCGCTGGAGATCAGCTATGCTGCTTACTCATCAAACATGTAACCCTTACGCTGTATGATCCTGTGAGCTCAGCATGGCATGCATCCTCAAAGAAATGTGCCAGAAAACAGTTTACACACGTGTGTTTAGAGCACAATACAAAAGAAAAAAGTGGAAGAAAACTGGATTTGCTCATGGAGAGTAATGGGGAAAATCCTTGTCTTTAACCTTCAGGCCAAGTTTTCATCATCTTGGGTAAATGCCAGCACATTCAAACATGCTCATTTGTTATGATGAAAAAGTCACTCAGATGAAATACTGTAGGAGAGCTCCACAGCCAGCCAGTCTGCAGCAGAGAGACGGAGATGCCGTAATCTAATTAAATAAGCTGTAGTTGACTTTCTTGTCCCTTCAGCAACGCAGCATGTTCTCCATTTAACAAAAAAAAGGAAAAACAAAGACAAGATTGTTTCCGAGCCTCGAGACACAATTTGTTTTTCCATGATTGTAACTGAAATCACTTTGCCAAGATGGTTTCAGTGCTAAGGGAACAGAGGGCAGTTCACACAAACAACACCACACACACTCACTAGGTAGAGCTTGAGGATTTGAAGAAAAAAATATTATAAATTATACAATCTTACTTTAGCTTCAGCTAGATGACATGTATACATTACATCAGCTGCATTGTTTATTTGTTTATCTGTATCTGAGCAGCATTAGTTATCCATCTGCGTGTGTGTGTGTGTGTGTGTGTAAAAATGCACAGTTGTCATTCTTACTTGAACATCGTTCAATCCATGTTAAAGTACCATTCAGCAGTGAAATATGAAATACACTTAAATGCTCTTCACTTTTTACTAAAAGCTAATAGGAATAAAGTCATGAACTTAATTATTTTGTACTATTATGAAATGTATGCATATGTGTATAGCCTATAATGATATTTTTTCCTGTGTTTAGGGTTTGGCGTGGTTGTAAAATATGTACGGTTGTTGAGACACTTGATTAGACAGTCTGCAATATATCCAAACCCTCACTAGTAGAGCGAGAGCTTTACATTGTTATTTTTTTCTTTCCTTTTTGTGACCATGATTTCCATTTTTGTTCCTCTTTTGGCAGTGTTGACCTTACAACCTGTCTCTTGTACAGAGGTGATGACAGAGTTAACACATCAGTTAAGTCTCTGGGACACTTGTGCGTTGTCCCCTATAATTCTCTCAGCCCCCTCTTTTGCACTTACCACTCCTTCTGTCCTGCTTTCACCAAGCCTAGTCACCCTTTGTCAAGCACCAGTCGTGAGGAGCTAACAAAGGGAATCTGAGCGGGGGTCAGCTCCTCAGTGCATCAACAATACCCCCAGTCACAGCTCATTAGCACATCAGCAGTCATCTGTCCCATATACTGTATTTCGTTTCCCCTCGCCTTTTAATCTTATGCAAGACACAGACCAACCCCCACCAATGTGTCATTCCCACTTTCCCGCCATTTCCTGCCTCTCATATTCCCACGTGTTAGGCAGAGCAGTTAGACTTCCTGTAATTCTCAATCAGCTTCCAAGGCATTCTTGTGTTTCTTGGCTAAATGAGGTGTGTGAGTGTTTGCATCAAATTGAACCCAGGCACTGTGGAATAACCATGGTGCATGATACTTTTTTAAGCAAAAGCTTAAAGCTAGGCTTTCTCCCTTTCTGACAGCGTTTCACTGTTCTACTGGTGTGGTCATTTTAGACTCTGTCTCTTTGTGTCTCTCTGTCTTTCTGTAGTAATGGTGATTGTGCTGCTCCGATATGCCCATGTGATCGAGAAGCACCAAAACTGCATTCTCAACACGGCGAGTCTCTCCACAGGCTGGATCTGTGCTGCTGGACTCATCATGGTGGGCAATTTCCAGGTATGGTGACCCAGTTTATTACCCAGTAAAATAAACTGTGATGAAATGCAATAAAAACGTGTTCCTTTTTGTGGTCTTACATATTTAGTTGAATATTTTGGGGTTTGGGACTGCTGATCAGTCAAAACAAGATGCTTTATGTCATCACTTTGAGTTTCAGGATATTACCTTGGGCATTTGTCACTCATTTGACTCACTGAAGTTTTATAGACCAGAAGAATCAACAATTATACTGATGGTCTGTCCTATCTTCACACACATGGTCCTCCTCTGCTCTGTTAGGTAGTGTAGTGTTAACACCTCAAGTGAAGAAACCCAACCTAATTTCCTGCCCTGTAGATATTTGTTCTTTGAGGAAGAATTTCTTCAAGTTTAAATATTTGGAGGCCTGGCTGGACGCCTAGACTGTGTGTATGGTGTGTGTCTGTGTGTGTGTATTTTGGAGAAAGAGAGGAAAGCAGTTACAAGTAGCTTTGATGAGACATCCTTGGTATTTTTGTAGAAATTAGTTTGGGAAAGAGGCTTTAGAGATAAAATACACTGACTCAAAACATTATGACCACCATGTGTCTCCTCACCGCTCTGTGGCTGCGCAGCCCCACATACAGCAGGGTTCAGTGCACAGTCTGTGTTGTGAGGCATTCCTCCCGTAACCATCATTAAAATTTACTTTGGCTTGTACCACAGTAGCTCATCAGTAGGGACAGCCTCCATTGCTGTATTGCATCGGTGAGCCTTGGGTGCCCAGCACCCCACTGCTGGTTTGTGGTTTCTCTCTCCTTGGATTACTGCCTACGGGTGCTCACCTTTGCTGAATGGGAGCACCCCACGAGCCCTCTTGTTTCAGATTTGCTTTGAAACAGCAAGTCATCTGGCCCGTATTACATTCATTCAGGTCTTTGCACATGTCCATTTCCCCCCACATTTAACCCATTCACCAGAAGAGTCTGACACTAATCATGTAACACCTTGACCTGCTCTGTTGTTATAAAATGATCAATGTCGTTCGCTTCATTTGTGATTGGTTGTCACATTTCATCAGTGAGGTTTTGTTACTATTCTGGAATTGTCCTTCAACTTTGAAAACATGGTTAAACACTGACCATCTTGACTGCCAAAATACCCCATTCAATTTTTGATACAAATTCCAAAATACATGCAGTGGTGAACATTTCTCCTTTAAATGAAAACATGTTTCTTTATAGTAGAATAATGTTTTCTTCTGTTTCCACTGTCAATGTTATATCAGTTTTTACTAGAAAATATTCTAGAGTGTTTAAAAGTTGTGTAAGGAAACAACAGTTTAAAGCTTTCACTGCCTTGAGGTAAATGTAATGCTTTGATATGTTAACCACTTGGCCCTGTGTCCTCTTCTCTGGAATAGACTCCCTTTTATTTGCTGAGGATTTAGTGGTTGAGGATGGTTTGGTTATTCTGGAGAAGTCACTAGAGAGATTTTTCGCTTTCATGCATGTTCCTTCTGCATCATTTTTGTATATAAATTAACATGTTTTCTGTTGTTGAAACATAAGTGGAAAGATCATGACTGAGCAGCCAGTGCTTCTTCATATGTTTGACTGTGCTGATTCTGTCTATCGTGTGTAGTAAAGATGAGAATGATACTTATTATTGACATCTTTACTGTATGTCTGTTTAGTTCAGTTTCTTGTGCGATGAAGAAGAAGAGGTTCATATTACAGAAGGATGTGGAACAGCTGTGTAGTGGCAGTTTGTCTGGGAGTGCACGAAGGTCGCTTTCACCTTCTTCTTCCCGCTTCTCCTCCTGGGCCTCCGCTTTGCAGATCATGGAGGAAATTTACGGGAAGAGCCAGGGGGAAGTGAGTCATCAATTCTGGCCATCCATGTAGCCGAGCTAGGCAGACAGGGTGTGTGGAGTGGAGGCCCCATCTATAACCAATCACAGACGCTCCCTCGCAGACACGTCTCGTACAGTCGGGGACATTGCAGTGGGATGGAAATAGAGATGTCATTGAGAGTGAATAAACAGTGGAAACCAAATGAAGCACAGACTCAAATTCATGGGCTCAAAAACACATGGACAGAGCATCCACAGCCAAACCCCACAAGCAAGCTGGTATCCGATGAATCAAACAGAGAGATAAATCAAAGAGATAAAGCAACACATACATGCATACTCAGTGGTGGCAAGTGCTTCAGTGTGTGTGTGTGTGTGTCACATAAGGCTATGGCATCAAAGCTGTGGCATGGCCACTGGGGCATTTTCTGTCAGGTGGACTCATAGTTTGAGCAGAGAAACACATAAATATATGATTGCTGCCACACAGAGGTCGTAAGTGTGACGAGGCTGGGTCTGAAGCTGCCTCCAGGAAGAGGAGGGGAGGATAGAGAGTGCACTGCTAAAGCTCAGACACTACATGAGGCCTGACAGAATCCACCTTCAGCAGGACCCTGTTCTCTTGTTGGTTGTATCACCCTGGATAGTGTTGTTGTTGAGATATTGATTAAATATCTACGTTTACTTTTGCTCTTAGTCTTGTAAGTCCTCCCACATGTACTGCACATCCTCACACCGCTGTACTCAAAAGCTGTTTTTTTTAAAATGCAGCACATAGAGACAGTATTCATCAGTGAGACATACTCATATCCAAACATGCACATTCACCAGCGCTCTCTTCTTGGGAGTGTGAGCTCTGCTGACTCTGACCGTACCCAGTGTGAGCCCCATCTCTATTCATTTATGCAGGGGAGCTGCCGGTCAGTGTCAGCCTGCAGGGACTGATTTATCAAGCTCCTCTTGCTTAGTCATCAAGCTGCATTTTAAATAAGGTGCAATACTGCAGAAGACCATGTCCGAGACCTTTAAATGAGACTGAAGGAGAGCACAGTATATTCTTCTTTTGGGAGAAGTTGTTAGACAATATGACAGGTGAGGGCAGATCCTCAGAGAAATGTTCTGAATGTCTGATGAACACTTGTAGCAATTATGAGAGCAGCTTAAGGCTTTTCTTTGCCCCCCCATGACTTCCCTGTTTCTTTGAGGCTTCCCAAAGCTCACGCTGCCACATTTTAGTCCACTTCACTGCTCTCAACATCCATCAGTCTTTAATCCTCCTCATTATTTCATCTTAACACCCACACCCCCACCTTGTGCCCCCTCTTTTCCATCATCTCTAACCCAAAGCGTTGTTACAGCATGTGGTCCTCGTGAACTGTACAAAGTGTGAAAACATAAATAAACTAGGACAGCAGTGGGAAAACGCGTGAGGCCTCACTTTGCTCTCTCTGCCATTGTCACTTGCAAATTCAGACATGTCAAAGGCAGATCTGAGAAAAGACTAATTTTTTTACTTGTGTTCTTTTCATATTGAAATGTCAAGAAATCTTACTTTGTCACTTCAGGGATTAGCCTACTGCACAAGAATGTTCAGTATGTATTAGTCACGTCAATGGACAAATGGCTTAGAAACCAAAACTAAATAACTTCTAGGTTGTTGCCCTAATGATCCCTAAGAATTATTCAGAGCAGAGGGACGTTGTTATTACGAACACAAGACGTTTAACCATTCAGCGTTTGCAGAGAAATGCAATTCTTTGTCATTTTTCTTAAATTGTGTAGTCCATAAAGGTGTGTCCCATGCATAAATACTCCACTCAATCTCTTATCTGTTCTGATCAGTAAATCTGTGTTTGTGTGTGTGTGTGTATGCGTGTGTCCTGCAGTGGGAGCTGTAGTCACATGCTCCAGACCAGCTCTTTTGTGCATTGTTTCTTAACGTTCTTGTGACCGGCAGGGAGAAGGAGGCCCTCTGTTGTGTTGCCTACTGCTGTCGTTTTCCTTCATGCCGCCCTCTCTTTTTTGCTTGTTCTTCTTCGGCTCCAAACTTAAAAGGCGTCTAAGAGGCTTCAAACAAAGTATCACACAGCAACGAATAATCTGACCAAGCAGTTTGATGCAGTAAATGTGTGATGTTGCCCTCTTCTGATCTTTCCCACATGGTGTTGCTGAACTGCTGATTTTGTATATTATTTTTGTCTTCCCCATTTTGATGTAACCACCCTTGCTTCCCACTATTTCCTTCTGTCTCATCTCATCATGTGACAGGTGGATAATGCCAAAGTTCTCCACTATGTCGGAGCAGGCATTGCCTTTCCTACTAGTATGCTGTTCGTGTGCCTGCAGTCAGCACTGACCTACCGACTGGCCAAGACCCAGGGGGAGTACAATGTGGCCCACCTCCGGCTCTTCATGACCCTGCTGGCCTTCGTGGCCTTGGTGCTCAGTATCCTCTCCAGCCACTGACAGATGGCAGCCATCACGGCTCTAGAGTAGAGCGTAGTACCGCCAGCCTAATAAAAGGCAGAGTCCTCCTCCACAGATAATCAGTGTCAAATCCTATGTTATGTCATTATGGGACATTTTACAGCTATACATGACAGCGAGTTCAAAGATTGTTGAGCATTATGAAACCCCTGGGACATGGTTTTAAGGAATAGTTCAGCATTGTGAGAAATATTTGCATTCTTGTTGAGATTTAGATAAAAGAAATTACCGCTACTCAAATGTCCCTATGGTAAATAATTGTTGTTTGTAAATGTTGTTTCTTATTTGTTTAATCCAAAAAAAAAAACTGAAATTGAGCCTAGCTCAGATAATACAATACAATGCAGTGTCCTCCAGCAATACTGTGTTGTTGGCACATTCCCAATAGATTTTCTTTGCCTTTAAACTCCTTGCTATATCCCTCCAGTAAGACTGGATTTGAATTTAACAGTTTATATGAAAGTTAAATCAGACATATGTCAGACACATACAGCTCAGACTGCTACTCGTAGCTTTAACACACCTTTGCAGTTGCTCTCCTTAACCATGTGTGTGCAGGTGGTGTTTTCTTCTGTCAGGAGAGCTTCGTCCTGCAACATGCGTCGGCTATCTTTGAATGGGTGTTCTGCGTCATTGTCATGCTGTTTTACGGGACTTTTGCCTTTGAGTTTGCCAGCATGTCAGGTGACACCATGGTGGTGCTGGCCAGAGGAGGGGCCCTGGGGGCCGTCGGGAGAGAGCACAAGGTGGACGCATTAGGAGCACACTCACAGCCGCATCTGCACCCACCTGAAAACATGTCCATACTTTAGCCCATTGGTACATCTCAAAGCCACACGTTTGGCTTGTCTATTACTTTTAAAAAATGGTTGTCGAATGAGTTTAATTATTCATTTCTAGCCACACATGTATAAAGGTTTGAAATGAACCAGGCCAGTGCAGCAGCCTTTCATGGCAGATTGGATTCTGTTGTTTCTGCCCTAGGGGCTGAGATCTGCTGCCACAGTGGAGAGCTCAGCTTCTACTGACCTCTGTGTCTCTAAAGAAATTTGCATTTTGCACATTGCCTATGTGTGAAGCCAAATTTTCTCCCAACTTAGTCCTGTTCTCAGTGGCCAGTGGAGGAGGGAGTATTTTATTAATCAGAAAAAGAAAATGTGCTGGTCCCCCTGTATTTCTGTAACCAGTATCAGTAACCTTGGACTGTTTCCACTTCAGGTGACTGCTGCAATGCTTTCCTTCTAAAGGAGCAAAAGCTGCTGGATGGCCTGGCTGACACTATTACAGTAGCAAGACAGAGGAGAGAGAAAAGATGGAAGGTCATACTTCAGGCTTGTTTTATCACAAAAGAACAGATGAATGCAAGAAATTCAAAGAAACAGTCAAATAGAGGACTATATAAATGTTTGAGCCAGTACTTGAGATACAACAGCACCATGGCAATAATTTAAACCTGTATTAAGCAATACCTTTTGATATTAACAAAATCGTAGACTGTCATTGTAATGTCAAAGCGTCATGGTACCAAACCTACTGACAATTAACACCCTACTCTGAGTAGATTTTTTTAACTGCTTTTAACTGACAAAAAAATCCACCATTTGGAAGTACAGGCCCAGATATTTTTCTCAGGGGCTGGTTTACCAAGGCTAAAAGAAAACTAAATAATGGATGCATGTTTTTCAGGCAGGCATTAGGATAAAAAATTTGCTCTGTGTCTGCTAGATGTGAAAATTAACCGTAACAACTTTAGTCAGTTTGTGGTCAAAAATCGCTTAATGCAGTTTTAAATTACACAACATCAACAAATTATTTTCTTGATCTGTGCCAACCACATCTGGCACGAGCTGTCTTTTTGCACCTGGATGCTTTGGGTGATGTGCCATATCATTATTTTAACTGGGCAGAGAACATACAGTAGATGTGGTCACTCATAAATTCAAACCTCTTTACTTGTTAATATCAATACACTATATCAACCTTAAACCTCAAGAGTTTGATTCAATTTCCTCTCTGTAGAGTTCTGCCAAAGAATATGAGACCACACAGTATCCAGAGGCTGAAGGTTTACCAGCTAATTCAACCCAGAGCACTGGGTTTAATGAGTTTAGTGACGAGACATCCTGCATCTCATTATTCCCCAACAAGGAGGAGCAGAATGTGCTCTTAATGCTTTACCTTCTTACTTCTTTGAATCTCAGCATTCTCCACAGCTGGAGTTGCTATGTCTTGTCCAGCTGGTGCAGCAGGACAAAGGGAAAATTAATGACCTATGATGTAAGACATAGTTGAGATGAAGTGTCCCACCTCCGTGTTACTGCCTGTGGTGTTGGTGCTAACACACAAAAGGCCTTATTCCCTTACTTTTTTCCCCTGAGTTTAGCTGTTTATGATCAATGAAAACAATAAGGGGATATAGGGTCAGTTTATGGAGGAGCAGGGATAGAACATTGCATGAACTCCTATGAGTGTCAAGAATACCGAAGCAGATATCTAGCACTACAGATTAACAGCTACCTGCTAAAACCTAAACTGTAGCTGCTAACATATTTTCATATCTGTCAATGTAGATTTGCCTCACGGTTTAGTATCTCTTTTTCAGTCATCCTTCTGATATATTCAGATTTACACTACTCACAAAAAATAGGGATATTTGGCTTTTGGTAAAATTTATGTAAAACGAAAAATGTTCACGCTACAGTGATATTATATCATCATGTGCATTCAAAAGTTTAGAGCAGGTCACAATGAGTTCACCTGTAAAGATTACAGTGCATTTTAGGTTCATCCTGAAATTTCATCCAAAAGCCGAATATCCCAAATTTTGTGCGTAGTGTATATTCATTGACTTTCTCTGATATTCTGTGCTATGTTGTAAAACAGTGTTACTGTTTATATTTGCAATTGACAACAGCTCTGTGTAATATGAACACACAGTTTGTGTTTTTCTGGTGACAAAGCAGAGCAAGCCAGACAGTTTACAGTAACAGTAATAGTCTTGTAAGTTGGACCTTCACACAGTGAAAATATCACTCCCTCATACCACAACTGGCCATGTGTTGGGCAGAGGTTTTATTAAGTGCCAGTAATTTGAGCGCAAGCGATCAAATGATTCACAATCTGTTACAGAAGGATTAAAATGTAGTCATTCATTTTGTGACTGAATGTATGACTATTCTCCAAGACTGAACTGGAAAAGTTTGTGCATGCTGCTTCTGTGGAATGAGCTGGAAGGTTGAGACAGCACCAGCCGCATCACCGATTGCCTGTTGAGAAGCAGGCAATGTCTCACACTGCTCATTGCAAAAGAGTAGGGATCAGAGCTGTAATATTGCAGTTCAGCTCACAGGAAGTCTTGTTCTCTACTTGAAAAATTACACATTTTTGTATCCACAGACAAGAATATTCAGTCGGCTACAGGTTTAGTTTAAATCTGCTTTTGTTTTAGTTCTGCATTTACTAAGGTTTAGATTGTTTTACCTGGCATCACCTTGAAGTAAATCCTGACCCTGTGACCATACACTAGACTCAACAGTATGCATTCTTCTAACAAGTCACAGGTTGAGATTCAATGTATTTTAAATGTTAAGCCAAACAATGGTGCTGCTCTAGCAAGAGAAACATTTTGGCATTGCAAATATACTGAAAGTGTTTTAATTTACAATTGATGCATGTAAGGAATTTATGCACAATGTTCCAGTTAAACACTACAAAAATATCTCTTTCTTCTATTTCTTTTGCATTGCCTGCTTGGCCTTCTTTTCATTAGATTTCTACCTTCCTTGCTTCTTTTACCGATCAGTCTGATCTTTGCACTCAGGAAATTGTTGCGACACCAGCTGCATCATTTGATTCAATATATGCATCTGCCTTCTGTTGTCTTTGTTTTAATGGATGTTTAAGAGGATTTGTTATGTATATTTGCTTTGTGTAATGAAAGTGTGACTGCTTTTTCCACAGTTGCAGGAGTGATGGCTAGCCATGATGTTATGATAGATAATTGTTTTAATCAAGATTCTGTTAAACTCAAAAAAGAAACATTCCTATATAGTTAGCTTGTGAGAATGCTGTTGCTGCTCATGCAAACATAGTTAAATATCTGCAAGAAAATATAGCTTCCCAGTGCAGCCAGTAGATGATTGGTGAGAGCATTCTGACAAACTAACTAGCATCTGTAAACCTCACAAGAATCTGTTACTCGATAACCAATTCTCAGTTAAAATGCAAAATGCTCACTATGTGCCTTTATGTATTATTTTGATAATGAAAACCAAAGAGGCTTAGGTTGTAAATTCTATTTTGATTAAAAGTCATATGATTGTATGTATAGTATATATTTGCCTTAATGTTGAAAAAAATAAAATTGAAAAGACAAATATTTGAACTTTGCTTTCCATACTTTGCTTATTTTGTTGCTTTTCCTTTCATTGTTTCCTTTTTTACATTGTCCAGATCAAAACATTGACAGAAGATGAAACAGATCAACACATTAAACAGAGGAAAACCTCTCTTACTAAAACTTCCTAAATCCCCTTCAGAGGGAAAGAATTAGTTTAAACACTTTGTGACTGAGCAATGATGAAATCTGACTTAGAATTAAAATTTCTAAATACCCTGTGAGGACAATATTAATAAATGCGGCCTGCATTGTAGAGCTTCAGGGTAACTATACACCAATCCAATTGAGATTCACATTGAGTAAAGCACCCATAATTGGAGGGGAAAGGAATTGTTAACTGTGGTGTCCACTACCATGCCTGTCTTCAGCATTATGTGAACTGCCCCACTTTTCACCAGGCTGTACTCAACAATTATTTTCATAATCAAGTAATGTGCTGATGGTCGTCTTGATTCATTTGTTCTATTAAATGTCAAAAAGAGGAAAAATTATGTGACATTTTTCATGATGTTTTTATACATTGCCATACTTTTACATTTTAAATGACATTTCTATGTCTTATTATACTATATTATTTATCATGATATTTTATGCATTACTATAGTCTGACATTTTGGTGCCCCCTATTGGCAATATATAAAAGAGGCAGAAGACAGCGTCACATCGACTGCACCATTTTTCAATCGATTTGTTATTGATTATTTTTATAAACAAGTAATCTGACATTTTAAAGACATCTTTATGCCTTACTATATGATTAGATTTTTAATAATATGTTAATGCCTTGATGTAAACTGTGCCATTTCCATGACATTTTTATTTCTCACAATGTTGACATTTTTTTTAATTTTAAGCCTTACTAAACTATGGTAGTGTCATGCCATTTTTATGGCTTTTTCTGCTGTCATATGTTTTATGATGTTTTATGTCTTAGTATACCCTAACATTTTTTATAATGTTTTTATGCCTTGCTGTATGAGGACAGTTTTGAGGACTGTTTTTAAGACATACAATTTAACATTCTTTACAACATAGTATACTATGACCTTTTGGCTTTTTAATGAAATACTATGCTGTGACATTTCTTATCAGTTTTTATGACATACAGTGATCAACCATAACATTAAGATGACTGACAGGTGAAATGAACAACACTTAAAATGAATAACACATAACAGTTATCTCCTTACCATGGCACCTGACATGGTGTGGGAGAACTTGATGTATTGAAGCAGGATTTTTTTGCTTTTATGCAATGAACTGTTTAGAAGACAATATTCTTTGATTTATGGAATTCTAGGCCATATTGTATTTTGACATTATTTGCATATTCATGAAACACAGAGACTTTGACATTTTTTACTCTTTTAAAACATACTATACTATGGCAGTTTTTCTAGTTTTTATGACATATACTACTACGACCTTTTCTGTCATTTTTATGCGATGGAGTGTTTATAAACCAGGTTTTCTTGACATTTTGTGGTGTTTTTAGGCCATGTTAAATTTTGTCATTTTCACTTTTTTTATGACATATTATATTATTTTCAGCCATTTTTAAATTTTTAAATTTTTCGCATTTTTTCGACGTACCGCGGTATGTCGTTTTTTTCCTTTTTTGACATGCTAAAATATGACCTTTTTTGCATCTTTAACACCTAATATGCTATCTAGTGTTCATAAAACAGTGTTATTTGACGTTTTCTTGTATTTTGAGGCATTTTTAGGCATTTTGAAATTTTGACATTTTTCGCATTTTTGATATACCGTGGTAGGTCGTTTTTTTCTTTTTTTTGACATGCTAAAATATGACCTTTTTTGCATCTTTAACACCTAATGTGCTATCTAGTGTTCATTAAAAAGTGTTCTTTGACGTTTTCTTGGATTTTGAGGCATTTTGAAGTTTTGACATTTTC